>CM065690.1:5211720-5236720 GCA_017654935.2 Phymorhynchus buccinoides
AACGAGTCAGCGACTTGCAAAAACAATGATCAGAAAAATTAAGGGTGGCCTCATACGGATAGAACTTGCAAATTGTTGACGTAAAAATAGAAAAACAGGCCATCAATGTTAGAATGACGCACCGTGTTCTAAAGTGCTGTATTTCTGCTCAAACGCACTAGCGAGAGCTGGTGATTACCTGATTTAGAGTAACCTTCCCCTGTTTGACCAGATTGAATTAGGCAAGATCACTCCCACACCTCATGAAATTTACTCCGCCTTAATTATTTCCGAACAATTCCTATTGACCGCAGTATCAAACCACTCTATCAGCTGCCCAAAGTTGTTGGTGAAACTCACTAACTGCGAGGTTTGTCGCTGTACCGGAGAGACTTTCGCAATGAACAGCAGAGACAAGAGACTGTGTTAACTGTGCGATTACCCGGGGTATTCTGATGATGCCCGATTACCATGGGTGAATTACATTCGCCCAGCACACACCACTCTACCACTCCCACAAGCGCAACACATTCACTGCCTATACGTATTTATAAAAGGTGATACTTTTTTTTCTTAGACTGAGACCCCTGCGCCTTATAATGTGACTGATAATAAGTTAAGACACTATAATAAAAAATCTTGATTTTTGTGTACACTTGGGAGCGCCTCCTATGTCATTGTGCCTTGTCGTCCGTAGATACGGTACCCTGCCGTGTGGTTGGAATATTTTCGGAGTTTGTCAGTGATTTTTCCGTTAAAGAGCACCCATGCGCACTTCCCAAAAAATAGTTACCCCCCTCCCTCCTTGTATTGATATGCAACGACGACCAAGAATTTTAAAAAAAAACCACATGGCCGCTAGAACTGTATAAGATTAATTCTAAAACCCCTCTACCTTTACCGAATCCGGGCAAAATAACAAAACTATGGTAACCACTTGTAGGATTTGACACTCCCCCCCCAGGTGGATCAACAGCGGGGGACGCTGGTGGTGAACTGCGTGGCCGGGGTCAGCCGGTCCGCCAGCATCTGCCTGGCTTACAAGGTGGCCCACGAGGGGCGCACCCTGAGGGAGGCCTTCGACGAGATCCGAACCGTCCACCCCGTCATCTCCCCGAATCCCGGGTTCTGGCGCGCCCTGGTTCGCTGGGAGGAGGGGATCAGGGGAGGGGAGAGCTCGGTGGTCCTGAAGCCTTACATCAGCGGGATGGCTCCAGAGCTGCAGGAGTACGAGGAGTGGAGTCTGCTGAGGATCCGGTTTGCCTGGATGGACGATCTGGTCAGGATGTTCGCCGTCCATCTGGTCATCCTCTGTCTGCAGGCCGCGGCCCTGCTGTGGCTTTGACTCTTCTAGTGCTCACCGCATCGGGGGCGAGTACAGTGGAACCTCCCTTATAAGACCTCCTATTACATGACTCCCTCCCATATAAGACCTACTTTCTCTGAGACATTGCCCTGAAATATTTACGGTTTTTAAGTGGGCGTTCGGGTGTTTTGCCATTGAATGACATTGCCCTTCTTTGTAAGTATTAAAATTACATTCCTTATAAGACCTCATTTTGGATGATTTTTGAAGGTCTTATAAAAGAGGTACCACTGTATTTCAAAACATTATATAAGATCCTGAAAGCTGAGGTATGGTATTTATTACAATGCAACGTCAACATTTTGTATGTGAAACCTGGGTTAAGGCTCTATTGGGTTTTTTTTGGTAATTGATTATCACTATAGCTATTGTGTAAAATTCTTATCATTTCTTACACTTTTTCATATTCTACTACAGCTGGTTTTGTATAATTGATTAATTAAATCAAATGAAGGTGTTTTTTGTGTGAAATCCCATAGGCTGTTATTAAAGATATTTTTAAATGTCCATTTTTTTAAATTTAAACGTTTCATATTATTTTGTACATGAAACTTTAATTTGTTATTGTGGTATTGTTGCTGTTAGCAATCAAATTAAATCACATGAAACTATCTATCTTAATCGTTATCAATGATGATTTATGTTTAATTGAATGTTTATACATGATATATTTATTCGTGACAATTCTGAATTCACATTGATATTTTCTACTAACAATTGTTAATAAAATACCTGCTCAACTTAAAAAGCCCGTATTCTTTTTTAAAAAAACAATTTTCTCCCTCTCTAGCTCTTTCTCTTTCTCTCCCTCCATCCCTCTCTCTCTCCCTCTCCTCCCTCCCCTCTCTCCCTCCCTCCCTCCCTCTCTCTCTCTCTCTCTCTCACTCTCTCACTCTCTCTCTCTCTCATGTTTTTTCTATCAGAATACTCTGAATGTATCTCTCTAGAAGAGCTCCTCTCCTCTCTCTCTCTCTCTCTGTTTCCGTGTCCCCTGTCTATACAGAGTTGTCTCTCCCTCAACCTCTTTTTCTCCCCTCTCTCTCTCTCTCTCTCTCTCTCTCTCTCTCTCTCCTCCTCTCTGTTTCAGTGTCAGCAGTGTGTCTCTGTTTTCAGTGTCTGTCTAGACAGAGTGTCTCTCCCTCACTCTTTCTCCCCCCCTCTCTCTCTCTCTCTCTCTCTCTCCTCTCTCTCTCTCTCTCTCTCTCTCTTGTGGTTTTATCATACCAGAATATCTGAAATGTATCTCTCTAGAAGAAGCTCTCTCTCTCTTCTCTCTCTCTCTCTCTCTCTGTCTCTCTCTCTCTCTCTTTTTCAGTGTCTGCCGTGTGTCTCCTGTTTCAGTGTCTGTCCTCTCCCCACTCTTTCTCCCTCTCCTCTCTCTCTCTCTCTCTCTCTCCTATCATCTCTCTCTCTCTCTCTCTCTCATTTTTTTTTCTATCAGATATCTCAGAATGTATATCTTATAAATCTCCTCTCTCTCTCTCTCTCTCTCCTCCTCTCTCTCTCTCTCTCTCTCTCTCCTCTCTCTCTCTCTCTCAAGTTTTTCTATCAGACTATCTCTGAATGTATAGTCTTAGAATATCTCTCTCTCTCCTCTCTCTCATCTCCTCCCTCTCTCTCTCTCTCTCTCTCTCTTCCTCGCTCTCTGTGTTCAGTGTCTGCAGTGTGTCTCTGTTTCAGTGCGGTCTGACAAGTGTCTGTCTCCCTCACTCTTTCTCCCTCTCTCTCTCTCTCGTCTCTCTCTCTCTCTCTCTCTCTCTACTCTCTCTCTCTCTCTCTCTCTCATCTCTCTCTCTCGTCCCTCTCTCTGCTCTCTCTCTTCTCCTCATTGTATGTGTATGCAAGCTAGTGTGTGTGTGTTGTATTCCCCCACGTTCTTACTCATTTTAAGTTCATCAGTGCAATCACAAAGCATTAACACCCATACAGAAATGATTCATGCACATATGAAAGAGCCAGTTACTCTCAGAAAGAGTACCACACTTTGTCCCTTAAAGACCCACCACATCACGTGTCAAAATAATTGTTTTTTGACATGTTTTCCCTCTTATAGCTGGTAAGAAATTGGAAGAAAATCTTCCAAGCATAAGAGGGAATGTGCCACGTGAGCGGTGGGGGGTCTTTAAAACTTAAGTCAAGGAAGAGAAACTGCGACTATTGATAATCATAATCATTTGTTGCCACAGGATTCTTTAACATGTGCACGAAGCTTGCAGCAGCTTAGGAACTCGGGCTATGTCAAAAAGGCTTAGGCCGTGTACACACATAAGCGGATATTCCATGCGGAAACCCGTGCGCAATCCCTAAATAAGTGAAACAAAGAAGGGAAAAGATTTGCGTACGTGTCCGAATTTCCCCTATATGCGTAAACTTTTATCCTTCTTTCTTCCACTTATTTAGAGGTTTCCGTACAGAAATTACGCGTATAATGTGAACCCGGCCTTAGGCTCAGCCTGTATAAAAGTCTCGCTGATGGTTCGAAGGAAACAATGTGTTATTGTCAGGTATCTAACTAAGTAAGGCTCAGATGCTTACGTATATATGCACAGGCACTCGCACATACACATGCGCATACACATACACACACACACAGATATATATGCATGCACACGCACACACACATTCACACAGGCGCTTATTGTAGTTGTAAAGTACCCTTGTTCATAAGAGAGTGAAGAACAGAAAATATGAAAAATGTGGAGAATCTTGGAAAATTGAAGATGACACAATTGATTGGGTGTGGTATGCTGCTGTTTTTGCCTCATCATTATTGTCATAATGTGTGTTTGTGTTGCTGTGGGTGTGTCTGAGAGAGAGAGATGTGTGTGTATGCATGTAAGCTTGAGGTTGTGTATGTGACTGTGTGTGCTTGCACTGTGTGTCAAAGTCAAAGTCAATTTTTTTATTTTCAGATGGTACATTGAATAAGCAATAATGTTTCCTTTCTTACATCAAGCCATCTATAACACAAAGAAATAAATAAATGACGAGAAATGAGCATGCAATAAAAAAAATATATAAAAAAAAACCAACAACAACAAAGCGTAAGCAAACTATATGCTTGCAAAATATGCCCGCACTCACACAATATGTACACACACACCCTCTCTCTCTCTCTCTCTCTCTCTTCTCTCTCTCTCTCTCTCTCTCACAATACATGCGCACAACATATACATCCTAATTCATATACATAGATACAGTGTAGCATAAAAAAAATATAACAGGGCAATGTTTATGAAACATTATAAAAAAAATCCATTCAGTAGAAGACATGAAATTCCACTTTGGGTCTCTTTCAAGCATTATGAAGGAAATATAAGCAGGCGACAGATTATTTTTATTTAAAAATGTGTGTGTGTGTGAATGTGTGTGTGAAAGAGGAGATGGTGTTTGTGTTCTTGTTTTTTTATGCATGTAAGCTTTAGGTTCTATGTGTGTGTGTGGTGAGTGTGAAAAAAAAAGAGAGACGAAAGATAATTGTGTTTGTAGATGTGCTATGTAAGCTTGAGGATGATGTGTGTGTGTGTAGTTGTGTGTGTGTTGTGTGTGTGTGTGTGAGAGAGAGAGAGAGAGGAGAGAGACGGAGAGAGAGAGAGAGGCGTGGGAGTACAGAGACATAGACTGAGAGACGGGATACACTGTGACTGTATGTGTGTGTGTGTGCGCGTGTGTTCATTGTGAGCAACATTAATTGTTGTTGTTGTGGGTGTGTGTGTGTGTGGTGTGTGTGTGTGTGTTTGTGTATTAGAAATGCGGATGGGGGGTGGGGGTGTATGTATATCGTATGTGCATATCGATCGTGTAGTGTCAAGTGTATTGAAGTTGACTCTAAATATTCATAATCGCCCATAATTGTTTTCCTTTGTTCTTTCATAGTTTGATAACTCACTGATGAATGTGCACATAAGGTTATCCTGATGCATAGAGTAAGAGGGTGTACAAGAAATAGAGAATGCGATAGATAGTGGGAATGAAATTAATCGGAAAGAGAGAGAGAGAGAGAGATGAGAGAGAGAGAGAGAGGAGAGGAGAGAATGAAACTTTTCTACAATATTGTTTGTTTTGGACAATCCAATCTGGTAGATCTTTATTTTCATATTAATCGTCGGTAAGTTTTATTTGTCATCATTTTACTTAAGTGATGTCACTGTCCACCGTCAATTTTATTATTGCATCACAAGTTGTTTACGTCTTTACGTCATGTGTGTCACTATGTCATATCTATTTTTAGCACTGGACAACGGGTTGAACCCGAAACGTCGTGTTTTGCTTTGCTACTGTAGGGCTTGGTTTTTTTTTTTTTATCATTAAACCGTTTCTTCTGGGTTTTAATTTCGACTTTGTTTTAATTTGTTGTGAATATTATTGAACCCAGCAGTCCTCTTCGTTTCTTCCCATTCAACATTAATTGTGACTGGCAATATCATTTGTGATTGTGCTGTCAAGAGTATTAGGCCATCTTAATTAAAGCCAAAGGCTCGAGTTGTTAGGAATCAGGTGAAACTTTGCGTTCAGTGATGATACTATGTGAGTATCAATTTCATAATAAAATATTTTCAAGGAAATTACTAATTTAAAAAAAAAATCGGTTGTCATCATATCGATTTCATTCACCCGTCTATGTCAGTGTCAGTATCATCTTCAATAATCATCCTCATCATTCTCATTTTTGTTTATTTATAATAATAATAATAATAATAATACATAGTATTTATATTGTGCCTTTCTTTAGAATTAAACTCAAGGCGCTCACATTCACTGATTCACAAGCAATTGGGCTAACATACACATTCATTCCATCATCATCTAATTAATGTGAAAAGTTATAGAGAAAAAGCTCTTTGAAACAAGTGAGTTTTCATTTGGGTTTTGAAAGCGGGAAGTGCTGAATTGTGACGGAGGTGAACAGGCAAGGAGTTCCAGACAGTCGGGGCGCAAAAACTAAAACTGCATTGTCCCAAAGACTTTATAAACACTCTTACACTGATACTTGCATTCTCCTAGTCCTAGTGAGCGTTTTTTGATGATGATTGCAATGATGGCGATGCTCAAGATGATTGTTGTTGTCATACCCTGGCTAAAAGACTCCAGGGATCATTCCAACAGCCGAAGCGATTGAACACTATTGGTACAAACGCACCAAGCTAGTGATGAGAACATTACAGTGTGTCACCGTTTTTGATTACCCAGCCACACTCCGATTTCAGAGGATTCATGATGATGATGATGACAATGATGATGACGACAATGATGATGACAAGAACAGTGACAGCAGTTAAACGGTAAAGACAACACAACAACAATGACGATTTATGTCCGAAAATGACGATGATGATGATGATGATAATATTTTGATGTTTCAGATGAGCGGAAGATTATGCAGCAAATCCAAATCATCTTTATTACCTCATAACAGAGACATTGCAGCCAGGTGCACATAAGAAAATGACTAGTGAGTCAGTCATTCTCTTGTCATCATCAGCCACCATGTTTTCTCAAATCGCTGAATTGTGATGATGATGATGATGATGGAAAAATAATGATGGTGATGATGATGATGATGTTACAGATGAGTGGAAGATAACAGCACGACAAGTCACTCACTCAGTCTCTCGTCATCGTCATCAGCCACCATGTTTTCTCAATTCGTAGAATTATGATGATGATGATTATGATTATGATGATGATGATAATGTTACAGATGAGCGGAAGATAACAGCTCAACTATTGAGTCACTCATTCTCTCATCGTCATCATCATCACCATGTTTTCTCAAATTGGAGCATTGTGATGATGATGATGATGATGATGATAATCTTGATAATGTTACAGATGAGTGGAAGATAACAGCACGACTAGTCAGACACTCAGTCTATTATCATCATCATCAGCCACCATGTTTTCTCAAATCGCAGCATTGTGATGATGATGATGATGATGATGATCGATGATGATGATGATAATGTTTCAGATGAGTGGAAGATAACAGCACGACTAGTCAGACACTCAGTCTCATCATCATCATCATCAGCCACCATGTTTTCTCAAATCGCAGCATTGTGATGATGATCGATGATGATGATGGTAATGTTTCAGATGAGTGGAAGATAACAGCACAACTAGTTCATTCTCTCATTGTCATCATCTAACATCATCATGTTTTCTCAAATCGCAGCATTGTGGTAATTGTGATGATGATGATGATGATGATGATGATGATGATGATGATGGTAATGTTTCAGATGAGTGGAAGATAACACCACAACTAGTTCATTCTCTCATTGTCATCATCCAACATCATCATGTTTTCTCAAATCGCAGCATTGTGATGACGATGATGATGATGATCGATGATGATGATAATGTTTCAGATGAGTGGAAGATAACACCACAACTAGTTCATTCTCTCATTGTCATCATCCAACATCATCATGTTTTCTCAAATCGCAGCATTGTGATGATGATGATGATGATCGATGATGATGATGATAATGTTTCAGATGAGCGGAAGACTAGTCAGTCACTCAGTCTCATCATCATCATCAGCCACCATGTTTTCTCAAATCGCAGCATTGAGTGATGATGATGATGATGATGATGATGATGATGATGATGATGATGGTGATGATGACGATGATGATAGTATTCTTGATAATGTTTCAGATGAGCGGAAGACTAGTCAGTCACTCAGTCTCATCATCATCATCAGCCACCATGTTTTCTGAATTCGCAGCATTGTGATGATGATGATGATGATGATGATGATGGTGATGATGAAGAAAAAAAAGATGATGGTGACGATGATGATAGTAATCTTGATAATTTTTCAGATGAGTAGAAGATAACATCACGACTAAGTCAGTCACTCAGTCTCTCGTCGTCATCATCAGCCACCATGTTTTCTCATTGCAGCATTGTGATGATGATGATGTCCCCTGTGAGGATACCGGGGGTTCTTTTGTATAAATAGTTCCCCCACCTTCTGGAAGTTCTGTGCTTATAACTTCCTCTAATCTGTCACACTCTTTGACTCTGCCTTTTCCCTTTGCTTACTGTCATCTACTATCTTTCTGCCTTACCGGTGGCCCATTCTCCTGCCTTTTTTCACAAAACACTTTCAAAAAGATTTCCTCCAGCCAAAGTCGGACTTGCTGGGCCTAACTATTTGTTAGTTAGGCGCATAACAACAGCATGACGCATCTGCGCTCATAATTGACAGGAAACTGTCTGAGCGATCGAAGAAGAAGAAATGATGGTGATGATGATGATGATGATGGTGATGATGAAAAATAATGATGGTGATAATCTTGATAATGTTTCAGATGAGCGGAAGATAACGGCACGACCAAGTGAGTCAGTCAGTCTCTCGTCGTCATCGTCCGACATCACCATGTTTTCTCAAATCGCGGAATTGACGGACCACCTTTACCTCAGCAGCGCCTCTGCTGTGAAGAAAGAAAAGGTATCATTTTTAACTCTCCCAGGCATCAGAATTGTCAGAGGATTCAGAATTTCTGACAGAGGATTGGCTTCTCATGTCAGAGGTTTTGCTTATTTTATTGAGTGCTATCCTTTGTGTTAACCCTTTCACCGCCAGCCATATTTCAGCCAAAAAATTACCTTAAATTTACCTGGGTAGAGAACAAAATCCATCTGCAGTATGGGGGATTCTTCTGTGACATACATAAAATAAGGTCTATCCTTCCTTCTCAAAACTAAGACAATAGGGTCTTTGGATAACAGACCCCAATTTGATGCCTTTTAGTGACATAGGTGTTAAATCACTGTGGTGCTAAAATGCGACTTTGGCGGTGAAAGGGTTAAATAGCATTTCGAAGCAATTTCTCACTATATTAAGCCTTTTTGTTGGTGTTGGGAACTCATTTCAATGTTGTCCCTCTTCAGTCTGGGACCTTGATGGCCCTTTTACCGCAGTTTTCAGAGGATTGGACTTCAGACCATCCTGATGCCTGTCTCTACATGAGTGGTGAAATTCTGCTTAACGTCCTCCAGTTAACAGACACATAATATGGGACATTAGTAGATATAAAGATGGTGGGAACGATCCTGGAGGCAATGCCCAGTAAAGTCCTGGATTTTGAACAATACAGATATATGTTTCATAATGACTCTACACAATGAATATTTGTTTAACGTCCTCCGGTCTGGAACAGACACATATGGGACATTAGTAGATATAAAGATTGTGGGAATGATCCTGGAGGCAATGCCCGGAGGCAGTGCAACACCAGGAAAGTCCTGAATTTTTAACTATACAGATATGTTACATAATGACTCTCTACACAATGAATATTTGTTTAACGTCCTCCGGTCTGGAACAGACACATGCGGGACATTAGTAGGTCTAAACCTGAAGTCAAACCCCGTAATCTTCTTTCATTTCTCCTTTTGTTTGTGTCTGTTTTGTTTGTGTGCATGGTTGGAGTGATTTGTGAGGCTTTTTAATAATTCAAAATCGTTGTCATCATCGTCGTTGTTGTTGTTATTTTCAAGATACGCACGCTGGGCATCACCCTGATCATCAACGTGACCATGGACATGCCCAACGTCAAGATGGCCGACGTGGAGACGCTGCAGATCCATGTGGATGACCTCCCCTCCGCCCGCATCAACCTCTACTTCGACCGCTGCGCCGACAAAATCCACCAGGTGAGAGGTTAAGATGGTATATCTTCTTCTTCTTCGATCGCTCATACAGTTTCCTGTCAATTATGAGCGCAGATGCGTCATGCTGCCGTTATGCGCCTAACTAGCTAAAAATAGTTAGGCCCAGCAAGTCCGACTTCGGGCTGGAGGAAATGTTTTTGAAAGTGTTTTGTGAAAAAAAGGCAGGAGAGTGGATGGACCGGTAAGGCAGAAAGATAGTAGATGACAGTAAGCAAAGGGAAAAGGCAGTCAAAGAGAGTGACAGATTAGAGGAAGTTACAAGCACAGAACTTCCAGAAGGTGGGGGAACTATTTATACAAAAGACCCCACCCGGTATCCCCACGGGGGGGGGGGGGGGGGGGATGGTATATTAACCCCTTGACTGCCATTCATGTTGGGTGGGACTTGATAGCTTCGTGAGATGAAGGGGCAATAACTCTTGGATGAAGGTGGTTTTTTTGGCGATGAGTCTTAGCGCACGTACACACAACTAAATGTTTTCCGCACGGAAGCCCTGTGAATAAGCTTCCAGGAGTATTGCCCCCCGGAATCCCGGGGCGGCCCCAGGACCCCACAGTAGCTTTTCTCAGCTCCTTTCAGTTCATGCCTTTTGTTAACACTCGTCACCAGCATAAACCAATTTAAAGTGTTTTATCCATTAGGCTTACATTGTTTTATGGTGGCATGCCACTTGTAAGGTCTTTTCCTATCCTTAACCAAAATCAATGATGAGAATATTTGCCTCTGTTAAAAGAAATAACTTGAAACAAATAGCTCTCTGTGGAAAACTGAAAGGAGCTAGACTGAGGGGGATTAGTGTACTGTAACCCCTGCCTTGCAGGATATTTTTAGTTTCCCAGGAGCACCCATGGATCTGACGTGTATAATCATGATCCTCATGTGTAACTATTACCTACCTTCCCTTCCCCCTAGGTGGCGTGCAGCAAGGGCAAAACCCTGGTGCACTGCGTGGCTGGGGTGAGATCTGCTGTGTACAATAGACGATTTTCGGAGAGAAAAAAAAAACTAGGGGAGAGCACTTTGTGAAAATTAGAGTTGTTTACCTCCATGACTCAGTCAAATACCATACCAACAATGCAACAATGGCATCGAAGCTTGAAACCGCAGTATGCGAGTCAGCGACTTGCAAACATTTTTTTGTAGAAAAGTAAGGGGTGGCCAGTTGCTACAAATTAAGTGATAGAACTTGCAAACTGTGACATAAAAATATAAATTACGTCAATTTTAGAAGTGATGCACTGCGTTCTACTTGCTGTGTGTCTCCTCAAACACGCGAAGCGAGGGCTGGGGATCTACCTGATGGTAGAGTAACTTCCTCTGTTTGACCGATTTAATTAGGCAAGATAACTCCTACACACCATGAAATTACTCGCCTTAATTATTTCCGAACAATTCCTATTATGATCCTCGTGTACCTATCCCTTCCCCTAGGTGGCGCGCAGCAAGGGCAAAACCCTGGTGCACTGCGTGGCGGGGGTGAGCCGCTCGGCGGCGGTGTGCCTGGCCTACCTGATGAAGTACCGCGGCATGACCCTGGACAAGGCCTACAGGCTCTGCAAGCGGCAGCGCCCCGTCGTGCACCCCAACGTGGGCTTCTGGAAGCAGCTGGTGGACTTTGAGCGCCGGATCTTCGGCGCCAACACCGTCAAGATGGTGCACTCCTCCGCCGGGCTCATCCCGGACGTGTACAAGAAGGAGACGGAGCACATGGTGTGGCTGCCCGGCGCCAGTCGACACCCGCATTATCTGTATTAGGAAAAAAAATATTTAAAATTGGGGGGGGGGCTAAGACCTGTTTACTACATGTATACTCTTTTCGAGTGGTATTCTACTCAATTTGGACCTCTACTACTCTTCAAAACTGAAAATAATGTCTCTTTTTCAGCAGCCTTGAAAGTGGAAAATGTTGTCCACCAGCTTTTGGCTGGTAACTTTTTCTTTTTTTTACCAGCCAAAACTAACTGTATACATTTTTTGTAAAGATACCACAGTATGGAAAATAAGGCAGATAACTTGAAGTGAAACCGAAGAACGTTTCATTTCGAACATGCACTGGCTGGCGAGCACGCAAATTGCGTATCGTATTTTCCCGTGGTGGTGGGAAAACATGGATTGGGAAAGGAATCTCGCGTGAGGAGAAAGAACATTGTTTTTTTCCCACTCGCATTTGGCGGGTGAAGTGAATTATAAACTTGCCAATTTTTGTTTCCACTCGCCACTTTCAGGGGGCTGTGTTCAGTGAACATTATTTGATGGCTTAATGAATAAAGCTACACATTTTGCACCAAAAACTACTCATTTCAGCTATCCAGAACTGGGGGGGGGGGGGGGTAAACAGGTCTGTTTACTCTACTCTTTTCGAGTAGTATTATACTCAATTTGGACCTCTACTACTCTTCAAAATTGAAAATAATGCTCTAATTACTCATTTTCGGTGAACATTGTTTGATGGTTTAATGAATAAAACTACACAATCTGTTCGAACCATACTGACCAACACTCAAAGCAATAGCATAAACACTCCAATTTGGAAACCAATGCCCTAGCATCATAAAAAACGAAAGTAGCAAAGGACCGCAACTCTCCCTTACCGGAAGCATGCATGCTCTCCCCTTGCTTCCAGTGACGCGGTCTATTTGACCATGTGGAGTCACTTTTTTCATTTTCCACTTGAGTGGAAACACATTTTGAGCCCAAACTACTCATTTCAGCTATCCAGACTACTCAGAAAAGACTTGTGTAGGTGGTAAACAGGTCTTACTAGGGGGTGGTTTGTGAGGGGTGGGGCATGTTTGGGAACTTCATACACACTTGCACAAATTCAATGCATTCACACTAAATATCATCATTCAAACACACAGCGCACATTTAACACATACGCACACATTATACATGCCAAAGTATTATAAATGGGGATACGATAGTGTGACATGATAATGATATGGTTTTTGAGGGGAATATGTTAAACGGCCAGACTCTACAGTACATGACTTTTCAAGGATATTTTGTGGTTTTGATGGGAATCTGTTGATCGAAACACGACGATATTGTGACCTTAGTTATCAAGGTTCAAGGGGAAATGCAGGGCTGCCTACCGTCCCACCCCCTAAGGGGTATTTGTCCCTGGAAACGCTGGAAAGGATGAAACCCATCCCAAAGATGACAGCGAGAAACCCTGTCCCCGGAATAAACCACTTTGTCTAGGAGTCTTTTGTCCCTGGAAACTGAGTTGAATCAAGCAAACTTGTAGAGCAGTCATTCGTCTTGTTAGCTGACCTTACTGTTGAAAGTCGGGAACACCCAACACAAACAGATACAGTTGACATTTTCTTAAAGACACACTGACGCACCACCGAATTAAAGTCCCTTGTTTTTTTTTTTCTGGGTAGCTGCGACCCACATACAAATGTCCCCCAACTTCAAAATGAGGCTGCTCTTTAAAATGATGTTTCTTTTTTCAATTTGGGGACATTCGTATGGGAGTCAAGCCTGGTCAAAAACAAGATTTTTTTTACTAGCTATAAGAGGGAAAACCCGTGATCTGGACACGTGACCTGGTGGGTCTTTAACAGAGATGCTACACATAGGTTACTGAAACACCAAAGCATCTTGAATATTGGACACCAAGACACCAAAAAAAGCTCATCAAGAAGGACTACCCCCAAAAATCCTAGTCACAGAATTTTTGCTAGATCACGAAATAATGAAAAGTTCATATTGGTTTTGACCCTGATTCGTGACATTCCGGTGTTTGTCCCCGGAAATAAGTCTCTGTCCCTGGTTATTAACTCATTCGCATCGCAACGATTTTGAATTATTAAAAAAACTCACAAGTCACCCCAGCCAAAGCCATACACACAAAGAAAACAGCCATAAACAAAAGGAGAAATGAAAGATTACGTGTTTTTACTTCAGGTTTAGACACAGGGAAGCAGTAGATCAGACTTCTTTATATACAGACTTTATATAGAAAAACTCTCTACACCGATTGGTTTCCCCACAACAAACCACTACACAAGCAAAGTCAGAGGCAAAATTGTGGTCTAAGGGAGTGAAGCGAGTTTAGAAGTGACCAAGGTATGGTGTGCACACAGATTTACTTCCCTTGAAGCAAATGCATCATATTGACAACCACCTATTAATCCCGGACATATATATGGCTGGAACGACTTGAATGAGTTGAGCACCTTGTCCCTGAAAAGTGCAACAGAGGGTAGGCAGCCCTGGAAGTGCTTCATAATGTTGATCGGAAGTGTCATGATTTCCCGCATTCAGCCACCCGCACAATCCACGTTTGACAACCTCTGGGAGTGGGATGGAGGTACTTTGGTATCGGAGAAGAAACGGGCGGGAAATGTTGATGTGTGACGTTGACGTTCCAGTAACTAAGGGATTTAAAGACCCACCACATCACGTGTAGTTTTCCCTCTTAAGATTGGAAGATTTCTTAAGGTTTCTTACCAGCGACAAGAGGGAAAACACGTGAAAACGATGATTTTCGCACATGGGCGTGGTGGGTCTTTAAGACAATAGCTGAAGAGCGAGCATGTGATATTGTTACACAATTTTCCAGGATTTTGTTGAGGGCTTTACATTGTGACAGGACTTTCCTCCAGTTTCCAGGATATATAAGGGTGTTGAGGGGAAATTGTTGATGAAAAAGAACGTGATATATTTTAGCACGATTTCCGAGGATCTATCGGGCTTTGAATGTATTGTTTAGACGTTCTTGGTTGTCCGTTGCATCTCAACCAACAGGAGGGGAGTCATTTTTTCTTCTTCTCGAGAGCGGATGCATAGCTTTAACGGGGAAAATATCACTGACATAAGCTCTCAAAACAGACAAACGCATGGCAGGGTACTTGGCAGTGAAAGTCTTTGCATTTGGTGGGAGTGAATAGGAGTGATGCACTGGGGGTGAATGTGTCCGCCCATGGTGCTAGAAGAGTTCTAAATTGTGGCAGAAGATTGATGGAGACGGATTTGTTTTGACATGGTTTTCCACATTGAGCCATTCCACCGGGATAGTAGCATATTATTTGTGGACAAACAGTCTGTTGATTCTGATGTGTGATGATGCGACTTACGTTTGCCAGGATGTATTATAATATAAGGCTGATACTGTATTACGAGGGTTGTGATGGGAACTTGTGGGTGAACGAGGATGTGTTATTTTAACATGATTTCCAAGGATCTAATGGCTTTGTGTCGAAAATGATGGGAACGTAGGATGTAGTATTTTAACATGATTTCCAAGGATCTAATGGCTTTGTGTTGAAAATGATGGGAACGAGGATGTAGTATTTTAACATGATTTCCAAGGATCTAATGGCTTTGTGTCGAAAATGATGGGAACAAGGATGTAGTATTTTAACATGATTTCCAAGGATCTAATGGTTTTGTGTCGAAAATGGTGTTTGTGTGAAGAAGCTGGATTTCTTATGACGTAATTCTCCAGATCTAGCCACCCCCATTGCATGTACCCTATTTTACGGACTATAAGGTGCACCTCATTATAAGCCTCGCCTCCCAAATTTGACTCAAAAATCAGATTTTGTTAATCTATTTCCTCACTATATGTGACCCAGCACCACGAAAGGGACATTAAGTGTCAAACTGACCATTCTGAGAAAAACATACATTTGAAAACTTCAGACAATTCTCTTTCTAATGATACAAAAACCATTCTTGTATCTTTTTCCGTTCCAGACTTATGAGCATTTAAAGTTAGTAGGGTGAGTGTCAGACATCTGAGAAAACAGTCTAAAGTCTGGCCTAGCTGTAGAAAATGCATTGGCCTACTCGTTTTAAAACGCTTATAAGACCATTTAGAGACCACCCTCGAAAATATTGTCCTTTATAAATATGAAAGATAAGAGAGTTAGAGAACACAAATACAACAAAACTCAAAATTGACCCAAAATGAGATTTTTGACTTTGTAAGCCTATTGTGAGAAACTAGCCCAGCGACGTAATGTCCCTTTCGTGGTGCTGGGTCACTGTGACCTCTGTTACGAGACCCCTCCAATTTAAGACACTTTTTAAAACACTTTTGGAAGTCTTACTTTTAAAGTTCACGCCTTTGTTAAATTCTTGCCGATCAGGAGTGATCAAAATGACCGATAAACATGTTAGATGTGAATTATATTGCGATTGATTTTTACGGGACTGGACCACGTACACTTGTTCATAAATTATCATCTGCGTGACGCGGTTGTCAAGGTTTTCAGGGATCTGGCCATTATAAAGCGGCGACAGAATGCGGGTATGATTTTGGAAAAATAATAATTTCCAACTCTTGTTTTCTGCAAATGGATTTTGCAGAAGCATTTGACGTCTTGATGTGTGTGTGTTGTTTTGTTCATAATACCACTGTGCTTATATTCCCTTCAAGCAATACTTCCAAAACATGCCGAAAATCTTCGGTTTAGCTGTTTTGGAAATCGCCGGTATAAATACCGTATTTTACGGACCACAAGGCGCACACCACCCGAATTTTACACCAAGTTCAGATGTTGTTATTATAGTTTCTTACTATTCAATTCAAAATCACTGTATTATCTATCAAGGAGTAATTTCGTCCAGGTGCCGTACAACAGAAACACTGACATTCAGCATGCATAAATATAAGCACAATTTTGGATGACAAGTCACATAAGAATTACAAAAGATGAATGAGTATTACAAAGATGAGCAAAATGCATAAGGGTATTGACATTTGGCACGCAAAATACCTATTTAAGGATTAAAACAGGTCACATAGATACATACAACATAAGGATTAAGGTAGAATCTTTCAACATGAGCAGACATTCAAAAGGATCATGGGTTTAAGAGGTGGATGGATCTGGGGATGAAACTTTTCTGTGCCCTGGCGTTAACTTTGAAAATCTTGTAGCGGCGTCCGGAAGGTAACAGTTCATTGTACAAAACGTGGGAGGTGTCAATCTTCCTGGCTTTTCGCTTGGTTCGTCTTTCATACAGCTCATTCCAACCTGTCTCTCTCTCTTTCCAACAGCTTTACTGCACACATTCACCACATCATCCAACACTCGCTTGTTCTTCAAACACAGACTTCCAAACCAACTTGTAAAAGAAACAGTAAGCACAGACTCAATGCAGCTACGGTGGTAGTACGTATGCAAAATGTTTGAATTAATACCGATATTTCTCAGTCTATGCAACATAAACAACCTTGACTGACATATTCTCAGTCAGATTATAAAGCGCAGGGGGTCTGGGGGAAAAAAGTATCACCTTGAAGTCCGTAAAATACAGTAAGTGACGGGATTCAAGAAAAAGATGCGGAAGTTTAGTCGTGATGTGCTTGTAGTTGAAAGTTAGGAACGTTGACAGTAGGTTAAAATATACAAGAGGCAATTTAAGAGATTGGCGTGTTGTCTATATTCCGTAGGACACAGTGTGTGCGATGATATTGTGAAATATCAATGTTGTACCAAAAATAAATCCTGTTTTATGTTTGTGTGATTATTGTTGCGAAAACTGCCAGTTGACTTAGCTTGAATCTTAGAAGCTTAAAGGGCCAGCCAGCACTGCATAAGATTCGATCCCAGTACACATTTTCAGGCATGATTCTTGTCAGATTTTAATGTCTACATGAATCTTACAAAATCCTACTAGTTATGTTTACTATACAGTGGAACCTCCCTTATAAGACCTTCAAAAATCATCCAAAATGAGGTCTTTAGGTTTATAAGGGAGGGGTCTTATAAGGGAGGTGATTTTAATACTTACAAAGAAGGGCAATGTCTCAGAGAAGCGAGGTCTTATGTGGGAGGGAGTCTTATAATGGGAGGTCTTATAAGGGAGGTTCCACTGTACTTGTAATCTCCTGTACACAAATCGGATGAATTTTCCGCAATTTTGCATCAGACATTTTTTATTTGATTTGTGTTTTGAGGTCTACTTCAGTACTTGAATATGGTGAGCGAAAAATAGTAGAAGTATTTTTAGACGGAAGTATTTCGCATGAATCATGACTCACAAGACATCGTCACAATCGCAGACCTGTTTACTCTACTCTTTTCGAGTAGTATTCTACTCAATTTGGACCTCTACTACTCTTCAAACCTGAAAATAATGCTCTTTAATTCTTGATTACTACTCATTTTCAGTTAAACATTATTTGATGGTTTAATGAATAAAACTACACATTTTACACCAAAACTACTCATTTGAGCTATCCAGACTATTCAAGACTTGTGTAGGGGGTAAACAGGTCTGCAATCGGATCGCATTGGGGTCAAATCGTATGCAGTGTGGCTGGCCCTGAACAGTGTTTTGTCGTTTGTGTTTTGATGTGATGGCTTGCTCATCATTTTCCATAAAGATTATCAGAACATATTTGACCACAAACGCGCTGCGTTTTGTTCTTGTGTGAATTGGTGTAGCGGCGTGTCAAAGTCATTCATTATAGCAAATACAGTGGAACCTCCCTTATAAGACCTTCAAAAAATCATCCAAAATGAGGTCTTATAAGGGAGGGGTCTTATAAGGGAGGTAATTTTAATACTTACAAAGAAGGGCAATGTCTCTGAGAAGTAGGTCTTATGTGGGAGGGAGTCTTATAATGGGAGGTCTTATATGGGAGGTTCCACTGTAGCAGGCAAACTGTCAACATACAATGTTTACTGCTCACAAAAAGTCAGGGATATTGGCTTTGCAATACCACCATGGGTTCGATAACCAGACCATAAGTTTTTTATTTCATGTGGAAAGGTTAGTTCAGCCTTTCTTGGCTGTAAAATCGAAGACAAGAATCAATTTTTAAAAATGTCATGTGACTGCCAGAGACGATAAACATCAGTGGGTGTGTTATTCGAAATCGCAAAACACTTTTACACAGTTGACAGATTGTTGGGCCATTGTTTGCTACCAGGCATTCAAGGCAATGCTTTCTCATGCTCTGGAACAGTCTCCTGAAGATTTTCTGGAGGATTAATGTTTTTCCCGGCGTCCCCAGATCCTCTTATGACCGTTACAATGGTGCAAGCTGAAATTGAAAAAACGCCAGCGTTGGGCAGATTTTAACCTCCAAAATGACAATTCGCGTCTCCACTGAGCACATTTTGTGCAAGATCACCTTTACTTCCAGGATTCAAAGACCTTCCCACGGTCTACAAGGTCCCCTGACCATGTTCAATCAAATGCTCCGCTATGCCTTGCAGGAAACAAACCGTGACTCAACACATTTTCAACTGTTTTGTGACTTTTGGACACTGCACTAATAGACGATTTTTGGAATAAACTAGGGGAGAGCACTTCGTGAAAATTAGAGTTGCTTACCTCAATTACTTGGTCAAATACCACAGCAACAATGGGCGTTGAAGCTTGAAACCGCTGGATGTGAGTCAGCGACTTGCAAACATTTTTTTCGAAAAATTAGGGGTGGCCAGTTAATTGCTACAAAGTGATAGAACTTGCAAACTGTGACGTAAAAATATCAATGACATAATTTTTTAGAATGACGCACAGTGTTCTAAGTGCTGTATGTCTGCTCAAACACACGAGTCGATAGGCTACGAGAGCTGATGGTAGAGTGAGACCCCCTGTCTGACCGATTGAATTAGGCAAGATCACTCCCACACACCATGAAATTACTCCCCTTAACCCTTTCACCGCCAGCCATTTTTCAACCAAAAATCTCCATTAAATTTACCTGGGTAGAGAACAAAATCCTTCTGCAGTATTGGGGATTCTTCTGTGACAGATATAAAACAAGGTATATATCCTTACTTCCCAAAACTAAGACAATAGGGTCTTTGGATAATAGACCCCAATTTGATGCCTTTTAGTAACATAGGTGTTAAATCACTGTGGTGCTAAAATGCGACTTTGGCGGTGAAAGGGTTAATTATTTCCTAACAATTCCTATTGAAGTCCGTCTTCTCTGGCAATCACGTGATGTTTCAAAATTAATGTTAGTCTTCGATTTTATGTTCAAAGAATAACATACTTTTTTTTGTTTTCAAATTGAGTAGAACATATAATTTCGTTATTGAACCCATGCATGGCGATCTGACAAACCACAATATCCCTTACTTTTTGTGAGCAGTGTATATATACATGTACACAAAGCCTTAGACCCCCAATCTCGTGTGGTCTCCGTCTTAACGTTTATACAGGGTATTAAAATCGTCAATTGTGGTGGTGCATGGGAAAAAACCTACATAAGTCGCTCAGAATGTTTTTAGCAAAAGCCAAAAATAGTCAAGAAGAAGAAAGAAAAATGGTGTTTTACGTCCTCTCGGTCTGGAACAGACACATATGGGACATTTGTAGATACAAAGATGGTGGGAACAATACTGGAGGTAATGCAACTCCAGTAAAGTCCCGATTTTTTTAACAATGCAGATAGGTGTAGCGGTAACCACGCCTTGGTTTAACCTCATCGGCTATGGTACCGCCACATAGACTGTATAAAAAAATAGATGAAAAATAAACTACCAAAAATAGTCAATATCACTTTTCTATTTAGGGCATGTTTATGTCTATTTTTATGTGTTTTAACAGTATCCACAACATGAAAGACAATTTTGAATGATTTCTTTGTTTATTTGATCGTTTTCTAAATCAAGTCAATAGAAACAAAGAGGCAAAATTGTATCTTCTATGCCCGATTTCTGCAAATGACGTACAGTGGAACCGCCCTTATAAGGCCTTCAAAACTCATTCAAAATGAGGTCTTGTAAGTGAGGTAATTTTAATACTTACAAAGAATGGCAATGTCTCAGAGAAGTAGGTCTTATATGGGAGGGAGTCTTATAATGGGAGGTCTTATAAGGGAGGTTCTACTGTATTTCGAATGCCAAACTTCAAATAATTATAAAATAAAAACTAGACAAGATAACTCAATTCGGTTTTCTGTGTATCAACAAGGAATCTCTGCTCCACCATGAAAAATTAAAATCTCAATTTATGCCAAAGTTCCATTATGTCTGGTTTTCCCATGCAGTGTCACATTTAGTAAATGACTGTTGTATCTGTATTATGCCGTATGTGCTTATTGTATGCATATGCTAATTAAGGTATATATGTGTATGTGCCTTTTAACAAAGCTCTCCCAGTTCAATTCTCGTTAAAGGTGGACCCTGACGGATGAGTTTTTTGCAAGAAACACGTCGAGATCACCAGGGAAAACACCCTTTACAGAGATCGCAACACTCACTTTGCTCTGGTTTCCTAGAAATCAAACCGTCAAATCGGCGATTCCTCCTTGGCGGAGGTGCTGGAAGTTAAATTATTTCGCCCAAAGAGAAGGCATGTGCTTTGTCTCTTTTCTAATGGCCGCCAAATCGTTTGCACGAAATTTTGCAATACAAGCCTTTTTATTTTTTTTTAAATTTTATACAGTTTATCTAAAGGAGTTTCACTCACAACAAAGGAAATAGCTCCAATTTTTTTTTTACTGCACTACAAAAAAATGACAACGCTTCAACCACAATGAGTGACCTCCACCCACCCCATCCAAAATGGCTACTCTCTCCGGCACCTCCGCCAAGGAGGAATCGCCGTTTTGACGGTTTAATTTCTAGGAAACCAGAGCAAAGTGAGTGTTCCGATCCTTGAAAAAGGCTGTCTTTCTGGTGATCTCGACGTGTTTCTTGCAAAAACTCATCAAAAACTTCACTAATTCCATTGAGTCGGAATGTTTTATGAATTAAAATCAGATTAACGTCCTCCCGGCCTGGAACAGACTCATGCGGGACATCAATAGATATAAAGATGGTGGGATGATCCTGGAGGTACTGCAATACCAGGAAAGTCCCGAGTTTTTAATCGATAAAGATGTATGACGATGCTCCGGAATGTTTATATAGGTATTAGTTACTTTATAGTCACAGAGGCGTCTGTGAAATTCGGGTTGCTCCCACCTGGAGAGCGCGTCGCAGCCAGAGGCGCGCCACCCTTCTTTCTTTTTTTTGCATGCAATGTTTGTGCAACTGATGAGGAAGGAAGGGAGGGGTGGGGGGGAATGTTTTGACCAAATGACAACTTTTTCGTTGCCACTGGGTTTAGTGTATGCTAAGTGCATGGGCACACGGGACCTCGGTTTATCGTCTCATCTGAAAGCATGTACATATCATATCTGATTGAATATTATATATATTACGGTTCAGATTCATTCAGCAGTTGTATAACTGAATTCAGTATAGCAAATAAAACAAAAACTTATGACATTTTTAATATTGTACTCTGAGCCATGCATTAATATTCCTATCAGTATTTTTTAGTTGTTGTTTTTGTTGTTGTCAGCATCTGTACCACTGTGACATGTACTGTTACTGATTGATAAGATTAAATATTATTAATCTAAAAAAAGAAAAAAATCTTCTTTTTAAAAGAAGTGAACTTCACTTTTCAAACTCAAACCTCCAACTTTATTGTCGAGGCAGGCTTGTAGGGTGCGCATGTGTTTAGTTTTTTAATTATTGAATCTCATGTTCATTTAATTCGTATTCTTTTCATTTAACCCTTTCACCGCCAGCTATTTTTCAGCCAAAAGATACCATTAAACTTAACTGTGCACAGAAACAAAAATATCAGCAATATTGGGAATTCCGCTGTAACGTGCATAACAACAGGCCTATCCTTACCCCCAAAAATTAAGAAAGTAGGGTCTTTGGATAACAGGCCCTGATTTGAGGCCTTTTAATGACATGGGTGTTAAACCACTGTGGTGCTAAAATGCGACGTTGGCGGCGAAAGGGTTATAACACAAACAAATCCTCAACTTTTGATGAGAGTCCCCCGTCATTTGCTTACAATTTCAGCATTCACTAGAATTGCGGGCAGCATCCATGCAACAGCATTCGCGATTTAGTTTATTTATGTGTTGTGTCCTCAATTGAAAGGATGTTACAGACATGTGTGGCCCAGCACCACGAAAGGGACATTAAGTCGCAGGGCTAGTTTCTCACAACAGGCTTGCAAAGTGAAAAAACTCTTCTTTTTATAGTTATGGGTATTTTCGTGCTCTCTAACTTCGTATCTTTCATATCCACAAAGGACAATCCTGGTTATGGTCTCTATATACTCCAAAAAGTGCTTTAAGATGAATAGGTTGATGCATTTTCTTCAGCAAAGCTAAACTTTAGACTGATTTTTCAAAATGGCCGACAATCACTCTACCAACTTTAAATGCTCGTAACTCTGAAACGTAAAAGTTACAAGAATGGTTTTTGTACCATTTCAAAGAGAATTGTCTGAAGTTTCTAACTGAACAATTTTTTCATTTTGGCACTTAAAGTCCCTTTCGTGGTGCTGGGTACGGTATGGGATTTTCCCCCATTAGTTGATCTCTGAGCTCTAGTTACTGAATCGCCTAGATCACTACAATGGAACCCCCCCTGATGAGACCCCCCTCCCACTTAATACCTACTTGTTTGAGACATTGCCCTTCTTTGTAAGTATTAAAATTACCTCCCTTATACAAACTCCCTCCCACTTATTTTGGATGATTTTTGCAAGGTCTTAAAAGGGAGGTTCCACTATATTTATTAGTTCTGCAGTATTGGTTAAAAATGGTCGTAGTGTTCAATAAATGTTTTGTTCGATTCCATTCCTTCAAACAGCATTCAGCTTACTGGTAGTTCCCGCTTCCACTTTGTAGTACAGCATCTGTAAGCTCAGTTTTTCTTACCCCCAACCATAGCTAAAGCCAAAGGGGAACAGTATTTTTAGCTGTGTGAGTGGGAGAAATATTAAGACAAAAATCCTGCCGTTAGTTACACTGTCATGTTGTTGTCATACCCTGGCTTAAATAAAGACTCCAGGGATCATCCCAACAGCCGAAACACTTGAACATTATGGTACAAATGCACCTGCAATGGATTACCGTTTTTGAACAGGGGGGGGAGTGCATTTGCTATCATACAGTCTTGACATCTGTAGGGCCCCCCTTACGAAAAATGCTTCACAATAAGGGGTACCATTATAAATCACATGTTAACGGACAGAAAGTTACCACTTTCAGATTGCTATCATGCATTTTTGGAAAGGGGTGACTCTACAGATGTCAAAAATATGCATGATAGCCCCCCCCCCCCACCCCCCCCCCCCCCCCCCCCCCCAGATGGTAATCATCCCTATTGTGGGGATCTACCTTAATACCTGATGGTAGAGTAACTTCCCTTTGACCGATTGAGTCAATTATTTCCGAACAATTCCTATTGATAGGGAAGTTCCAGTGAAGTTTTCGGTGTCCTTAGGCCACACGCACAAAAACTGGACTCTTAAACCCGTGCTTGTTACATATGGAAAAATACAAATTTATAAGCTCACTACCTCTGGTGTAACAATATTATTTTGGTGTGTAACACCCTCAGGCGATTTATTGTTGTCAAGCTTTACATGGAGCTATGTTGTCTTATATTTTTTTTCTTACTGATAGCTTTCATAAAGTTGTCGTTCGATATTATCGATATTGTGTTGTGCCTGCTATATATATAACAATTGTGGATATCGTTAACGTATACTAGTCTTAACTGCGTATGAAGTCGTCTAAAATAAACGCACGTACACAAAAAAAGAAAAAGAAACCTGATTGGTTTGACTACTAACAATATAAAGTGGTACAGTGTTTTGTGTTTGGAAACCCCAAATAAATAATAGTATTTCAGTGCGTGGTGTATGATTTTTGTGTTGAGTTATGAATGTGTTGAATGCATACATGTGTGTGTACGCACACGCACACGCATGTAAACACACACACACACAGAGGCATGCAAACATACCCTTTCTGTTCTCTCTGAGACTCTCTCTCTCTCTCTCTCTCTCTCTCTCTCTCTCTCAAAAGTGGGGACACACACACACACACAAACACACACACACACACACACACACACACACACACACACAAGAGCCTATGCAGGCATTTAACCCTTTCATCGCCAAAGTCGCATTTTAGAACCACAGTGATTTAACAGCTATGTCACTAAAATCAT
>CM065690.1:5241720-5246720 GCA_017654935.2 Phymorhynchus buccinoides
AATTCAACTTAACATTGAACAAAGCCAACTTAACAAGAGGCAAAGCCTTCAAGGCTCACTCGAACAGGAACATGTGGGACAACAACAAAGATTGAGGGGGGTGTCTAAAGTACAAGATTGCCAATAACATTTTAAAGTACAAATGAAACTATCGTTAATGGATACAAGTAAAAAAATAATAATTTAAAAAAAAGTGCCCGTGCCGAGAATCGGACCCGGAACCATTGGCATGACAGACAGACACTCTGACTACCAATGAACTATCGAGGCTTTCAGTGTTGATGAGGTGGTTTTTTTAGCTCATGTTGCCTGTTGAATACTCTCTAACCCACTAATCTAAAATGTTATCTGTTTACAGTGTTTATTTAAGTATTTAATTATTCAAATCATTATTGTTTGAAAGCTTGCATAGACATCTATATATGTGTGCAAAGTTTGAACAATGTATGCCTTCTATTTCCGGAGAAAATGCCAACGTTACAGTTTGGAGATTAGACCACACACACACACACACACACACACACAACCGAACAACTATCATACTACAGACTCACTTCGTGTTAACTTCGTTAACACGAGTGAGCCAAAAATTGAATAATAATTTAAAAAGAAATGATGACGTGACAGTTACACTGGTTTGACGACAGCGTTTTCATGACGTCAAAACATGGACTACAATTGGATCTGGGGTGTCAGAGTTTTTGAGTCGTAATGTTAGAGTCTATTTAAGAAACTTACTAGAATGTGCATGGAAACGTTAATTAATACTTTCATTATGACCTTTTCGTGTACCTCCCACACCCAGATAATCAAGAACCACCCGTATACTATTCCACCCAATTCTGCTCTGAAGAAAGCAAGTCACGATGGCTTAGAGTCAAAACGGACTATCGTTAGATAGTCCATTGACTTATTATTGATGTTATTACAAAAACTAAGAACTTGTATTATACAAGAGTGCAAATAATCTATAATGGGGATTAGGATTTGTGTAGTTCTGCAGTCTTTGTTTGATACTAGTGATTAGCTTTCACAATATGTTCAATAATACGTCAATGGGCTATCTAAAGATAGTCCGTTTTGACTCCAAGCCATCGATTAAAAGTCGTATTGTCTTCCTTTGTTCAGAGTGACGTCATGCGACGGGGGACTCTGACGTCACTCACCGCTTTCAAGGCGTTGACGGAATAATAAGAAGCCGGGTCGGAAACTGAATCAAGACAAGGAGAGAGAGAGAGAGAGAGAGAGAGAGAGAGATAAGGGGTGGGGGATGGAGAGAGATAGAGGGCGGTGGTTAAAAGGACAACGCACCTGTGCTATTCTTTTTGCACGCGCCTGTAAAGCGTACTCTGCGAGCATGAGATAATGCAAGGCTAGTCCATAGACAACAGCAAAAGTTAAGGATCACTGCTCTAATAGGAATTGTTCGGAAATAATTAAAGGGAGCAATTTCAAGGTGTGTGGGAGTGATCTTGCCTAATTCAATCGATCAAACAGGGGAAGTCACTCTAAATCAGCTCTTGTAGCCTATCGACTCGTGTGTTTGAGCAGACATACAACACTTAGAACACTGTGCGTCATTCTAACAATTTATGTCATTTATATTTTTACGTCACACTTTGCAAGTTTTATGAGTTTGTGGCAACTAATTGTTCTAACAAAATGTGTGCAAGTCGCTGACGCGCATCCTGCGGTTCACAAGCTTCGATACCATTGTTGCTATGGTATTTGACTGAGTAATGGAGATAAACAACTCAAAATTTCACGAAGTACTCTCCCCTAGTTTTTTTTTTCTCCGAAAATCGTCTATTCGCTCTAGATTCTATTTCAGGGCCTGATCCAGGGGGGGGAGGGGGGGGGGGGTGTTACCTGGGTTATGGAAGCCAGGTAACACACCCCCCCCCCCCCCCCACACACATATATACACCCCGCCAAATAAAATTTAAAAAAAAACAGAAAAAAAGAGAGAGGGAGAGAGATGGAGAAAGAAGTCATTATTACTGGGTTTTTTTTCTTAGGTGCAATTTAAAGGGTTTCTTGCACTTTATTTTCTTGAAAAAGTTTCAGCTTCAGGGGCATTGTCTCCTACGCCGGTCCCCAGATCCCCCACCCCTCTAATGTTTACCAGGTCCCGCTCTGTATTTTCTACACTGACGTTTAATCAAGGCGTGCCGAAAAAACAAACTGGGGGTGGGGAAGGGGTTTCCTTAGGCACGAAAATGATCATGGATGTTGTCTTCATTTCATAGTGCCTCTGGTTCAGTGATATCAGCTAGGGTTAGGGTTAGGGGTCATTGATTTGGTTTCATTTTAAGCTTTCCAGGTGGTCTTTTAGATCATAAGACCAAAATTAGTAGGAATCTAGAAAATTGTATTCTCGAACAATAGGAATTGTTCGGAAATAATTAAGGGGAGTAATTTCATGGAGTGAGGGAGTTATCTTGCCTAATTCAATCGGTCAAACAGGGGAAGTCACTCTACTATCAGCTCTCGAAGCCTATCGACTCATGTGTTTGAGCAGACATACAGCACTTAGAACACCATGCGTCATTCTAAAAAAGTACGTCATTTATATTTTTACGTCACATTTTGCAAGTTTTATCAGTCTGTGGCCACTGGCCACCCCTAATTTTAAAAAAAAAGTTTGCAAGTCGCTGACTCGCATCCTGCGGTTTCAAGCTTCGACGCCATTTTGCATTGTTGCCATGGTATTTGACCGAGTAATGGAGGTAAACAACTCTAATTTTCACGAAGTGCTCTCCTCGATTTTTTTTCTCCGAAAATCGTCTATTTCGAATCAAGGACTGCAATTTCTCTGTTATGAGATAATAAAGATGATTTGATTTGATTTGGACTCAGAGCCAATAGCCAGCAGAGGAAGGCATCTGTCAACATAACTTACCTAGTCTTTGTATTTGCCGCTAAGAGCAAGGGGGAAACCCAAGAAGCAGGGGCAGATAACTCTGCCATAGATGGCAGAACTGGCTCGCCTCACATTCCTTTTCTCTCCATTCCTGGCTGCTCCAGTCTTGACTGAAGTCAGGCATAGAAAGTTTTCTTTCTTTGTACCTTCGACAAGGAGTTTATGATTTTATTTTTTGGGAAATTCAGTGTAGTGTTTGAAATTTGTGTCATGTTATTTATTTTTAAGCTTTTGACAGATTTATCTTGCGTCCGGCCATTTGAGGCCCTTACCATACCTGATGCATTTCCAATACCCATGATTAATTGGGCAAAACGTCCCTATCTGGTCCTGCACTATTTTTTTGTTCCTATATTTCCACAAAATGTAATATCACATCAACAATAACCATAAGATTTCACACCACTTCAACAGACTTCAATCTGGTCCTGCACTATTTTTTTGTTCCTATATTTCCACAAAATTTAATATCACATCAACATTAATCATTAAGATTTCACACCATTTCAACAGACCTCAATAAAATAATAAAAAAAGGATTACAAACAGACTCAAATAATTACATAGTCCGTCCCTAGAAGTGACAGAGAAAACTATCGTCGGTGAAATTCAAAAACCTCGTATCTCAATTTTGGTAGTTTTGAGAAAAAACGAAAAAACTGTTTTAAAAATTAACCGCGTTGACCACAATTGATTAACTATTATGAATAATTATGTTGTTCAAGACATTGCTAGTTTAGTCCTGCATTTTGTTAAAATTACTTTTTTTTTTTATACTTGAAAAGAACGAAGATACGAGGTTTTTGTCCTTAGATCTGAATTTGGGACTTACAAGTTTTTCGTCTATTTTCACAACCTCATTTACCCCAGATAGAAAGTCGTTAGAGATACGAGCTTTTGGTGGAAGGTGGCGAGAAAAATTAGAAAGCTGACTATGTGTCTAACTAAAAAAAAAAAAAAATTCGAGTTACGAGGTTTTTGAATTTCACCGACGCTATACCGAATTAAACGGCGGTCCCTAACTGTTGTTGATGTCTATATGAAAGCGCACAGCGAGCGCGCGTCTGTCTCCGAAAGCGTCAAGAACGGAATTTAGTGAGATTAGATTTCATCTCCAGCATGCTTTGCGCGAAAGATAGTGTAGTGACAGCACACACACGCACACACGTAATAAAAGCCGATCAGTTTCAATGTTCTAGACTAGATTTATACGTACGTCGTTGATGTTCGGACTTGTTAGTCTTATGTCTGGTGATCAAATTTGATCCATTTTGAATTTGGATTACCAATGCTATAATATCTAAGTGGGCGAAAGGCAAAGGGAAATCTAAAAGGTATTGCTATTCTGAATGACATTGCGTTGAGAGGACCGTTGTTGTGTGTGTTTGTTGGGGGGTGGGGGGGGGGGGGGTGGTGGGGGGGGGGGGGGGGGGGGGGGTGAGCGAGGGAAATTGTCTTCAAGGGGGGGGGGCGGCGGGGGGGGGGGGTGTGGGGGGTGTGGGGGGGGGGGGGATCGGGAAATACATCTTTTTCTGTAGAAATAAATAAAATTTGATTCTTAGATAATCTAGACGCAAAAAAATCCAAACTGAAACCAACGTCAATTAACGTAGTTCAATCAATCTTTTATATAAAAAAAAAGGGAGAGAAAAAAGAAGCAGACGACTGTTGAAATGATTGATTAATGTTTGGTTAGGAATTACCCCAGGGCCTGTATTCACGTTGAGATAGCATGAGACTTAGCATCATGCTAACTTAGAAGCTCTTCCAAAAGTCCTATTAAATCCTATAGGACATTGGAAGAGCTTCTAAGTTAGCATCATGCTAACAAGTAACATGAATACAGGCACTTGTCTCTACCACCATATGGAAAGACACAACCACGCCCTAACAACATTTTGGTTTGGTTTTGTAGGCAGGACGACTGATTTCCCGAGTCACCGGTTCATTTTGGAGGCCTGTCAAATTTGTCGTCTGCTTCAAAGAGTTGCACTTTACTAGACATATTGGGCGGTCTAGGGCCGATGAATACAATGAAAGGTAAGTTGTGTCTTTTATTTGTTTGCTTCTGTTCTTT
>CM065690.1:5251720-5274543 GCA_017654935.2 Phymorhynchus buccinoides
GGGGTGAATTAGACATTCAAAACGCCGATCAGTATGTAAATTAGGCTAAACAGCCAATCGTTTGGGGAGTGTAGAGTGGCACAGAGGTAACGCGTTCGCCTCGTGTCAAGTAAACCCGAGTTCGAACCTGGATATTGGGGATTTTTCCCTCTCACTTTGCACTAGGCCTTACGGTCTGAATGTGGAGTCTTTCGGATGAGACGATAAACCGAGGTCCCGTGTGCCCATGCACTTAGCACACGTTAAACCCAGTGGCAACGAAAAAGTTGTCATTTGGTCAAAATTTACCCCCCCCCCCCCCCCTTCCCTTCCTCATCAGTCACACAAAAAAAAAAAAGAAAAAAAGGGTGGCGCACCTCTGGCTGCGACGCAGTCCAGGTGGGAGCAACCCGAATTTCACAGAGACGACTCTGTGACTATAAAGTAATACCTAAAATACCTTTAAAAAAAATATTTATCAGCGTTTTGAATGTCTTAATTCGTACTCGTGACAACAGGGCCTGACGAACTGGGATAATCAATAAGAAATATAAGCACAAGGGATGGGAAATATATATATACACGAGTTCACTTTGCTTGTTTCGATTTTTCAATACGTTGTCATTACATGTCAAAGTTTGTTTCGCCATTTTCTGTCGCTGAAATTAGCATTTTCATGTGAACATTATTTCTAAAAATGTTTTCTATACTTTTTTTTTTACTTAGATTTTTTAAAAATAATTTAGTTTTCTTGTATATATGACATGATTACATATTTTGTTTCAAAAAAAAGTCCAAAAAAATATTACCAGATTAGATTCTATTTTAGTAAAGACGATTTTTTTTTTTTACAAACTTTGTTGGTGTGTGGTGGTCTTGCTCAAAACGTGCATGACTTGTTTATTTTGTCATATGGGCTTCTCAATGAGAGAACATTAAAAAAAAAATCTCAAAGAAAACGCCATTTAAAAGTATTCTAGCAAATAGGAGTTTTAAAGACCCCCCACGTCACGTGTCAAATTCCCTCTTATGCCAGGAAGATTTCTTACATAAGAGGGAAAACACGTGAAAAACATGATTTTGACAAGTGACGTGGTGGGTCTTTAAACAACATCCCCATCACATGATTTTCTATTTTTGTCCTGATTTGTACTAAAGTAACTGTAGATAAATCTTTCGTCCTATTTTAATTTTTTTTAATTCTATTTTATTTTTATTCCTTTTTTTTTTAGATCGTAGACTGATGCTACATGCTATTTACAGCCTGTATCGTTGAACCTGATATGCCGCATGACGTCAGACTATTGTTTTTTTGATCGATTGTTAAATAGTTCGTTCCTTCGCGGTATTTTCATTTTATTTTAATATTATTAGTAGTACACAGAGAGAGAGACACTGACATTGGTTTAATGTCATTACCACCGGGAGGGGTCTATCACAGAGAGAGAGAGAGAGAGAGAGAGAGAGAGGAGAGAGAGCGCAACAATTTAAACATTTCTTTTCATTTTCGACCTATCTGCGAAGTCAAACGATTGCAATCACACACACACGCGCGCGCACACACACACACACGCGATAAGAGAAAGGAGAGAGAGAGAGAGAGAGAGAGAGAGAGAGAGAGAGAGAGAATTAATTAATTAATTTTATTTATAGAGGGTAATAGAGTAAGCAATAACATGCTTTTTTTAAATGCAGAGAGAGATAACGATAATTTAAGAGAAAGAGAGAGAGAGAGAGAGAGAGAGAGAGAGAGAGAGAGAGAGAGAGAGAGAGAGAGAGAGAGAGAGAGAGAGAGAGAGAGACGAGAGACAGAGAGAGAGAGAGAGAGACAGACAGAGAGAGAGAGAGAGAGAGAGAGACTCAGTGTCTGTTTCCCAGTACGTCTGACTAGGAAATGTGAACGACGGGGGAAACCATGCCGCAAGATAATAACAATTAACACTCCTTCAGTTCCGTGTACGGAATAAATTCGTTAATAAAGTATCATTACCACTAGCACCAATATCATCATCATTACCACCATCACCATCACCATCATTACCACCACCACTACACCATATCATCATCATTCACCACCACCATCATCATCACCCTTACTATTTGAGTTCGTGACAGTGTGGGCGCATATTGCTGTTGACGTATCTTTAACCAATATGCGTGTCGCACACAAACAAAAACGAGGAGAGGCCTGTAGTCTTGGTATAATAATACATGAACATGCTAATAACGTGCTACGATACTATTATATTAACTATGCTCGGCAACTCGGGTTGTGGTGTGTGGGTAAGGTCTGTGTGTGTGTGTGTATGTGTGTTTGTGCGCACAAATGTGTGTCACGCACGAACAATATTAGAAAGCCTTTTCAAGCACTAAAACACGAACTTGCTAACGATACTAATATTGTTGCCCGTTGATAGCAGTATCAGCAACTCATGCGCAGTTTGTGTAGTCCTTGTTCACCGTTTTCTGTCTCGTCTTTTTCATACAGTGGAACCTCTCTACTAGACCTTGGAGAATCAAGCCCCCAAAACGTCTCATAGGGAGGTGGACACTCGGTAGCCCGGATATGAGGGGTGAGGGAGGGGAAGGGGGAGAGAGTGGAGGGGCTGGGGGTATATGTTCCCCGCATGTATTAATTTTAATGTTTTCTAATATCTTGTTCTTACGATGTCAAAGTTCTTTTTTATGTTTTAATCTTGTATGTCTCCTTTCTCTTCTTTCTTAAACCTGTTGGTTTTTATCTTTGTAATGGCGCCTGGAGCCTCGCGAGGGACAGGCGTCACTTTTTAAAATGAATTAAATTATTATTATTATTATTATTATATTAAAGATCCACCAGATCACCGTGTCAAAATCACGGGTTTCACGTGTTTTCCCGCTTATAGCTGGTAGGAAATCTTGTTTTGACCAGGTTTGGATCCCATAAAAATGCCCCCAAATTCAAAGCGAAACATCATTTTAAAGAGCAGCCTCAATTTGGAGAGAGAGAGAGAGAGAGAGAGAGAGAGAGAGAGATATGCAATACAGTTGGAGTTTTATCGATTTTCCGCGGACTGGTCAATCATTTTGATAGCCCTTGATCTCTTAATGTTGCTCTCTATATTATTTCTGTATTTTAAAAAAGGGGGAGTACTTTCAGCCTTGAACTGGAGCGAGGCTTTGCGTTTCTCTTGTCGGTCTGTCGGTGTCTCATCATCTTTCAGTCTTTAGGCTTTTGTCTGTCCTCTCTCTCTGCACGCGCACGCACGCGTTGATTGATGTTCAACCAAGTAAAGATACTGCAGGCCTATAAGGGGTAAAAGGGTTAACGTATTTTTTTCTTCTGAACGATTTGAGTTCATTAAATGTGATTCTTCTTTCTTTATTTAAACACCCTCCTTCAGCTTGCTGAAATGATTATTTATTAGTGGCACACGCGCTCGCTTGCAAACATAGGCCTACGCTTACGTGCAGTATTTGGACACTCACATACCATGCACACACACACACACGCAGTATTTGGACACTCACGTATGCACACAAACACGCGCACGCAAACATACCCTTACATGCAGTATTTGTATGCACACAAGTAAGCACACATGTGCACGCACGCTTGCAAAATGCATACGCTGACATGCAGTATTTGGACACTTATGTATGCACACAAGCACACACACATGTGCACGCACGCTTGCAAACATGCGCTTACGTACAGTATTGACACACTCGCTGTATGCAGTTACAATGAAAACTAAACCCGTCGCATAGTACAAAACGAAAGGGCCTTTCCACACATAAAAATAGTCTTTATCAATCAGACCCGGTATTAAGTACCTCCAGGATATGCTCCGAGCACTGAATGGTGGTTGGTTGATGGCTCGTCTCACATGTGCTCTTTCGGTGTAGCCAAGCGGGACGTTAAACTCAAACCATCATTCAGATATCCTCATTATCAGTGCAACGGATTGAAAGATGAATAATGAGTCGGTGTCGATAAAAATGTGTGTGTGTGTGTGTGTTTGAGAGTTGCTTTGTATATGCGTTGTTGCTGGTTTGTGTCATTATTTTTGTTGTCTACTTGAGGATGAATATTCGATTGTAAATTTGGGCTCATTTGAAGTCAAGCGCTAAATAAATGTACTATTATTATTTGTGTGGGGACAATACTAGTGTATGACACATGGGGGAATTATAGGGAGTGACAGCAAAACGAATGGCTTCTGCTTCGCTTTTGTCCTCACGGGACAAAAATCAATAACACTGTTTGCTGTTCGCCGATTATACCTGCAAATCTGTTTATCTCTCTCTGTCTCTGCCTGCCTGTCTGTCTCTTTCTTTTGTTTGAATGAACAGGCACACGTGGGACAATAGATATAAAGATGGTGGGACGATCCTGGAGGTACTGCAGCAATACTATGGAAAATATCGAGTTTTTAAACAGTAGATATTTAATATGTGCCACAGAAGAATCCCCAATATACACTGCAGATGGATTTTGTTCTCTACCCAGGTAATTTTAATGGACATTTTTGGCTGAAATATGGCTGGCGGTGAAAGGGTTAAGCCGAAACTACTAATATTTCATAAACTGTTTCTTTGTTTCACACCCTCTCTCTTATATCTCTTCGCGTTTACTATTTGTTCGTCTGTCTTTCTCTATCTTTATGTGTGTGTTGTGTTGTGTTTGTGTGTGTGCGCGCGGGCACACGCACACGTTAAGCATAAAATGATCCTGTTTAAGAGTGACAAACACGCATGTCATAGTTGCACTTAAACCGCTCCAAAACTTGAAAGGGCCAGCCACACGTACGTCCACCACAATCGCACGACTGTATGACACGATTCGATCACGTGGTCTCCAAGAACAAATGCGATCGGCGCATCGCGATCACGTGATAATCGAATCGTTTCGTACAGTCGTGCGATTTTAGTGGACGTGTGACTGGCCCTTAACTTATTTTAAATGATTACATTATCAGGCATTATATAGTGTGCAAAGCACCTTATCCTTATAATTTCAAGTCAACTGAAATCTAGCTCACAGAGCAGTCGATCTAGATCTTAAAAATGGCACCGGAGTGACCCACATGTTAGTTACTTTACAATTGGAATGGCGAACATGGTGTTTTACGTCCTCTTGGTCTGAATCAGACACATGGGACATTTGTAAATACATATATGGTAGGAACAACACTGGAGGCAATGCCCGGAGGCAGTACGAAACCAGTAAAGTCCAGATTTTTTAATATATCAATACAGATAGCTGTAGCGGTGACCACGCCTCGGTTAAACCTCATCGGCTATGGCACCGCCACATATAAGTATAGATTAAAATGAAAAAAATCGCCCAATGTGGGGCTCGAACCGTGGCCGACGGGAGCATAGTTGATTGGCATTGCTCGAACCCGCATTGGAATGGCCCTGATATCAATATTTATAACGAGTTTATTGAAATGGGTGATTATATATGGGTGTTATTTATTTTGCTGTGTTGAATATTTGACATGTACATTTCTTATGCCTAGTTTATAATTTTATGTTGATAGGTATTTTATTACACTGTCTGTATTTAGCATGTTTTTGATTATTATTATGTTTGATATGTATTTTATTGTACTGAATGCATTTGACATGTTCTGAATATATTATGTTGTAATGTTTGATGTGTGTATATTAATGTCAAATTACAGGCGTAACCACAATTGATTTCTCTTTTGAGATAATAAAGTATTGTTGAGTTGAGACCACTCCATCGTTTTAATAATGAATAGAACATTTTACGAAGACCGATTTTGCCAAATTTTATTCTAATTTACCCCCCTTTTTGTGTTCTTTCTGTTCGACAGAAGGCACGACCCTCCTGCACACCAAACCCCCGATGATGACGTCAGCGGGGTCACGACCCCGCGTGCTCACGCGCAGCCGCTCCCTGGCCCTGCCCTTGGGCGACCTTGACCTTTCCCCGATTCCTGACCAGGGCAAGGTCAGCGGTGGAGGGGGGGATGCCCTCCTTTATCATCACCAGAACAAGGGGGAGTCTGGCAGGAGAGGAGACCCCAGGAAACCCATGCGAAGACAGAAGTCCCTGGCCGAACTGTTTGGAGCGGTGCTATACAAGAGCAGGGTGCAGCTTCAGGAGCTGTTTTCCCGCAAGGACAAGGACAAGGAGAAAGATCCCTCCCAGGGAAAGAAGAGGGAGGATCTGGTCGCCCGTGGATCTTCCCGGGCCGAGGCTGCTGCCAGCTTGGAAGAAGCGGGGAGAGAAAAGGCGGAAGGGTTGAAATTACCAACCGCTGAATTGACAACAGCTGGCACTTCAACTTCAACTACAATTGCTGAAATTTCCATACGCGGTGCTTCAACATCTGAGGCATCCACCCGGGATGCAAGTCTAGAGAGAAAAGAGTCTGATGTTTCCTCAGACTCGCGCTGTTCTAAGCTCGAACTCTGCCCCGGAGGCAACGCAGTGGAAGGTGTGAAGCACAGGGTGACCCCCCCAGAAGAGCTGTTCTGCGTCATCAGGGATTGTGTGGAGAGGCCCGTCTCCACAAGGAGTCTGGACACCATCCACGGCTCAGAGCGTCACCCGAAGCCGTCGTCATCGTCTAAAACTCGCTCCACTTCCAACGGAGAGAAACTGTTAAACCCGGAGGCTGTCCGCAAGGCGAAGAAGACGGCGCTGGTGAAGTGTAACTCGGACAGTATCTGTCGCCTGGTGCTGCCCTTGACGGGAGAAGGGGGTGGGGGTGGTGGTTCTCTGACGAAAGCTTCCTCCGAAGATGCTTGCTTCATCCGCCGACACAGCCCCCAGCTTCTACCACGCCAGAACAATGCTGCCCAAAGTGGTTCTTCTTCTTCTTCAAACACTGAAAGCTCCGTCAGCTCCATCGTGGACTGGTTGCTGGTGGGGAGCGTGGACGCGGCCTACAACGAGCCTCTCCTCTGCAGCCTTCGAGTCGAAGCGATCGTGGACATCACCAACCTCCCCCCTAGCAAGGTCCCCACGGAGAAGAAGATCACCTGCCCTTGCTCCTGCAGCAAGAAGCACTTCCGCTCCAAGCTGAACCTGGCCGTGGACGACATCGAGTGGGAGAACCTGGAGCAGCACTTCCCGGACGTGGACGCCTTCATCCACGGCTGGAGGGCACTGGGGAAGCGCGTGCTGGTGGTCAGTTACCACGGCAGGTCGCGCGCCCCGGCCGTCGCCGTGCAGCACCTCATGTCTCACTACCGCATTCCGCTGGACCGCGCCCTGGCTCACGTCCGCTCCCGGCGGCTGCAGACCCGCATCAACCCCGGGTTTCTCAGAGCGTTGCGGAGGCTGGAGAAGAGGATTGCTGAGGAGGAGGGTTTGTGTTCTTCTGCTTCTCCTCCTCTTCGTTCTCCAACTTCTGCTGACCCAGTGGCTGAATTGTCGTTCTCGCCTCCGAGACCTCGCACTGCCTGGGATGAATGCTGACAGGGACTGGTTTGTGTGTGTGCCCACATGGATCACACACACACATGCATGAAGAAAATTCACCATGTGCATGCACACACACACATGCATGAAGAAAATTCACCATGTGCATGCATACACACACACATGCATGAAAAAAATTCACCATGTGCATACATACACACACACATGCATGAAGAAAATTCACCATGTGCATGCATACACACACACACACACACATGCATGAAGAAAATTCACCATGTGCATACACACACACAATCACTCACACATGTGCGCCTCCATCCCCCCACCCACCCTCCGACACACACATACATATTCATTTTCAAGCTTACACACACACACAATCACTCACACATGTGCGCCTCCATCCCCACCCCCACCCCCATACTCATTTTCAAGCTTAAACACACACACACAATAACTCACACATGTGCGCCTCCATCCCCACACACATACCCTCCAACACATACTCATTTTCAAGCTTAAACACACACACACACACAAACGAAGACATACTCCCAATAGCATTTAACCAATTTGGACATGGAAAATGGAGTAGACTTCTGTGTATGTGTAACCGATTGAATCTTGATGCATACCGTTTGCTTGACCGAGGTCCTGATATAATGTCTGCCTCTTTCAAAGTAGGTACATTGGAACCTCCCTATAAGACCCCATCCAAGATGTGACCTAAAACAATGTTCACCAGTTTGTTTCTCCTTCATATCCGGACTACTGAGCGTCCACCTCCCCAATAAGACCCCTCCCCATGAAGACCCTTTTTGGGGGGTTGATTTGTCAAGGTCTTACTTAACAGGGAGGTTTCACTGTATTGTTTGCCAGTGTTGATCCCTTATGAATTAACGTGACAAGTTGATCGTTACTAAAACTACCTATTCCTTAACTCATTCACATCGCAACGCAACGGTTTTGAATGATTAAAGGTGGACCCTGACGGATGAGTTTTTGCAAGAAACACGTCGAGATCACCAGAAAGACAGCCTTTTCAAGGATCGGAACACTCACTGTCAAAACGGCAATTCCTCCTTGGCGGAGATATGTCATTTTGGATGGGGTGGGTGGAGGTGGAGGTTGAAGCCTTTTCTTTGTAGTGCAGTAAAAAAAAAAGCAAGAAAAAAAAGCTATTTTCTTTGTTGTGATCGAAACTCCTTTGGGTAAACTGTATAAAATAAATAAAATAAAAAGGCTTGTATTGTGGAAATTTCGTGCAAACGATTTTGGTCTAAACTCTTTCACTGAAAGAATTTGACTTCCTGCACCTCTGCCAAAGAGGAATCGCCGATTTGATGGTTTTATTTCCAGGAAACCAGAGCAAAGTGAGTGCTATGATCTCTGTAAAGGGTGTTTTCCTGGTGATCTCGCATTGAAGGAAGATGACAGGTTTTTACTTCAAGTTTGGACATAGGGAAGTGGTAGATCCCACTACAAAAGCAAAGTCAGAGGCAAAATTGTGGTCTAAAGGAGCGAAGCGAGTTTAGAAGTGACCAAGGTATGGTGTGCATAGATTTATTTCCCTAGAAGCAAATTGACAGCCATCTATTAATTCCGGACAGAACAACTTGAATGAGTGAATCGTGATTTAATGTTGATACTCTACCCGTTCTGAATTTGTGCTTGTGTTTTGTCCGCCTTTATATCAACACAATAATTTTGTCATGCCTTTGTCAAAACATTGTCTGCGTATTATGTTGATCTTTGAAAAAACCCATTGTCCCGTTATTTAATTTAATTTAATAATTGCATAACATTTATGTAGTCTATGATATCTTCACTGTGATTAATCTTTTTTTTTGGAAACAGCATAATTGGCTGTGGTTAATATTTTGTTGTCACTGTTCTTGCATTTGCAGGGATTATAGATATTTATTTGCTTATGCAAATGCTGTTTTATATTATGCAACTTATTGGATCATAGAATATTTAAAGGACTTGTCCATGACGAAAATGAGGCAAGATACATCTGTATTAAGTGGCAAAACATTACTTTTCTTCAACAGTGATCGACTTTGGTAAAGCTTTGAATGTTTTCTTTGCACCTTCTCTCTTTCTGCTTTCTCTCTCCACAAGCAGTTCTGGAGATGGATTAAGGTGTGTGTGTGGGGGGGTTCCTGGTTGCACCCCCCCCCCCCCACATCAATAGCCTAAAATTTCTCTCATACATAGACATACACACAGAGACAAACAGTATTGTTCATTAACAACCTTTTTGTGTAAACTATACAGCAAAAATAATCCAAAATGAGGTCTTATAAGGGAGGGGGAGGGGTCTTAAGGGAGGTAATTTTAATACTTACAAAGAAGGGCAATGACTCAGAGAAGTAGGTCTTATATGGGAGAGAGTTATAATTGGAGGTCTTATCAGGGAGGTTCCACTGTACTAAAAATCTGCCAGACTCCCCCCCCCCCCCCCCCCTTTTTATCAACAGCATAATCCGCCCCTCTCGATCTGTGACAGCAATATGTTATACAACCACAACCAGCAAGGATTGTCAGTTTCATCAAAGTAGCTGGTATTGATTCTGCAGATGTATGACCAATGTGATACATCACGACCTGACTGACCCCCCCCCCCCTGATTCCCTGTCCATCTGTCTACCCACCCTCCCCATCCACCCTCTGTCTCTCTTCCACCCTCTGTCTCTCTTTCTGTCTCTTCATTTATCAGTTGTTGTTTTTGTACTCGCTCTCTATATATTATCATGCTGCTTTGCGTCTTTTATGCACGCAAAAAACCCAATTGAAGAACAAGTGGGTAGATAAGAAAAGTAAGGGAAATATTAAAGAGACACTTGACACTTGACTGTTTTAATTGCCATTGACAATACAATCTTCATGGCAAGGGGACACGTGATTTGAAATGAACTAATAATCAAAGCAAGCGCAAAAAAAGTATAATTATAAGAAAATAACAAACAAAAGGGATCATCATATTGACTGCACCCGCCAGTCATTCAATTATAGCAAACAAAGGGATCATCATATTGACTGCACCCGCCAGTCATTCAATTATAGCAAACAAAGGGATCATCATATTAACTGCACCCGCCAGTCATTCAATTATAACAAACAAAGGGATCATCATATTGACTGCACCCGCCAGTCATTCAGTTATAATAAACAAGTCAAAGCAGCTATTTACGCAAACAAAACAGCAGCGTAAATTGAAACTTCCACACTTCACACACATAAATGCAACCACTCATGCAGGCTCACCTCTGCGTGCACATACGCCCGATCGCACACACACACATACATGCACACACTCATTCACGCATATTCAATGACATACTCGACATAGCAATCATATGGCGACCATTCAAGTGTTAATAACTGAAGCGGCAAAAGCCTATCTGTCAACAGATGCTTTTGTATTTCTGAGTTTCCAGGCAAGGGCAATAAATGCAAGTGAAATCATTTCTTTTTCATTGTCAGTGGACAGCAGTCTGGTTATATGCCTTGGTCCTGTAATATGCCTACATCTCACAAAAACTAAACATGTATCACGAATAGTATCGTAGGCCTTACATTTAAACAAAAAGTGCTGTTCATCTTCAATAGATGCACCACACATAGGGCAAAATATTAAAGAGAGAGGGAGAGAAAGAGAGACGGAGAGTGCAATCCCCTCTTTTCATATCTTATCCCCCCAGCCCCTCACACATGAGACAGACACAGACAGAGAGAGAAACAGGAGAGTGCAACCCCCTCTTTTCATATCTTATCCCCCCAGCCCCTCACACATGAGACAGACAGAGAGAAACAGGAGAGAGCAACCCCCTCTTTTCATGTCTTACCCCCCCCCCCCCCCCCCACACACATGAGACAGACAGACAAACAGGAGAGCAATCCCCTCTTTTCATATCTTATCCCCCCACACATGAGACAGACAGAGAGAGAAACAGGAGAGTGCAACCCCCTCTTTTCATATCTTATCCCCCCAGCCCCTCACACATGACAGACAGAGAAACAGGAGAGCAATCCCCTCTTTTCATATCTTATCCCCCCACACATGACAGACAGACAGCGAGAGAAACAGGAGAGCAACCCCCTCTTTGCATGTCTTACCCCCCCCCCCCCCCTCACACATGAGACAGACAGACAGACAGAGAAACAGGAGAGCAATCCCCTCTTTTCATATCTTATCCCCCCAGCCCCTCACACATGAGACAGACAGAGAGAGAGAGAGAGAAACAGAGGGAGAGAGCAATTCCCTCTCTTTTCATGTCTTTCCATCCCCCCCCCCCCCCTCACACATAAGAGAGAGTGAGAGAGACAATACTCAGCGAAGCCACGTATGATGTATTATATGATATTGATCTAGCATTCAGCTATCTGTAGAAAGAATCATTATCAGGTACTTTGATGAAAACGCTGTGCACTGGGTAAGCTCATTTGCAAATACCGCGAGGTGGCTGGTTATCAACAGGGTGTTTATCACAATACTTGTAAACATGTTTTAGCGGTAGGGCTATTCTCAGCAAACATACCTAGTTGGGGTTAAAACGTCCAGCAATCCCCACTAATGCACAAAAAAAAAGAAGTAATCGTGACGAGTCGATGATATAAACATGTTTCGTTGGACAAGGATTTTATATATTCAGTAGCTATAGCAGTCCACTTACTGCAATATTGATCTCGTTTTGACAGGAAATATCTCCTAGAAACTCAGCGCCTGAATTATTAAAGGCTTATGGCGTGCTTATGAAACAACAGGTCTGAATGTTATTTCTGTTATTGCTACTCGTAAACAAAGGATTGACTGGTTCCCCCCCCCCCCCCCCCCCCCCCCCCCCCCCCCCCCCCCCCCCCCCCCCCCCCCCCCCCCCCCGTGGGGATACCAGGGAGGTCTTTCAGTTCAAATAGTTCGCCTGCCTTCTGGAAGTTCTGTGCTAGCAACTTCCTCTAATCTAGCTGTCACTCTCTTTGACTCTGCCTTTTCCTTTTCTATCATCTACATGTACTATTTTTCTGACTTATTGGCCCATTCTCCTGCCTGTTTTCCCCCCAAATCCAAATAATTTTCTCCTTTGAGCTCAGAGCTCCGACATCGTAATGTGTCGGCTGTACGCAGTGGGGAGACCAGTCAAAACTAAAAAACAGACACATATGTACCTCGCCCCTTATGGCCTGGGATTTATGCAGAAGGAGGAAACAAAGAATTGAGTGGTTTTAGAACAGAGGGAATGAGGGAAGGGTTTGAGTTCCTTAGAATAAAGATTGCTTGTGGTATTTTCGCCATCTGCCACCTCTCCTCCCCTCCCTCCTTTACTCAAACTCTCACTCTGCTTTTGTGCGCGTCTCTCTTGCAGACATTGCTGTACAAATACAAATGCAAGCCATCTACACATGCCGTATAAACACACACATATCGCCAGTTCTTTCTAATTCGACAGGAAAATCGAACTGAACGTCGAGTACTTCGGACGGGGACTTAAAGCTAGTCCGACCCGTGCGCTTTACGGCACGTAAAAATCCCACGGCAGTTGAAAGTCGGTAAGAGCAGGGAGAAATCCTGCTTCCTGGTATGGCCAAATTGATAGCTAGGTTTCCCAAGTCTGCCCCCCCCCCCCCCCCTCCTCATCCTGCCCACCCCACCCCCCAAAAAAGGGTAGGCGCTGCGCTTGCGGCGACACTCTCCAGGGGAGAGCAGCCCAAATTTTACAGAGATAAGTCTGTTGCAATGACATTTTATTACAGACATGTACCCGTGCATACACATTTGATATGGGTGCATGCAGTGACCCAAACTAAACTTGCCTGAACGTTGGACCTGAAACCTGATGTACAAGAGCATAGTGAACATTGTTGAAGAGTATTTTCTTCAGGCTGCCTGAAGCAGCATCTTCTTCTGCATTACCAGGGCATATGGCCATATTGGGTAAGGTGTCTGGTTTTCAGTTTTCATTGGTCTCCCCGCTGCATACAGCCGACACATTCCGATTTCGGAGCTTGAAGGAGAAAATTATTTGGAAGATTTTTTTTTTTTAAAGGCAGAACTAATGGACCAATAATGATAAATCAGAAAGATAGTGGATGATAGAAAACAAAGCCAAAGAGAAAAGGCAGAGTCAAAGAGTGACAGATTTGTGGTGTGTGTGTGTGTGTGTTGTGTATGAGCCTGCATGTGTGCGCTTTGGTTTTGTGTTTGCACGCATGTATGTGTGTTTGTCTATGCATGCGTACGTTGTGAGTGTATTTGTATGTGTATCCTCTAATGTTTGTGTATGTGTGGTGGTGTATGTGATCAGTCCGTGCAACTCAGTTGCTACGGCTTACTGAATGAAAGATGAATAATGAGTCGGTGTTGACAAATGTGTGTGTGTGTGTGTGTGTGTGAGAGAGAGAGAGAGAGAGAGAGAGAGAGAGAGAGAGAGAGAGAGAGAGATGCTTTGTATATATGCGTTGTTGCTGGTTTGCGTCATTCTTAAACACTATTGTCTACTTGTTGATGAATATTCAATTGTAAAGCGTTTTGGGATCATTTGAGGTCTAGCGCTATATAAATGTACTATTACCGGTATTACTATTAGAGGAGGGAACTATTTGTATGAAAGACCCCCGGTATCCCCACAGGGGAGAAGCAGCATCAAATTGCCTGAATTCAGGCACACCACAGGCTGTTATGATTGGACCATTTTATGCATCCCTTACTTCAATCCTATCTATGCACTTTACATGTTCCGTTTGCTAACAAATCTCTCTGTCATTTCCTATGCTTGTTTCGTTTCTTTGTGAACCAAAAGAAAATAAATCTCGTGTTCATTGGGATAATGCGCTTGTGTGTGTATGTGGGGGCGTGCATGCATGCATGTGTATGTTTGCTAAAAAATATAAAAAATACTACCAACAACTTGGATGAAAACCAAACATAACAAAAATATTGATACCTTTTCGATGATTGACAAAACAGTTTTACTAGGCGAAGCACTAGAAACAATCATCAGATAAAATCACCAGAAACAGTAAATAAGAACAATCACCCAAAATAATCATTTTTAACAATTATAAGTAACAATCTGAAATAATCAGTGACAATTTTATAATATGATCTTCAGGAGAAATCTTCAAGACCCACCAGATCACGTGTCAAAATCACGGGTTTCACATGTTTTCCCTCTTATAGCTGGAAAGAAATCTTGCTTTGACCAAGTCTGACTCCCATATAAATGCCCCCAAATTCAAACCGAAACATCATTTTAAAGAGCAGCCTCAATTTGAAGTTGGGGACATTTGTATGTGGGTCACAGCTACCCAAAAAAAAAGGACTTAATCGTGGTGCGTCAGTGTGTCTTTAAGGAATATTCATTGAGAACAATCGCCGCGAACAATCATCGGATATCATCTATCAGAATTCAGAACAATTATCTGGAACAATCATCGATAATTTTCTTTGGAATGATAACAGATAATTTTCTTCAGGATCACTGAGAATTGTGAAAGAAAAACCAACAAAAAATTCACTTCAAGAGCAATCATTGAAAAAAATTACTTTTTCAGGAACAATGAAAAATTTACTTCAGGAACAATTGAATTTACTTCAGAAGCAATCATTGAACAATTTACTTAAGGAACAATCATTAAAAAAAAAATCAGGAACAATCATTGAGAATGTTCTTCAGGAACAATCATTTGAGAATTCTCTTCAACTTCAAGAACAATTATTGAGAAATTTCTTAAGGAACAATCATTGAGAATTTGAAACAATCAGAGAATTTTCTTCCAGAACAATTATTGAGAAAAGGAATTGTTGATAATTCTCTTCAGGAACATAGATTTTTTTTCTGGAACAAACATCGAGAAAAAGAACCACTATTGAAAATTTACTTCAAGAACAATTATTGAAAATTGTCTTCAGGAACAATCACTGAAATTTTTTCTTCAGGAACAATCATTGAGAATTTATTTCAGGAACAATCATTGAGAATTGACTTCAGGAACAATCACTGAAAAATTTACTTCAGGAACAATCATTGAGAATTTTCTTCAGGAACAAATAATTTACTTGAGGAGCAATCATTGAACTAATTATTGACAAAAACATTCTTCAGGAACAATCATTGGGAATTCTCTTCAGGAACAATCATTGAGAATTCTCTTCAGGAACAATAATTGAGAATTCTCTTAAGGAACAATAATTGAGAATGCTCAAGAACAATCATTGAGAAAAGGAACAATTGTTGATAATTCTCTTGAGGAACAATCATTGAGATTTTGTTTCTTCTGGAACATCGAGAAAAAGAACAATTGAAAATTTCCTTCAGGAACAACTATTGAGAATTTTCTTCAGGAACAATCACTGAAAAAATTACTTCAGGAACAATCATTGAGAATTTACTTAAGGAACAATCACTGAAAAATTTACTTCAGGAACAATCTCATTGAACATTTTTTCTTCAGGGACAATCATTGGGAATTCTCTTCAGGAACAATCATTGAGAAAAGGAACAATTGTTAATATTTCTCTTCAGGAACAAGCATTCAGATTTTTTTCCTGGAACATCGAGAAAGAAAAATCATTGAAAATTTTCATCAAGAACAATCATTGAAAAAATTTCCTTCAGGAATCATTGAGAATTTATTTCAGGAACACTGAAAAATGTACTTCAGGAACAATCATTGAGAATTTTCTTCAGGAACAATCATTGAAAAACTTACTTCAGGAACAATCACTGAAAAATTCAGTTCAGGAACAAACTGAAAAATTCACTTCAGGAACAATCATTGAGAATTTTCTTCAGGAACAATCATAGGTGATGTTCTTTAGTTCATAGTTCCAATCCAGAATGTAACCTTAAAACAACTGTGTGCAACACATACAGGTGAACATGCAAACTTCAATATATGCCTCTTCACCTAACCCACCCCGGTGTAGAGTGGCACAGTGGTAGCGCGTTCGCCTCGTATCAAGTAAACCCAAGTTCGAACCTGGTTACAGGGGATTTTTCCTCTCACTTTGCACTAGGCCTTATGGTCTGAACGTGGAGTCTTTCAGTTGAGACGATAAAAAGAGGTCCCGTGTGCCCATGCACTTACCACACATTAAACCCAGTGGCAACGAAAAAGTTGTCATTTGGTCAAAATTTACCCACCCCCCTTTCCTTCCTCAGTCACACAAAAATAGCACATTGGGTTGGCTGCGCTCTCCAGGTGGGAGCAACCCGAATTTCACAGAGACACCTCTGTGACTATAAAGTACCCAATACCCCTGAACTAAACTTGGCATTCACTGAAAGCATTTAAAAAGGTGTTAATATTCAGGATTGAATATGTTAGGAAAATGGCAAAGAATATTGAAAACAATTTTTTTGGGGGGGCACTTCTTTCTCGAAGAACATAGAACCAAAATCAAACTTAGAAAATCATGTTTATGTTGCCGCACTAAAAAACTTAATTCAATAAATAAGGTAGACTTTTTCTTTACACTCCACCCTACTTGGCTCAAATATGAAAAGACAATGATTGTAAACAAACTGAATATAGCGATTGTTTCAAGGGCGACTTAACGATTTGACTGCCAGAGAAAATGAAAGGAAAAAATCATTGGACAAATCATGACATGAAAAAGACAACTGACAGAGCCATTCTGGCAAAATGGTCTGGGGATATAACTCTCTGAGTTACTCCTCTTCGTCATCAGTGATGTCATCAAGTCAGTATATGATACATTCATGGGTGCAACTACACAAAATGAAAACCCTGAAAGGCTGGGGTCCAGGGGTAATGTCCCCCTGCAGCTGAAGCAAAAACTGATTTATGAAGGTATTTTAGTTTGCCTTTTCCACAATTTATACAAATGCCTATTTTAAAGTGCTTGAAAAGTACAGTAGACGCACAAAGATCTTGTTTGACAAATTTGAAAAAAAGGAAATTCCTTTTCTGGTAAAATTCAAAAACAGGAAATCCTATTACCAGGAAAAGTTGCACCCATGTAACATTATATGGCAGTCAAGGGGTTAATGTTCAAATCGACACATTTTAGCGACACCAAACCATCACAAGTCCTTTATTGATAAAACCATTCTCTTGCGGCACTCAGATTCCATCACATCAAAAGATCCTTGAATACTTTCAGGAACCATAATAATGCAAACCAAGGTACAAGTTTCAGATCATCTCAAGAAAAGAAAAAAACAAAATGCCAAAATGCCAGCGTGCATCCCCCCTAAATAATTTGTTGGTGCTACCAACTGGTCATGCAGAACTGTTCTTTTAACAAAAATGCTAAACTGCCAGCGTACTTATCTCTCCCCCACCCCTCCCTCCCCAACCTTAAGATTATTCTGGACTTGGACAGCTTCTGCCTTTGAAGCAACATTTTCTCTAAAAGTTCGTCCACTTTCTGGAAAGAGTTCTGGAGTTGTGGATGCCTTCTCTCAGCCTTGAGTGCAGGGCAAACCACTGAGGCCTGTTGTGTTGTGGTGTATCAAAGGGTTAAACCGCAGTGTATAGGGCTAACCTGCCTGTCGACTCCCCTGGATGTAACTGCGTGAGCACATCAATGGGGCTTTATACAGTGGAGAACTGATCACTCAAAAACACTGGATAACTCAAAAGGTCCCAGTATAATAATTTCTATGTTGAAAAGTCTCATTGACGCCAAGTTGGACTGGTCCCAGAACATCGACGCTGTGTGCAAGAAGGCCAGCCAACTGTAAAAATGTTTTTGATAGAGAAAAGTGTGTGTGTGTGTGAAGATGTTTGATATGTTGGGGTGCATGTGGGCATTTCTCACTCTTTCATATGGTGGCACGGTGATGGGCAAGTTACATTGTGACTGGCCTGTCACTCCATTGCCATGGTGGGGGTGCTCATGTGTACGGACACCCATATTAGGGTCTTCGCATTTATTGCATTTTATTGGGTTTTTTGGGTGTTTTTTTGCTCTTTTGTTTTGTTTGTATTGATCGATTGCAAGACAAATTTCCTTTTAAATTTTTTTTTTTTTTAATGATGGGACAATAAATGATTGATTAATTGATTGAGGAGTTGGAGATTGACAGATATTGATTATTCTTCCTGAGGAAACACAGTTCCGGGTCAGCATCAAGACCCTGCACCTCTTCTACCAGTCTTCCATAGAAAGTGTGATGCTCTTCAACACAGGCAGAGATTTTTCTGTGGCCATAAACTACTAGTTCCTGACAGACATAAGGGCAATAATCTTAAGTAGGTGGCGCACGCATCTCAGTGCACGAGACAGGGGCAGAGATTTGTCCGTATAAAGAAAGCCTCCTTACTTTCAGCTCAGGCCTGCGCTGCTTGCTCTTCCCGTTGCTTCAGTCACGACTTCTGTTCTCTGCACACATAATTAAAGGTGGACCCTGCAAGCAACACGCTGAGATCACCAGAAAGACAGCCTTTTCAAGGATCGGAACACTCACTTTGCTCTGGTTTCCTATAAATCAAAACGTCAAAACGGCGATTCCTCCTAGGCGGAGATAGCCATTTTGGATGTGGTGGGTGGAGGTCACTCATTGTGGTTGAAGCGTTTTCTTTTTTTGTAGTGCAGCAAAAAAAAAAAAGGGGAGCTATTTCCTTTGTTGTGAGCGAAACACCGTCAGATAAACTGTATACAATTTAAAATAATAAAAAGGCTTGTATTGTGAAAATTTCATGCAAACGATTTGGCGGCCATTAGAAAAGAGACGGCACACGCCTTCTCTTTGGGTAAAAGAAATACGACTTCCAGCACCTCCGCCAAGGAAGAATCGCCGATTTGATTTCTAGGAAACCAAAGCAAAGTGAGTGTTGCAATCTCTGTATAGGGTGTTTTCCTGGTGATCTCGACGTGTTTCTGACAAAAACTCATCCGCCAGGGTGCCCCTTTAAAGGTGAATCAGATGCCCTACTCAGATGCAAAAACGCTCTGAAAAACGCCACAGCATGTTTTTTGGAATATCAATAAGATAAGCACAGACTGCAAACTCTATCGCTATTACCTACCTTTTTGTGTCACATTCTTCAAAATAAATTGAGTCGATATGTTATAATTTGCAAAAATCCACTGTGGATTCACTAGAACGTCATCTACTTTCCGTGAAATCTCGTTCGACAGAATCATAAAGCTATGACATCACCCAAAGAAGACTCAGTATGTCTGAGCATGTATGCGAGGGTCATACGATTATTTAAACGATATGAGTTGAGTTTTGAGTTGACACACTCTCCCCCCCCCCTCTCTTTCTGTATGTGTGTTGTTGTGCGAACATTCTGACAAATAAATATGCGCTTGCTAAGTGAAACTACTGATGTGAATACTGGCTTAAAAACCCAACAAACCCTGGTTTGAAAAAAACCCACCGGTTCAGTGGGAAACAAACGGTTTAAAAACCGGTTCGGATTTCTGAACCGCTTCTCATTCAATACATTTTTTAAATATGATTTTCTGAAGACATTTTAGAAACATATTCTCCAGCCATTTAAAAAATGTATTTTGGAGACGTCTTAGAGATGTAATTGGCATGTGCAAGACTATGTTTTAAAAACGTAGATGTTTTCAAGACATTCATAAAACATGATCACACTATCAGGGTCAGCTCTACATACAACCCAGTTATCCTCTTGTGACCCTCCTCACCTGTGCCGGGGTCATGGGGGTCGTGACCCCGGAAGGTCTTGTGAAGGTCAAAGGTGACAGGTCGCGCCAGCAGGTGGCAGAAGAAGGGGTGCTGGCACAGGTGTCTCTTCAGCGTGCGCGCACAGCGGCTCTGGAACCTGACCTGGGGGAAAAGTCATATTTCACTAAATTAGAAAAAAACACCTCCCCCGTGGGGATACCGGGGGGTCTTTTGTATAAATAGTTCCCCCACCTTCTGGAAGTTCTGTGCTTGTAACTTCCTCTAATCTGTCACTCTCTTTGACTGCCTTTTCCCGTTGCTTACTGTCATCTGCTATCTTTCTGCCTTACCGGTCCATTCTCCTGCCTTTTTTCACGAAACACTTTCAAAAAGATTTCCTCCAGCCGAAGTCGGACTTGCTGGGCCTAACTATTTCTTACTTAGGCGCATAATGGCAGCATGACGCATCTGCGCTCCTGATTGACAGGAAAACTGAGCGATCAAAGAAGAAAAAAGAAAAAAACACAAAAACTCAACATTTGTTCTCGTAAAATGAGCATTTTTAGTGGTGTTAGAGTCTGATGATAGCATATTTCTCCTTGGTTATGGATTCAGGTCAAAGGGAGATCTCAAGAGAGCCCCATACCATAAATGTAATATGAATCTGCGGGCTACAACCATGCGTAGGAATACATCCAACGGAAGGTACTACATCACTCTTATTAACCAATCAGTGTTTTTTCGACTGAAATTCAGCCGAAGTCGGACATTCTGGGCCTAACTATTTCTTAGTTAGGCGCATAACGGCAGCATGATGATGCATCTACGCCAATATGACAGGAAACTGTCTGAGCGAACGAAGAAGAAGAAGACTGGAATTACATAACTATTCAGTGCTGGACAGCCGGGAGGAGGGAGGGTAGTTAGTGTCAGACACTAACACCACTAAGAATACAATGGAACCTCCCATTATAAGACTCCCTCCCATATAAGACCTACTTCACCAAAACATTGCCCTTCTTTGTAAGTATTAAAATTACCTCCCTTTAGGACCCCTCCCTTTTAAGACTTCATTTGGGGTGATTTTTGAAGGTCTTATAAGGGAGGTTTCACTGTACTCATTATACCAGAAAAAAGGTCAAGGGGGGGTGGGGGGTGGGGGTGGGATTTTCAGATGGATGTTAGTGTCTGACGATAGCAGACTAACAAAAAGGAGAACGGACCAGCAACCTCCATGAACCCCCCCCCACCGACAAGAGTGATGTAGGAGAAACTCCCTTTAACCCGAATGGATTGAAGAAGGCTCCTCTTGTTAGCATATTTTACAGACTATTCTTCTTCTTCTGCGTTCCCAGGCCATATTATGGACGAGGTACATATGTGTCCGGTTTTCAGTTTTCATTGGTTTCACCGCTGCATATTACAGCCGACACACTCCGATTTCAGAGGAGCTCAAAGGAGAAAAATTATTTGGACAATTTTTGTTGAAAGAAGGCAAGAGAATGGGCTGGGCCAATAAGTCGGAACGATAGTAGATGACAGAAAGCAAAGGAAAAAGGCAGAGTCAAAGAGAGCGGCAGATTAGAGGATCAAGCTACAAGCACTGAACTTCCAGAAGGTGGAGGAACTATTTATACAAAAGATCCCCCGGTATCCCCATGGGGCAGGGGGGGGGGGGGGGGGATTACAGACTATAATTGCATAACTTTTCCCCGTGGGCCTGTATTCACGATGAGATAGCATGAGACTTAGCATGATGCTAACTTAGAAGCTCTTCCAATGTCCTATAGGATTTAATAGGACTTTTGGAAGAGCTTCTAAGTTAGCATGATGCTAAGTCTCATGCTATCTCAACGTGAATACAGGCCCAGGCTGGGACCTCTGCGGCTTATAATACGACTAAAAATGTAGTAATGAAGTAAGAACATCTGATTTTTGTGCAAAACTTGGGGGTGTGGGCGCGTTCCTTAGAATAAATTGAGCCTTACGGTCAGAAAAATATGGCACTGCTTACACAATAGCATCCTTTCTTTTTTGTGTCAATAGGCGTGTGTGTTTTCCCCGCAACTGGCATGACCTTGACAAAAGAAAAATCATTTTGGGTGACTAATATCAGACCTGTTTACCCCTATTTTGCAATTTGTAATTTCTGAAGCAAAAAATAGTAATTTTGAAAAAAAAACATGTAATCCAACGTGCGTCCGTTCTTTTTCTTCACATAACCCGGATTATATGCAAGCAATAGTGCACTGGGAGACCTTTAAAAACATTTCTTAAACCATGTTTCTCTTTCAAACTCAGCTTACTAACCTGTTCAAACTGCTTGTGATCTTTGACGCCATCTTGAAACAGAATGACTGGGAACCGGAATGACTTCACCGCATTGTTTCAAAAGCATCGCTTGCCAATGCAACTGTAGTGGTGGGGTTTTTTTCTTCAGTATTTTTGGGTTTTTCGTAGATTTGTTTCCCGTTGCCGTAATAAGACTTGATTCGTAAACATTACGGCAAAATCTTAAAGGTAAACAGGTCTGTAATATGGTAAAGATATATTATTCATGTCATGACAACACTGTGAAACAATCTCACTGTTTACAACATGACAGGGAGCAGTGTTGATATCCCCCACTGCAACACGCACACTGTGGTTTGGACGCTGGCACCATCTGTCTCACTGGTACATTTAATCAAGCAAAATTTAATATTGCAGCCATGAAATATGTATAAAAAATGTAAATGCGTGCATGGCAAGGCCTTGTGTTGATCTGTTTATGTTGTTGCCGTTCGCTTAAACTGGCTAAAAGACTCCAGGGATCATCCAACAGC
>CM065690.1:5275043-5298511 GCA_017654935.2 Phymorhynchus buccinoides
GAAGATGGGACAGAAAAAAAAAGAGTCAGTGTGGTTACCACTAATGTTTAAAAGGTTAACTCTGGGGGGTTAGGATTTATATTGTTGGGGAATTTGAGCAAGTTAGAATACTGGTGATTTATTCGTTTAAAATGATTTAGAATTCTGATGATTTAGAATACTAGTGATTTAGAATTATGTAAAATACTGTTCATTTTCGATTTAGAATATTGCTGTTTTAGAAGGATTTAGAATGCTGGTGATTTAGATGGATCAAGAATACTGGTGATTTAAAACAAAAATACTGGTTGAATTTGAAGGATTTAGAATTAGTGGTTTTAGGGATTTAGATATACCTGGGCCTGTATTCACATTAAGATAATACGAGACTTATCATCGTGATATCTTAATTATTCTTAGAAATCCTTTCTAAGGTAGTAGGATTTCATAGAACTTTAGGAAAGGACCTTTTTTTTTTCTAAGATAATATCATGATGATAAGGTCTTCATACTATCTACGGACCTGGTGATTTTAGATACGATTTCTTTAGAACTTATTAGTGAATTTGTATCGACTGTATTTTTCGGGATACTATTAGGCTCTTGTGTGTATAAGGTGAGTAGGGCATTTTTGAAGAAAAATCTGAACAAATTAAAGCAAAAGGGGCCCTCGTTTATAAGGCACTCCGCAAAAGAAAGTCAAACTTTGAAGCCCGAGACGCGTCCTGTAAACGCTTACCGACCACCATTACTGCTGTCATAAATGAGAGTTGGCTCCCTTTCAAATAATCGAAACTTCTGTTTGTGCTGCTTCCTGTTGATGTGTTAGAATTATGGCATTGTAAGCTCTACAACGATGCTTTTTACATCCAATGAAGGGTTATGGCATCTGTTTGACGGTATCTCGGACGATAATAGGGATTTTGAATCATTTTAACGTGAGTATTCGTCATATCGGCGACTCATGACCACTTTCGATGTCTGACTCACAGTAGACTGTACTGAGCACGGCAATCGTTGCCTCTCTTCTCATGATTTTGTTCACTAAGAGGCGAAAATTACTGTATATAAAATACTGGTGATTTACGATTTAGAATTATTTTTTTTTAGAATAATTTAGAAAACTGGTGATTTAGAACAAATTACTATACTGTTGATTTTCTATTTGTGACCCGTCTCCTAAAAATGAGCCATGTTGTCCCTGGCTCACTTATCCCCTAGGGGCAATTTTAGGTGGAAGGGGGTCAAATCATCAGTTTACAGATTTTGACTTACTAGTAACCCCTTGACTCCCACCAACGTATTACGTACAGAGGAATCACCCTGATATGCTGGCCTTTTGCTCTTGCACAGTCAAGAGAGTAATATCCCCAGACATGTTCTGCCCAGATTGTTTCTATATAGGTTCTTTTCATGGCATGATTTTTTTCTTTGATTTTCTCTGGCAGTCAAGGGGTTAAACAACTGGTCTTTCTCTGCCTCACGCAGAAGTATAAAAGCATAAAAACATTCCTTTCTGCCTTGAAAGCGCCTTTCATTAAAGAATATCCTGCGTTGTTGCTTACCGTAATTTTCGGAAACTATAAGGCGATATCAGGTTTTTTCTCCAATTTCGACCTATGCGCCTAATAAACGAGGGCGCCCTATTAGTGAACAAAATCGGTAGAGAAGAGAGGCAACGATTGCCCCTAGTGCTCAGTACAGTCTACTGTGAGTCACAACATCGAAAGTGGTTCACGAGTCGCCTAAGACGTTGGTAAGATACATTGATGAGTGCTTTAATTGTTATGCGTGGTCGAACTTTACGCGGGTTGGGTGGTGGTTTGACAGTCCTGATATAATCATAGCTGTTGGCGGGACTATGACTGGCTAAATAAATAAATAAACACCATATCAAGTTACTGACTGGTAGCCGTGTGATAGTGTTTTAATGTGGTAGCCGTCTTTTGTACATATATTTGCTTTTATAGCGTTTTAATACGGGGTAATGTCCCCCGAAGTCGGAGGAGGGTTTGAGTGGCTGCCCACGTGGCGGAGTAACCCAAAATGGTCACTCACGTAATGTTCTCATCCCTAGCTGGTGCATTTGCACCATAGTGTTCAAGTGCTTCTTCGGCTGTTGGGATGATCCCTGGAGCCAGGGTATGACAACATATGGAGTAATGTCTGTTAGTTTTTGTGTGTCTTTTTTTGTTAGTATGCATACAGTGGAATCCGCTTAATCGGCCACTTTTGGGACCAGGAAGAATATGGCCGATAAAGCGAATCGGCCGATAAAACGAACATCGAGATACTGTATGACGCAATTATGCAAGTCAAAAGCAATGTGTATCCATATTATTGTGATTCTTTATGTGCAGTTTCTTTTCTTTTCAAAATTAACCTTTTTTTTTTTTTTTCTTAAATGTGTGATTTTTCAGTCTGTCATTGCCAGCCGCCATATCTGTGACTTATTTTGAGTAGGCACACTATAAGCTTTAAGCTTGTTGCTGCCATCATTCTTGTTCATTTTATTTGGTGTATATGTTTTGCTTGTCAATAAAAAATCATTTAAACCAAAAGCAATGACGTCAAAATTAAATTTTGCAGTTCAAATTCTTTCCCTTTTTGTGATGTGTGTGTGTGTGTGTTTATTAATCCTACAACTTGACAGAAGCACGAGTAAAAGACAATGATTTTGTTTTCTTGAGTGATTTTAACGCCATGCAGGGTCTTTTAATTGACAACAGCTCACCTTCCAACTTCACACTCAACCATGTAAACGTCAAAAGCGTGTTGTCAGTTTGTCTGCCTCTGTTGTTCTCCCTCTCAAAAAGGGGTAAAGAGGAAAAATTAGAGAGAAAAAGTGGCCAATAAAGCGAAATTGAAGATTTCAGCTTTGGCCGTAAAAACGAACAAAATAACACATGCTTAAGAAGAAAAAATTCCGTTCCAGAGGAAATTGGCCGATTAAGCAGCTTTGGACGATTATCCGATGGCCAATTAAACGGATTCCACTGTATAAAATAATTATTTTATGTGCTGTTTGTATCCAATTATGGTTAATCTATTTCGTTTCTTTTTCTATGCTTATCATTGTTGAATTTGTTGGTGCATAGTTAGAGTCGGGGCTTTGGAATGTGGATCCATAGTGGGGTTGTTTTTTTTGTGTTTTTTTTTTTGTGTCTCAGTGGGGGTATTGTAATTTCTTTATGTGCAGTTTCTTTTCTATTTCTGTGCTACGCACATGAATGTGATAGTGGGTGTTTTTTTTTTTTGTTTTTTTTGTTGACCCAATTTTTCATTTCAATGAATTGTTTTTTTTTTTTTTCATGTTTTTTTACAAATATTTGTCCTTTTCTGCGATTTAAGTTTAAACCCTTTCGCCGCCAGCCATTTTTTTTCAGCCCAAAAATACCATTAAACTCAACTGGTAAAGAAAATAAAATATCTGCAATATTGCAAATTCCTCTGTGACATGCATAACATTAGGCCTATCCTTACATCCCAAAATTAAGAAAATAGGGTCTTTTGGATAACAGGCCCTGGTTTGTGATGCCTTTTAGTGACATGGGTGTTAAACCACATTGTGGTGCTAAAATGCGACATCGGCGGTGAAAGGGTTAAGCTGTAAACATTTTGGTTCTTTGATTGGCCGTTAGGTGGACGGTGTTGGGGGTAAATGAAAGAGAAAATGTGTGTGTGATGGGCATTAACGTTATATTGTGACTGGCCTTTCGCTGTGTTGCCGTGGTCGGGGAGGGGGAGTTTGTTCACGTGTGGGGATACATAGCCTAAGGGTCTCTTGAATGAGTATGTTATTTATTGTATTGCATTGTATTTTTGTATTTTTTTTCTTGATATTGACTGCAAGACACATTTCCTCGTTTTAAACCCTTTCCGTTTTAAACCATGGGGACAATAAATAATTGATTGATTGAACTTTTTTTTTAAAGAAGTGTATTTCAGTTTTACATTTATATTAACTCCACACATGTTTATGCTAAGAAGAATTTAACTAAATAGGGAAGTATGCCTGACGTTAATATAAATAATAATAATAAAATAATCAGAATGATATAAGGCAATACTTTCCACCAGACTAAGACCCATTTTCTTCTTCTTGGCTATTCTTTGTTCGCATGTCAGACAGTTTCCTGTCAATTAACAAGAGTGCAGATGCATCATGCTGCCGTTATGTGCCTAACTAAGAAATAGTTAGGCCCAGCAAGTCCGACTTCGGCTGGAGGAAATCTTGAAAAAAGGCAGGAGGCATAAATGGACCGGTCTATTATACGGCGGTAGTAGGTAAGTGCAGAAAGATAGTAGATGACAGCAAGCAAAGGGAGAAAAGGCAGAGTCAAAGAGAGTGACCTTAGAATAGAGGAAGTTATTTTGATTATCAGCAGCAGCACTGAACTTCCTAGAAGGTGGGTGAACTATTTATGATTGATCCTAAAGAACCCCCAGTATAGTTACAATGTATACGCCCCAGAGCTAATCGGGTGGGGGGGGAAGGTATCAAATGGGGGAAAGGTACCCATTTTTATGCAGAGAATAATAATATAGTTATTTTTATCAGGTACTTTAGCCACAGCGGTTTATGTCTCTGTGAAAAACATCTGGGTTGCTCATATCCACCTGCTATCATAGCATGCAGTTTTTGTGTGACTGACGAGGAAGGAAAGGGGGTGTGGGGGGGTAAATTTTGACAGGTTGCAAATGACAACTTTTTCGTTGCCACTGGGTTTAATGTGTGCTAAGTGCATGGGCACACAGGACCTCGGTTTATCATCTCATCCAAAAGACTCCACGTTCAGACAGTAAAATGAAAGTGAGAGAAAAAGTCCCCTGTACTCAGGTTCGAACTCGGGTTTACTTGACACGATGCGAACGCGGCTACCACTGTGCCACTCTACACCTCTGTGCGTCTTAATAGTCCGAAAAATAAGGGACCCTTGTGTGTGAGCTTGATTGCGCATGTGTATGCTTTAATGTATCTTTGTGTAGTTTTGTGTGTGTATATATAGGTCAAATGTGTATAATGTGACCCAGCACCACGAAAAAAGGGACATTAAGTCGCTGGGCTAGTTTCTCACAACAGGCTTGCAAAGTCAAAAATCTGATTTAAAAAAATTCAAATTTGAGCTATGGGTATTTTCTAAGTCTAACATCTCATCTTTCATATCTGTAAAGGATCATCTTTAATACAGTTTCTAAATATTCCAAAAACTGCTTTTAAATTTGTAGGTTGATGCATTTTCTTAGGATAGGCTAGACTTTAGACAGTGATTTCTCAAAATGGCCGACAGTCACCTCACCAACTTTAAATGCTCATAACTCGACAACAAAAAGGGATTGTAAGGATGGTTTTGATATCATTAGAAAGAGAATTACGTGAAGTTTTCAACCGTGCCATGTTCTCAGAATGGTCATTTGACACTTAATGTCCCTTTCGTGGTGCTAGGTGGGAAATGTGATGAAAAATCTGTGTAAAGTCCTCCGGTCTGGAACAGACACATTATGGGAATTAGTAGTGATGATGGGAACGATCCTGGAGGCAATGACTGGAGGCAGTGCAACACCAGTAAAGTCCTGATTTTTTAACAATACATAGATGTATTAAATTATATTGTATATATTGTATGAGAGAGAGAGAGAGTGTGTGGGCCATGTGTACGCATGTACTGGTACATTCCTTCCTGCTGCTTGTTGACATTTTCATTAGTTTCTGTGAGGGTGAGGTGTTATCAGAGAGTGGCAGTGCTGGTGAATGAGGGTGTATGTCTTTGTGACCGTGAGTGAGAACATGTTTATTTTTTGTTACTTTATTTCTTTGCACTGGAATGTTGGTAGTATGACTATCTTGCTTGATTTTGATGCATGTTTTTAATGTTGATTTTAATGTTGCTTTTGTAAAGCGCATCGAGCATACTACTGTATGGATTTTAGTGCTATATGAAATAAAATAATTATTATATATTGTTACATGTTATTACCCTGTTCATCTGTATAAAGCACTTTTTGTTTGAAATGCGTTATGACTGGTAATGTGTGCGCGTTTTGATTGTATTTTTCTCAAGTGTGTGAGCCACTCTCTAAATAAAAACAGGGCCACCAAAACGGGGGCTTTCTCGTGACTACAAAAGTGTTGCGAATGTGCATAACATTTTGGCTTCTGTTGCTATGTGCAGAACAGTGCTGCTCCGCTTGTTCTTGGCAAAAGAAAGCGTGATCACATCACACCTCTTTTGGCTGAGCTCCACTGGCTTCCTGTCAAATTCCGCCTGGCAGTTCAAGATGGCTACTTTCGCTTTTCGTTCCTTTGACAAAACTCTTCCTCAAGTAAGCACCTCTCTTCTTCTCACCTCTGTGCACCTACCAAAGCTCTCATACTCACCTAGCCGCCGTGGTAGGTAGTGGTTAGCGTCGCGGACTACTGGCTGGGAGGGTCTTGGGTTCGAATCCCATCAGAGGCGAGGGTTTTTTCCTGTTTTTGATCATATCATTTTTTTTTGTCCTGGACCGACCTCCTACCCAGAGTGAGTGAGTGGCTATGGGCTCAATGGGAAGACTGAAAAACCACACAGTTCAGAGCTTCATCCGCTTAAAGGGTGCGATTCTGGAGAGTGTTGCTCTAATTTCAATCTTAGGACCAACACTGCAGGTGTCTGTAGTTCTCGGGCCTGGTTAACGCCGGAATATCATTATGAAAGGAAGCGTAGAATACAGCCCTGTCATGCAGTCTCAGACCGATACGGAACTCCATAGCATCATCATCATCGTTATCATCGGTCTCATTTTCCGTCAATCATAAAATTTAAAAAATGTCTCAAATTCTGTGGCTTTGCATGCCCTGCTCTCATGGTGACCTCAGTTTCGGTTTCCAATCCAGTCTATGCCTTGGTGCGTTCGGGTCAAAGTCATGGGGATCAGTGTGTTTCTGGGGAGCTGTCGGTGGACGGTCGTGGTGGCGCCCTCGGAGGAGGACCTCACTCACGCTGGCTCCGCGACTAAGAGAATAGTGTCGTCAGTACGAGGGGGCTTTAGTAGGTGGTGTCCTGAACAGGCTCCTCACTGAACTCCACCGAAGTGACTCAGCAGAAGTGCAGTGTCTCCTCGGTTTTTGGTTGCCTCCTGACGGCCTAACATAGATTCTCTCCCCTTGGACTGCTGGTCTCGGTTTCTGCGACTTTGAACAAACCCCGGGTGTAGCTGCGAATTGGGATTCGGAACGAGCGGCGTGGGAGCAACGCCACTGTACAGCCCCAGAAGTGGGACAGCAAGAAGAAAAAAAAAAAAAAAAAAAAAAAAAAAAGCTCTTGTACTTCTTCGTTCTATCGTTCTTTTAACCAGAAACTTCTTTAAAGTTCCTAAGTGGTCTTTGAAATCTTCGGGTGAGAGGGCGTTTAGTTTCGTTGCACCAAGCGTTTGGAATTCTCTCCCTGACCATACCCGTAACCAGTCCACTCTTCCTTCTTTCAAGTCCCAACTAAAAACCCACTTCTTCAGGAAAACTTTCTCTCTGTAAAGCTTTCGATCTATGATCCTTTCCCCACTCTTGTCTTCCAGCTCACCTGGACGTTGAGTATGAGGTTAACGCGTGCGTGTGTGTGTATGGGATTGGGATGGGAAGTGGGGGGGGGGGGGGGGGGGGGGGGGGGTGTTGAAGAGAGGTGGGTGTTAGTGTGTTGTGTTATGATTATATGCAATGCATTCTCTAATGTATTCATTTTCATAGAGATGTATGGTGAGGATACGTGAACCAGTCTGTTAGAAATGTTTGTACGAATGGTGAGTGAAAAGCGCATTGAGTTGCTTAGCAAGATTATGCGCTATATAAAGCATTATTAATTATGTATTCTGATCAGCGATATTTTGATTTTCCAACGTTATGGTTGTGAGCTTTTTGTTATGTTAAAAAAACAATGTCTGAATGAATGATATCACTTCCTTGTTTTTAAACATCACATTCAGATTTAAATTAAAGACATAATTGAAAACCTGATAAATGAAAACTTAATGTTGAATGGGATGCATGTGTGTGTGTGTGGTGTGTATGTTCATGTATTGTATGTGCATGCATGTGTGTGTGTGTGTGTGTGCAACTGGATATCTGTTTAATGTAACTATAAGCAACGCTAATGTTTTTAAAGTAACATTATGTTGAATGGTATCTCTGTGTGTGTGTGAGTGTTAGAACATGCACACATGTGCGTGTGTTGTAAATGCATGTCTGTATAAATGTAATTTCTTTCACAAGAAAGCACCAATTCAACAAATCACATTTTCTTTTAAGGTTTAATGTTGCATTCTGGATTACAATACAAATCATCCAACGAACAAACAGAAATACAGCTGTATTAATACCCATTTTTTCCTCTACCATAAGAAGTTGTTGTTTTCGTTCCCCAGCTTAAACGCTCTGGGGGCACACCCAGTGCCATGTGAGCATTTCGTATGGCCTTGGGTGAGAAGATTACGTGTATGGCTGCTTTTAAAGGGCCCCCCGCCACATGGGCGGCCACACTCCGACTTCAGGGGACACCATAAGAAGTAAATGAACGAAGTTTTCCCCCTTGCTGCCTTAGTTTGTTGTCCTTAGTTTGTTGTCCTTAGTTTGTTGTCCTTAGTTTGTTCTTAGTTTGTTGTCCTTAGTTTGTAGTCCTTAGTTTGTAGTCCTTAGTTTGTTGTCCTTAGTTTGTAGTCCTTAGTTTGTAAATCCTTAGTTTGTTGTCCTTAGTTTGTTGTCCTTAGTTTGTTGTCCTTAGTTTGTTGCTCTTCTTTTTAAAGGGGCACCCTGACGGATGAGGTTTTGCAAGAAACACGTCGAGATCACCAGGAAAACACCCTTTACAGAGATTGCAACACTCACTTTGCTCTGGTTTCCTAGAAATCAAACCGTGAAATCAGCGACTCCTCCTCAGCGGAGGTGCTGGAAGTCAAATTCTTTCAGTGAAAGAGAAGGCATGTGCCTTCTCTTTTTTAATGGATGCCTGAGTTTAGACCAAATCGTTTGCACAAAATTTCCACAATACAAGCCTTTTTAATCTTTTTTATTTTTATAATTTTATACAGTTTACCAAAAAGGAGTTTCACTCACAACAAAGGAAATAACTCCTTTTTTTTTTTTTACTGCACTACAAAGAAGAAAAAGCTTCGACCACAATGAGTGGCCTCCACCCACCCCATCCAAAATGGCTACTCTCTCCGGCATCTCCGCCAAGGAGGAATCGCCGTTTTGACTTCTTGGAAACCAGAGCAAAGTGAGAGTTCCGATCCTTAAAAAAGGCTGTCTTTCTGGTGATCTGGACGTGTTTCTTGCAAAAAAGTCATCCGTCAGGGTCCACCTTTAAAGAAATTAGACATTGTCTAACACCCACCCCCCCCCCTCCCCTCCCCTCCCCATTTCCAGAGATAGACACCATTTTCTCACCGTTGAAATCAGGTTATACTATGCAGATCTGAAGGGGTTTTTTTTCTCCTCTGTGTGTGTGTGTGTGCATGGGTGCAAATACACAAAATGGAAAAACCTGAAAGGCCGGGGTCCAGGGGTAATGTCCCCCTGCAGCTGAAGCAAAAATTGATTTATGAAGGTATTTTAGTTTGCTTTTTCCACAATTTATACAAATGCTTATTTTAAAGTGTTTGAAAAATACAGTAGACACACAAAGATCTTGTTTGACAAATTATATTTTAAAAAAAGGAACTTCCTTTTCTGGTAAAATTCAAAAACAGGAAATTCTTGTATACCAGGAAAAGTTGCACCCGTGTGTGTGATTGTACTGCCTTTGTTTTGGTACATCAGAAATCAATGGTGTGTGTGTGTGTGTGTATTGTCTATTCTACCCCTATGCTTGAATCTCTTCACTGGCTTCCTGTTGGAAAGCGTATCGACTACAAGCTCTCTCTGCTCTGTTACAAGTCCCTGAATGGTCTTGCTCCTTCTTATCTCACTGATCTCCTGAACCTTTACACACCTCTTAGACAGTTACGCTCCTCTTCTGACACTTCTCTCCTCCAGATCCCTCGTTACCGCACCAGGACTCTCGGTGAGCGTTCCTTCTCTTTTCAGGCCTCCTCTACTTGGAACAAACTCCCTCTTCCTCTCCGTTCTGCCAACTCCCTTTCTTCATTTAAGTCTTCCCTCAAAACCACTCTCTTCAAATCGTAGCCTGCTCTGCGTTCTTTTGGAAAGTAATTTTTGTCCCTTCTCTGCGCGTGTGTTTGTGTGCAGTGTGTGGTTTGTGTGCAGTTTGTGTGCAGTGTGTGTGTGTTTGTGTGCAGTGTGTGGTTTGTGTGGGCGGTGTGGTGTGGTGTGGTGTGGTGTGTTGTTGTTTTGGTTGTTGTTGTTGTTGTTTGTGTTTGTTTTGTTTGTGTCTTTGTTTTGGTGGGGGGGGGGGGGGGGTTATTCATTTATTTGTTTATTATTGTAAGCGCTTAGGGCTTGTTTAAGATTAAGCGCATATAAATGCTCATTATTATTATTATTATTATTATTATGTGTAATCTGGCCAAGCACAACACATTGAAAACGTTTGTGAGTTTTTCTCTCTCTCTCGATGCCTCTCACATTGAAATGCGTGTGTGCATGCACATGCGTGTCCATCTGCATGTGTGTGTGTGTGCGTCTTTCATTTAACGTCTATTCATGTGTGTGCGTGCGTGCGTGTCGTTCAAGGTCTCGCATTATACGATTAAGCAACATTGATTCTCTCCCACATGAACACAGTGACTAAACTTGTCAGTCATTTTTCCCAATGAACCACGCCACTTGTGGCATTGGTTACAACGACGTAGACACGTGTCTTTTCCAATACCTCTAGGACTCCCGCTGGCCCCCCCCTCCCCCTCCGCCCCCCCCCTGCACCTAAAACACCATTGAAAACATCCGTCACTCAGCTTTATACTGAAAATTCTCTGCCCCAGACCTGGTTACAAGACACAAGTCTTGAGTAGTCTGGATAGCTGAAATGAGTAGTTTCGGTGCAAAATGTGTAGTTTTATTCATTAAAACCATCAATGTTCACTGAAAATGAGTACCCTATTTTTCGGACTATAAGGCGATATTTTTTTCCCCAGACTGAGACCCCTGCGCCTTATAATGTGACTAATAATATAGTAAGAAAATACAACAAAATCTGAATTTTGTGTACAATTTTGGGGGTGCGCCTTATAATCAGGTGCGCCTTATAGTCCGAAAAATACGGTAGTAATCAAGAATTAAAGAGCATTATTTTCAATTTTGAAGAGTAGTAGAGGTCCAAATAGAGTAGAATACTACTCGAAAAGAGTAGAGTAAACAGGTCTGAGTGCCCCTGTCTCGTGCACTGAGACGTGTGCGCCACCTACAGAAGATGTGCCCTTGCCTGTCACAAATGTCTTTTCCAATACCTCTCTCATAAGCACCTTCAATCTTTCGTTTTAGTTTATTTCCAACCAATCATATTGCGACATACTGACATATTGAAGCTATAATAGAGGGTTTTTCTTTTCGCCTAAAAAAAAAAAAAAAAAAAATCCCTCCACCGATCATGCCAGCTGAGGCATGCTGAAGGTGTAGATGGTCTCGCTGTCGGTGCCGCACAGGAGTAGCCCCCCCTCTATGTCCAGGGAGTTGACGGACAGCGACTTGTTGCAGATGAGAGACTCGATCTCCAGCTGCTTGGTGGACATCTCCAGGCCCAGCCAGGGACTCTGCTGGCCCTCCCCTGCGCCTCCGCCCTCCCCTGCGCCTGGAACAACATTGACAACATCCGTCAATCGCTGGATAAGGCTTTATACTTCTTCTTCTTCTTCTTCTTCAGTCACTCAGTTTCCTGTCAATTATGAGCGCAGATGCGCCATGCTGCCGTTATGCGCCTAACTAAGATATAGTTAGGCCCAGCAAGTCCGACTTCGACTGGAGGAAATGTTTTTGGAAAGTGTTTCGTGAAAAAAGGCAGGAGAAAAGGCAGAAAGATAGTAGATGACAGTAAGCAAAGGGAAAAGGCTGAGTCAAAGAGAGTGACAAATAAGAGGAAGTTACAGCACATAACTTCCAGAAGGTGGGGGAACTATTTATACAAAAGACCCCCCGGTATCCCCACAGGGGAGGCTTTATACTGAAAATTATCTGCCCCTGTCTTGTGCCCTGAGATGTGTGCGCCACCTACATAAGATTATCGCCCTTGCCTGTCACGAAGTAGTAGTATATAGAGCCACAGAAAATTATCTGCCCCTGACTCGTCACTAGGTGGCATGGTCAACTCAGTCCTAAAATTACCGCCCTTTTTCCTGTCGCCAAAAAGTAGTATAAATAAAGCCTTATTAAAAGATCAAACATTATTCAGTCATTTCCAAGATCAAACAATATTTAATCATTTCAAAGATCAAACATTACTCAAAAAGGGAAAATCTCATCTCTGACGGTTACTTCCTCCTTGGACCATAAACCTGAGTGAAAGAGTGAGGGAGAGAGAGAGAGAGATTGGACAAGAGATAAAGTGTGTGTGTGGGGGGGTGTCAGTGCAAAGCGTAGCTAATGGGTTTGCTAGCACCATATTTTTCGGATAATAATAATAATAATAATTGGCACTTATATAGCACACATATCTAGAAAATTCTATTCATGGCGCTTTACAAAGAAATAAAACTATAAACATTCACACACACACACACTGACACACACACACACACATCAGGCGCTTGTGTGTGTGTATAAGGCTAATAGGGCAATTTGGTTTTTTTAATCTGAAAAAATTAAAGCAAAAGGCGCCCTCGTTTATAAGGCGATACAAACCTCGCAAAAGAAAGTCAAACTTCGAAGCCCGTATGCGTCCGGTAAACGCTTGCCGACCGCCATTATGCTGTCATAAACGAGAGTTGGTTCCCTTTTCAAATAATCGAACTTCCGTTTGTGCTGCTTCCTGTTGTTGTGTTTGGACTTTTCTTCGCGAAAACTGATAGAATTATGGCATTTTAAGCTCTACAATGCCACTTTTTACATCCAATGAAGGGTTATGGCATCTGTTGGACGGTATCTCGGATGATAATAGGGATTTTGAAGCATTTTAACATGAGTATTCGTCGTATCGGCGACTCGTTACCACTTTCGATGTTGTGACTCACAGTAGACTGTACTGAGTACGGCAATCGTTGCCTCTCTTCTCACGATTTTGTTCACTAATAGGGCGCCCTTGTTTATTAGGCGCATAGGTCGAAATTGGAGAAAAAAATATCGCCTTTTAACCCGAAAATTACGGTATAATATAATAATACACAGAGAGACGCTCCTTACCTCTGGATGCAGACAGGAAGGCCGCCTGGGCAGAGGCGTCCCAGTGCCAGAGAGAGCCGTCCTCGGAGCACGTGAACAGGTGATGAGGGTGGTGGGGGTGGAACCGAACCTCCCACACTGAAAACAACAACAACACATTGTCAACTTTATAATATGTGACGGTGTATGGGAAAACCAGACATAAGTCGCTCAGAACGTTATTGAGCAAAAGCCAAAAATAGTCAACAAACCCCCCAAAATACCAACTTCCTGTTTAGGGCATATTTATGTCTATACTTATGTATTCTACCTGTATCCACGACATGAAAGACAATTTTGAATAATTTCTTTGTTAGTTCCATTGTTTTTTAAATCAAGTCAATGGAAACAAATAGGCAAAGTTCTCTCTTCTATGTCCGATTTCTGCAAATGATCTGTCTCGAATGTTAACCTTCACCGGATCCCCTGTTCAACTACACAGTCACGATGGGGCGGGTTTCCCACTACCCATACTCATTAAAAAAGAAAGGGACATGCATTTTAACAGTGTTTATCCCTATTCCAGATGATGCGGGTTCTCCAGTACCCATACTCGTCAAAGAGTCACCATGTGTTTATCCTTATCCAGATGGCGCGGGTCTCCCACTACCCATACTCAATGCACTGCAGTGGCATATTTCTGCTCTTTAAAGTATGGGTTGTAGGATACCCGCGCAATCAGTGACAAGCATGTTCAAATGACGCATTATATTACGTCATTTGTATTTTATACACATTAATGAAATTTAAGACACATAAAGCCATTAACGTTTTTGATAAACTCATGAAATTTCATGATGATTGCTTAAATACTTTTTGAGATATAACAGTTTTTATGTGTCTCTGGGTACTAGAATACCCAGGAAGCATGGTGAAGGTTAAACTTCAAATGGCTCTAAAATTAAAACTAGACAAGATAACTCAATTCTGTTTTCTGTGTATTGACTATGAAGCTTTGCTCCATCTTGTAAAAATACAGTCTCAGTTTATGCCAAGATTCCATTTTGTCCGTTTTTCCCATGTCAAACCCCGCCTAACGGGCACCCTGGTATCGCGAACATCCAGACAATCAGGACATTTTCATTAATTCATTAATTCAGTCTCTTCTCTACGCGTTAATGAGGCTCTATACCGAAAATTCTCCGCCCCCTGTCTCACGACCTGAGATGCGAACGCCACCTACTTTTTAAGATTATTGCCCTTGCCTGTCAGGGAACTAGCCACGGAAAATTATCCGCTCCTGACTCGTCACCAGGGTGCATCGGCAGTTTGGGCCTAAAATTATCGCCCTTTCGTGTCGGCAAGTAGTATAAAGCCTCATTGCTAAAAGAGTCTCTGGTATAACGACCGCATCGCAATTACGTACAGTTTTATCTAGTCAGTTGGGTGGTCGGACTACTGAGGTTCCACTGTACGATCCCCCGTGGGGATACCGGGGGGTCTTTTGTATAAATAGTTCCCCCACCTTCTGGAAGTTCTGTGCTTGTAACTTCCTCTAATCTGTCACTTTCTTTGACTCTGCCTTTTCCCTTTGCTTACTGTCATCTACTATCAGTCTGCCTAACTGGTCCATTCTCCTGCCTTTTTTTCAAGAAACGCTTTCAAAAAGATTTCCTCCTCCAGCCGAAGTCGGACTTGCTGGGCCTAACTATTTCTTAGTTAGGTGCATAAAGGCAGCATGACGCATCTGTGCTCATAATTGACAGGAAATAATATTATTAATTATTATAAATAAATTCTCCCCGTGGGAATACCGGTGGGTCTTTCGTAAAAATAGTTCCCCCCACCTTCTGGAAGTTCTGTGCTTGTAACTTCCTCTAATCTACCACTCTATTTGACTCTGCCTTTTCCCTTTGCTTTCTATCATCTACTATCTTTCTGACTTACTGGCCCATTCTCCTGCCTTTTTTCAAAGAAATCTTCCAAATAATTTTTCTCTTGAGCTCCTCTGAAATCGGAATGTGTCGGCTGTACGCAGCGGGGAGACCAGTGAAAACTGAAAACCGGACACATATGTGCTTTACCCATTGTGGCCATGTGGCCTGGGAATGCAGAAGAAGAAGAAGAAGAAGAAAAATATCAATACAAGAACGAGGTGTGCTTACTGGCTGAGGGGTGGGCGTTGAGGGTGGTCATGGGGAAGCGGGTCTGTCGCAGGTCCCAGACGGTCAGCACCCCGTCCTGACTGCCCGTGGCCACAACGTGAAGCTGACCAGGGTGCTTGGCCACACACAGCGACGCCCAGTGGTCATCCGTGCTGTGAAACAAATAAAATCATGAACATTGTATGCCAGTCAGTCGTTTCAGACCATGACTGCCAGATAGGAGTGGGGGGTTAGGGTTAGGTTTAGGGCAGGGTTAGGGATAAGGGTTCAGTATTCCAAAAAGGTTATTAGCTAAAAATGTTCCTAAAATACAGCTTTATGTATGGTAAGAAAGGCAATTAACGGAAATTAGAATTTAACCGAGATATGCTAGGGGGGCGGTGGCACATCTTGACCTTTACCAGATGGGGGCAGACGATATTCCGGCAGGGCTGGGCTAGAATTTGTTTAAAGAGCAGATTCCTTGCCCAAGGTACATCCCCACTCTCTTGGCCGAAAGGATTTGAGCACTGCTGGCGTTGGGGGAAGGTCCCCTAAAAGGCCAACCCATCCCTTTTGCTGCAGCACCAGAGCCGGTGCAAAGGCCCTTCTCGTTCGAGAGTCATAGTCTTCCACAAGAGACTAAAACTGTACCATGATTTTCCATTACTGTAGAAAATCATCTATTGAACAGCTCTCATGTTACTGTTGGCCCCTACTACAGGCTAATATCAACCAATGATAAAAGCCATTTGAGCAAGACAGTTATCATGTTCACATAGATAGATAGATAGATAGTCGGCTTCAGAATCCACTGAAAACAATGCCAGCTTCGCTCTCTTCGTTTGCGGCTGGTAATAAAACGGCATGCTTACCTCTCCACTGATTCTGTGCCCGTTTTAGCAACGAAGCACTGTCACGACCATGTTACCGCAAGCGTTTTCCAATTTCAGTTTCATGGTACAAGCTTCTCGTAAACAGCGGTGTTCATTTAGTTTTGCCCTACTGGTACTCACGCAGAGAAAATCTGGGCGGGTTGGTCCGAGTTGTTCCGAAGGTCAAACAGCTTGAGCTGACCAAAGGAGTTGACCGTCAGCACCTCCGACTGCTTGAGGAAGGTCGCCGCGTTGATGGTGCAGCTATCCGCCTTGTCTGCAACACAGTAAATAATAACACTGTAAAAACTGGACTATAAGACGCACCTGTATATAAGCCGCATTCCCTAAGTTGGCAATGCGTGCGTGCGTGCGTGCGTGTGTGTGTGTGTGTGTGTCTGTCTGTCTGAAACACAAAACGGGCCTTATAACTCCACCGTTTTTTGACCGAATCGCTTCAAATTTGCTGTGAGCCCTAACGGGGCAATGGCAACGGCAACCGGGGCGGCCGTGTCATTTGCGCGGTTTCGCAAATGCGCGAAACGCGCATCCGCCGGACTCTCGGCGCCCGTATCTCCGGCATTTCTGGACCGATTGCCTTCAAATTTGGAAGGTAGATGACCGGGGACGGTGACTATCGGTGTCCAAACCGGAAGCGAATCGGTTCAGAAACGCACACGCTATACGCCGCTTCACCTTTTCGCGAATAACTCAGCCGTTTCTTAACCGAATCGCCTCAAATTTGCTGTCAGGCTTGCTAGGCGTTGCGCTAGTACTGATACATGTAGAATGGACAAAAATTTTCTCAGATAAGCCGCATCAGTCTATAAGCCGCATGGGCCAAAGTTGAGGGAAAAAGTAGTGGCTTATAGCTGGGGATGAGCATAAATAAACGTTTTTAAAATATTTTTTATTACCCAGCCACGTGAGGCAAACCACACTCCAACTTCAGGGGGGATTTTGGAGAGAAAAACTGATGATGTTATGCTAGGAGGTTGTCATGGCTAAAGACGATCCCCGCATAACTATGCATGCAGGCAGCTAGCAACATTTGGACATAGCCCTGGTGTTCTAGCCTATGTCAGCTGGTCTGCGCATAGCCGTAACTCATTCAATATCAGTCATATATGTCGGGAATTAATAGATAGCTGTCAATTGTTGTTCATTTGCTTCAAGGGAAGTAAATCCGTATACGCACCATTCCTTGGTCACTTCTAAACTTGCTTCCTGTCCCAGCACCTTCCAGGCATTCATCAAACAACAATAGGGATTTTGGCTGCGTGCAGCCATTTTTCAGCAAAACAATTTCCATTAAACTTACCTGGGTAGAGAAAAAAATATGTCTGTTCTTTTCTTCTTCATTCCAAAAGTGCTGATGGCTGCTTGATCAAACCCGGATTTTGATGTTTTGATGGTCTGTATGTCTGTCGAAACTGGCCATACAGTCGATCTGGGGCCGGCATAGTTCGGACAGTACTGTAGAATGTGTTCGGGGTCTTGGATACCCGTCCCACATGGGCATTCGTTTGTGTGAGATATCTTGAGGCGGTACAGATGAGAGTCTATAATATTGGGGATTCCTCTGTGACATATCCTTACCTCCCAAAATAAAGAAAAAAGGCTCTTTGGATAACAGACCCTGATTTGATGCCTTTTACTTTTAGTGACATGGGTGTTAAATCATCGTGGTGCAAAAATGCGACCGTTGGCGGTGAAAGGGTTACAGAGCATTATTTTCAGTTTTGAAGAGTAGTTGAGATCTAAACCGAGTAGAATACTACAGTGGAACCTCCCTTACAAGACCTTCAAAAATCATCCAAAACGAGGTCTTGTAAAGGGAGGGGTCTTATAAGCCGGAGGTTCCACTGTACTCGAAAAAGAGTAGAGTAAACAACACGGGATGCATGCAGCGACCAAAAAAGTTTGCCTGAACTTTCTTGCCGAAACCCAATGTACAAAAGAATGACATCATGTTAACCCTTTCACCGCCAATGTCGCATTTTTAGCACCACAACCCATGTCACTAAAAGGCCTCAAACCAGGGTCCTTGTTATCCAAAAGACCCTATTTTCTTAATTTTGGGAGGGTAAGGATAGACCTAATGTTACATGCTATATATGTCACAGAGGAATTCGCAATATTGCAGATATTTTATTTTCTCTACCCAGTTAAGTTTAAACTCTTAAGTCCCTATAAGAAATTCACTAAGCCTCCGACTCTCTTCCCTGTACTAAGGATTTGCAAAAAGGAGCTGAAATGGGTATGCTTATTCAAAACATTATTGTAATAATATTTGTGAATCAAAGTTTATGAAACTTTGTAATAGTGTTGTTATGATATTGTTTTATGCATTGATGATGTTATTTTAGCCAATCTGATGTTATTGGCCAATACTGATGTGTTTATTTTGATTGATTATTACCAAATATCAATAATAAAGGTGTGGAATGCTTTGCCTGAAAAATGGCTGGCGTCGAAAGGACGTTAAAGAGCCCTTTCTTCAGGCACTCAGCTGCCTGAAGCAGCATCAAATTGCCAGAATTCAGGTTTCAGGCATACCCACATGCACCCCTGAAACCGGTCTAAGGTACCCACCCAAGACGCGGGTGGGCGCGGCCTGCCCAGGACACAGCAGTGCCAGCCGCCCGTCCTCCCCCCCAGACAGCAGGCAGTCGGCGCTGTACACCGCCAGACAGGTGCAGGGGCAGCCCCCCGCGCTGCTGTGGTGAAGCCCCGCCCACTCCTGGACCGCCTCCACCCGCTGCAAAAGAACATCAATCATTTTAGCTCCGCCCATCACTGTGAAGAAACTCTGCCCACTCCTGGACCGCCTCCACCCGATGCAAAAGAACATCAATCATTTTAGCTCCGCCCATCACTGTGAAGAAACTCTGCCCACTCCTGGACCGCCTCCACCCGATGCAAAAGAACATCAATCATTTTAGCTCCGCCCATCACTGTGAAGAAACTCTGCCCACTCCTGGACCGCCTCCACCCGATGCAAAAGAACATCAATCATTTTAGCTCCGCCCATCACTGTGAAGAAACTCTGCCCACTCCTGGACCGCCTCCACCCGATGCAAAAGAACATCAATCATTTTAGCCCCGCCCATCACTGTGAAGAAACCCCGCCCACTCCTGGACCGCCTCCACCCGCTGCAAAAGAACATCAATCATTTTAGCTCCGCCCATCACTGTGAAGCTCCACCCTCTCCTGGACCGCCTCCACCTGCTGCAAAAACACATATCATCCGCCCATCACTGTGAAGAAACCCCGCCCACTCCTGGTCCGCCTCCACCCGCTGCAAAAGAACACATCATTGATCAATCATTTTAGCTCCGCCCATCACTGTCAAGCTCCACCCACTCCTGGACCGCCTCCACCCGCTGCAAAAACACATCAATCATTTTGTTGACACTTTCTCTGGCATTCCTTTCTCGAGTTTTGAACCCGTGACTGACACAGTAACTTTTAAAAAGATGTGATCAAGACAACTACCATTAAGTCATATGTGCTTGACCCTCTCCCCTCCTCCCTGTTATGCGCTGTTAATTGAGATGATATGCTACCATACATTACCACCGTTGTGAATGAATCACTCACCTCAGGATACTTCCTCTCAGCACTGAAAAACTCGCACCCCCTGCTAAAGAAACCCTCTTGACCCCAAAAACCTGAAGAAAAAAACCTATCATCCTGTCTCCAACCTGTCCCTTCTGTCCAAGATCACTGAAAAGATCGTACTTCTCCACAGACCTGTTTACTCCCTACACAAGTCTTGGGTAGTCTGGATGGCTGAATTGGTAGTTTTTTTAGCTTTGCAGGCTCAAAAATGTGTAGTTTTGATCATTAAACCATCAAACAATATTCACTGAAAATGAGTAATTAAGCAAGCACTATTTTCAATTTGAAGAGTAGTAGTAGATGTCCAAATTGAGTAGAATACTACTCCCCCCCTCAAGAGTAAAGTAAACAGGTCTGTCTCCAGCTCCACGATCACCGTGACCGCAACAATCTACCTCTACCTTTTGCAGTCTAGCCTATCGAGGCTGGGCACAGCACGGAAACTGCTCTTCTGAAGATAGTTGACGATCTCCTTTTCTGCTCTTGGATGATGGTAAGGTTTCTTTGCTGTCCCTGTTAGACCTATCCTCAGCCTTTAGACACTCTAGATCACTGTACAGTACCCCTCTGTCTCCACTTTAGCAATACCTTTGGCATTTCTGACAAAGCTCTTTACCTGCTTTCGTTCCTATTTATTGTGGCTCTTCGATCTACTCAGCATGATGTCTCTGTTTACGGTTTCTCTCTCACTCAACTGACCTGCTGAGTGGAGTTCCCCAGGGTTTTGTGTTGAGCCCCATTCTCTTTGTCCTCTATACGCATTGTTGCCCACCGTGGCATCTCCCACCATTGCTTTTCCGACAACAACCAGATTCATGAGTTTGACGATATATCTCTTCTTCCGTCTATCATTCAATGTACGCAGTCATGCATCTCACAAAACCTGAAATTTCCCATGCGGAAACGCGTCCGCTTCTTTTTTTTCCTTCTTTCTTTTACCTATTTACTGGTTTTCATGCGGAACTTCTGTATATTTAGGTACGTGGGGCTAAAGTTTTAAAGAGCAACCCAGTCCCACCTACTCTTAATAAGCTTACTACTTCATTATAAGGTTCATAATACTTGACATTCAAAGAGATTCAAACTATGCGCAAACACACACACACACTCGAAAGGAAAATGAGAAAAATAAACAGAAAGCGTCAATCCAAACTGACCTGAGGTGCCACCTGGTGTTTGTACAACAACACAGATCCTCGGGAGGACGCTGTGGCGATGAGATCTGATGTGATGAACTGCCGAAGACAACAACAGAAACAAAATGCAGTTATCGTAAAACCTGGACTATAACTCAGTATAAGACGCACCTGTATAAGCCGCATCCCTTAAATTGACAAAATAATTATGCATTTATTCACATATAAGCCGCAACAGTTTAAAAGCCCTGCCCAGAGCAACATTGTATGTGCACTAAATATAACACAAATTATAAGAAATTCTCCTATATCAGCAACACACGAGTATTTAATGTTCTCAGACAGTTTAAGAATGAGATTTCTGAATCTATTATGATTACCAAAAAAACAGTTTTGAGTCTAAAAGAAGTTCAAAAATAACTGTAGAAGGAATAAAGCCGTTCAGAAAAAAACCAATGTTAATCCAGTACTGATAACAGTGTAGAAATGGAAACAAAATCACACAGATAACGATACGTTACTCACAAGTCTATAAGCCGCATGGGCCAAGTTGAGAACAAAAGTTAGGCGGCTTATACAAACGTCCGAACACTTTTTTACGTTAATATAAACTAGTGTCGCGAATGAATGAAAATCTGCTTAACGTCTAATCCGTCTGATGGAACAAGATCACATATATGGAAACATTAACAACACCTAAAGAATATAAAAGATGGTGGGGAATAGCATGCCCTAGCGAGGCAATTGCTACGGAGGCCCCAGTGCCAACTCAGCCGAAAGTCCTCGAATTTGTAACAAATGCAAAGATACGTAATCGTCTCAGTTTCGTATGATTCTACCAAAGCTAAGTAAATACTGCATTATAACGCTCCTCCGGGTACTTTTTTAATGCCGAACAGACACATATGGCGACATTAGTAGATGTAAACCAGAAAGAATACAGGTGCCGAACTTCAGATCAATTCTAAACTTTCAAAATATAATTCTTTGCTACCATTCTTGATAGCAGTTAGTAGTCTTTTAAGCTTTCCAGAAGCACACACAGCATAGCATTTAAAGTATATGTAAGCGGTACGAGCGTCGGCCTATTTTGAGCAAAACCACATTCTAAAGTCTCAGCCCGCTTGATAGGAAAATAGCACTCGATTGATCCTACGTCGCCTTTTAAAGCAGCCTTACTAAGACCATCATTTATTACTTAAAGATATCCTTATATGAAAAGGCAAGATGATATAGATGAACACAAAAATAACCATTTTATCAAAATTGAAAAAAAAATGAGGCTTTGACACTTCAAAAGCATGGTGATACGCTGTGTGTGTGTGAGAAACTAGCACCAGCAATTAAGGTCCATTTTCGTGGTGTTGCCCTGTCACATAACATGGCCGAAATATTGAGAGCCGTTTTTTATCTCCTCCTGTGACAAGGACGTCATTACAAATTACTGAATGTGCAATAGTTTTGCCACTATGTGCCAGCCAATCTTTTCAGTACGCGAATGATAGGCTGGCCGACAGCGTTCCGCTGTTTTTCTTTTCTTTTTTTCGTTCACCACAGACAGGTCGGCCACATCCCCAAGGGTAGTCACTGCGCTCTCACAGAGCCCCCCCCCAGCTCGGGGTCGAGCCAGGAGAAGCGTCTCTCATCTCTGAAGAGCACCCACAAAAAAAGGAAGGTGCGCGACATCGTCCCTCCTGCGCGGTCACACTGAACAAGAGTCGGTCCTGACGCCACACCAAGCACCTTGTTCTCCTTGTCAATGAACAAGCACACAGTCAGAGTCCCGTAAAAAGTCAGCAGATACATACATACAGTGCAGGGCTCCCAATCATCCCGCAAAAACAAGGGGTCCCAGGGACTCATACAACTTACAGTATAGAGGGTCCTCAGAGGTAGACGGATAGCAGGCGTCCCAGTGACAACAGTCATTGTGCATGCTTACAAAGGAATTTTTTTTTCTAGTGCATCCCTGGGACCCTCTGCACAATCTTTTCGCTTTAGAGGGTCTTTTAGAATTTTAGTACTTCATAGACCCCCAAATGGGGGTCCATGGGAGCCCTGAGCCAGTGACACAACAAAACACTGTAATGATGTATACACACACACACACACACACACACACACAGAGGGCAGGATGAAAAAAAGCTTTGTTAGCTTATTCTTTAACCCTCAATAAAGATGATTTTGACTTGACTTGACTTGACTTGTGACCTGACACACACTCACAAGTCACATCGACTGAAGTAAAGATTGAATATTCGGTGTGTGTGATTTCAATTGAACACTTTAACAGTGAGATCGTTTTTTAACACTGTTCAAGTTGAAGGAGATTAGAGTATTATTTCATGTGAATTTTGTGACAATAGATCAGAAGTTCGTTCTGCAAGTGTGATAGAGAACAGACCTGAATGCTGTAAACTATACACAACCGGGTATTCATGCACGGTCAAAATTGTATTACTAGAGCTATCTAGGCCCGCTATACTCTCTCTC
>CM065690.1:5299011-5301511 GCA_017654935.2 Phymorhynchus buccinoides
GTTATTGCTTACTTTATTACCCTCTCTAAATAAAATTAATTAATTCATTCATCTCTCTCTCTCTCTCTCTCTCTCTCTCTCTCTCTCTCTCTCTCTCTCTCTCTCTCTCTCTCTCTCTCTCTCTCTCTCTCTCTCTCTCTCTCTCTCTCTCTCTCTCTCTCTCTCTCTCTCTCTCTCTCTCCTCTCTCTCTCTCTCTCTCTGAAGCCGAAACTGAACCTGAAAACTTTATTTTCCAAGGATTGAAATTTTAGGCAAGACCTGTTCTTCAAGTCTATCAGAGAAAGAGAGAAAGAGAATACGAATACGAATACGAATGTTTCATTGAGGGTAAAATGTATAAGCTACAACAGCTTCTTTGCACCTTGCCCTCTCACTCACACATTCATACCATGCATCAAGCAAGAAAATTTGACATAAAACAATCAAGTCAAAAAAATGGAACAAAAATTGGCACATGAAATAATTGGAAAATAATCCAAAATTGGAATTAAAAGCAAACATGGATAATGATTAACAATGGTGAACTTGAATTGGTGGTTTAAATTGAGTACGAAAAAAGGGAAACAATTCTGAGTCAATGACAATTTTTCAGAGAGAGAGAGAGAGAGAGAGAGAGACTTCAGACTTCAGAAACTTTATTTTACAAGGAAAATAATTTAGGCTGGGCCTAGTCTTTCCATTCTGTCCTTTCAGAGAGAGAGAGAGAGAGAGAGAGAGAGAGAGAGAGAGAGAGAGAGAGAGAGAGAGAGAGAGAGAGAGAGAGAGAGAGAGAGAGAGAGAGAGAGAGAGAGAGAGAGAGAGAGAGAGAGAGAGAGAGAGAGAGAGAGAGAGAGAGAGAGGGTCAAATCTTTGCTCCAGAAATTCGATCATGGATTCTATACACTCTTTCAATGTGTGTGTTTTTTAACACACACAAGATTATTGCTTTGGATCGGTGACAGGCGTCATCGTTGCAACGTCATAACTCGTTCCGCCAACTTTCATTACGATCAGTTAAGAACTTAGGCTGTGTCGAAAGACTCTCTCTCTCTCTCTCTCTCTCTCTCTCTCTCTCTCTCTCTCTCTCTCTCTCTCTCTCTCTCTCTCTCTCTCTCTCTCTCTCTCTCTCTCTCTCTCTCTCTCTCTCTCTCTCTCTCTCTCTCTCTCTCTCTCTATCTCTCTCAGGGCTGAGTGTGAAAAAGCAATGTTTGCTTATCTTATAACCCTGAATAAACAAAATTTCGTTCGTTTCGTTCGTCTCTCTCTCTCTCTCTCTCCTCTCTCTCTCTCTCTCTCTCTCTCCGTCTCTCTCTCTCTCTCTCTCTCTCTCTCTCTCTCTCTCTCTCTCTCTCTCTCTCTCTCTCTCTCTCTCTCTCTCTCTCTCTTCTCTCTCTTTCTCTGTTCTAATTGTAACACACTCCCGTTCTCACTCAGTCAGAGATCGTGCGATTAAAAGCCAAACTACACCAAGCAAAAACAAAAAGCCAACTAATTAATTATGGCTTGCGCGTGCACCGTAGAGGCGGCGTTACGGTTTTAAACCCCCCAATACATCAACACCAGACTTCTCCAGCAACGATTTGGCTCTCACTCACCAAAAACATCACCCCCACCCCCACCCCCACTCTCCACCCCTCTTTCCCACCCCCTTCTACTTTTCCTCCTCTAAAACCCAAACCAACCCATTGTTTTGTGTGTGTGCTTTTTTTTTGCTCTTTGCGTCCTACGCTCTAGCCACCCAAAAAAACCCCTTGATGACAATCGTTCAAGGGAAGTAATTCATTGTGCTCGGGCCTGCGAGAGTTGTCCGTCCTTTAGCGCCGGTTACCTAATTCCGGAGTGGAGCAGACGACAGGCCCCCTGGTAAAATGGATGGCGCGAACAGCCAGTGCACAATACGACTGAACAACAAGCGCATTTCCTTCCCTCTTTCAGGGCCTGTGGTCGTATTTCAGCCTTAGCGGATTTCCTCTCGACTACTCTCAGGCACCAGGTAAGCAGGGGCGGATCATGTGTGTGGGGGGGGGGGTGGCGGGTACAGGGTTTCCGGACCCCCCTGGTACCCCCCAAAAGGAGGAACAACACCCCCTCCCCTCTGTACTCCAAGATTACCTTATAGAAGGGTGAAAAGTACGAACATGAGTTTTGGCTTAATACACAATAGAATAATATACCCAGAAGTGAAAGAAATTGCGAAAAGTGTAGCGTACATGATGTGGCAGATGAGTTCCATTATTTGTTTGTCTGTCCCTTCTTTAATGCTGAAAGAAATAGATATCTTCCACGGTACTTTTTTGTGCGACCAAATGCGTATAAATTTAATGCTTTGTTTTCCTCAAAGAATAAGAAACTTTTGATTAAACTTAAGCACTTTGTTACAGTTATAAACAGTTCTTTTCGATGATTTGTATGGACAAAATGTAACATGTTTGTTTGTTTTTTGTAATAATGATATAGGTATATTTGTCCTAGTTATTTCCTTGTCGTTCATAATATAGACATCACTCTGTTTTGATGTTC
>CM065690.1:5329011-5334011 GCA_017654935.2 Phymorhynchus buccinoides
CTAGACTGAAAGAAGGAAGACAGAAAGAAGAAGAAAAAGGAGAAGAAAGACAAACGGATGAGGACTGACCGTAGAAAAACGATAATATTCGCCTAATTAACTTCATTAATTAAGAAATAGAAACATCCGTAGATGCAGCTCACCTAGTTTTATTCATCACATGACATTGTTGTGGGGGGGAAGGACACACCTCTTTAGTATCCTTGCAAATACGGGTGGTTTCATTCTTTGATCTGTGTTTTCCTGTGTGAGTGTATTTATTATTGATTCATTTCCTGCAGCTTTCCATTTTCAGAAAGAAAGAGAATAATTATTATCCCCCTGAAGACATTCATTTCTTTCGACGATTATGGATTTTTAAAACAAAGGAAAATTACTCTTATGTGAGAATATGAATAATATGAGCAAGTCTGCAAGTCTAAAGAGAAACTGACAATAGAGAATAATAGACTATGAATCTGAGCAAGTCTGCAAGTCTAAAGAGAAACTGACAACTGAGAATAGACTATGAATCTGAGCAAGTCTACACGTCTAAAGAGAAACTGACAACTGAGAATAGACTATGAATCTGAACAAGTCTGCAAATCTAAAGAGAGACTGACAACAGAGAATAGACTATGAATCTGAGCAAGTCTGCAAGTCTAAAGAGAAACTGCCAATATATTGAGAATAGGCTATGAATCTGAGCAAGCCTGCACGTCTAAAGAGAAACTGACAACAATATATTGAGAATATCGTTGTGACAAAGTGGGGGGAGAATTGGTTTTTTAACGAGAACTAATTAATTAATCGACGAATGAACCGACAACAGATATGAGAGAAATCGGACGTGATGAAATTGACCACGAAACTGACACCCAAAAGTCTGTTGTTGTTATGATTGACTTTGATGGCCTTCTGTTGATTGAGTTTTGGGCTAATTAATGTATTGGAGATATTAATTAACCTGTGCGTGACAATTCCTTCCAGACTGAGAAGACCCACACTGGCACAGCAGTAATTGTGTTGGTTTTTGTGTGTGTGTGGCCTTGTCTATTTTTATATGTCTTGATCATCTTGAGGGGGGGAAGAAGTTTGCGAAATCGGATGCCGTTCTTGAAGACAGTCCCTATGGTCATGATCAAAGGTAAATTTAAAAAAGTGTGTGTGTGTGTGTGTGTGTGTGTGTGTGTGTGTGTGTGTGTGTGTGTGTGTGTGTGTGTGTGTGTGTGTGTGTGTGTGTGTGTGCGTCAAGTGCGTGCGTGCGTGCATGCGTGCGCTGCGTGTGTGTGTGTGTGTCAAGTCAAGTTTTTGTTTGTGTGTCCTGCTCTATGTGTGTGTGTGTGTGTGTGTGTGTGTGTGTGTGTGTGTGTGTGTGTGTGTGTGTGTGCGTGTGTGTGTGTGCGTGTGTGTGCGTGTGTGTCCGTGCGTGTGATATGTACGTGTGTCAGCTTGTGAGAGTGCGGGTGGATTGAAGGTCGCGAGATAGAGAGTCGCGTATTCATAATAATTATGATTATGAGAGAGAGAGAGAGAGAGAGAGAGAGAGAGAGAGAGAGAGAGAGAGAGAGAGAGAGAGAGAGAGAGAGAGAGAGAGAGAGAGAGAGAGAGAGAGTCTATAAATAGGTCTGTCTGTGAATCTCTCTCTCTCTCTCTCTCTCTCTCTCTCTCTCTCTCTCTCTCTCTCTCTCTCTCTCTCTCTCTCTCTCTCTCCCTCTCTCTCTCTCTCTGTAAGTGTGTGTATATACCTTTCTGACCGTGTGTGTATGTGCATGCCGAAAAAGTCACTCTGTCCCTCTCTTAACGTGTGCTAAGTGCATGGGCACACGGGACCTTGGTTTATCGTCTCATGCGAAAGATGTGCCATTTGAATCAATCATTGTACCTTTTCCCGCCTCCAAGCCCTCTCCCCATTACCTCCTTCTTCTTCTGTTAGTCTTGTACATTGATGATGTATAATACAGTGCTGTTGTGTTACTTCTGAATATTTTATTTTCTTGAATGTTTTGTGTTATTATTGTTATTTGCGCAAACTCTTAAAAAAAAATTTGGTATTATTATTGTTGTCTACGTTTGTTTAGCCTCAGGGCTGAGTGTAAAAAAGTACATTGTATGCTTATCTCATAACCCTGATTAAACAAACTTTTGTTCGTTCGTTCGTTCTCTCTCTCTCTCTCCCTCTCTCTCTCTCTCTCTCTCTCTCTCTCTCTCTCTCTCTCCCTCTCTCTCCTCTCTCTCTCTCTCTCTCTCTCTCTCTCTCTCTCTCTCTCTCTCTCTCTCTCTCTCTCTCTCTCTCTCTCTCTCTCTCTCTCTCTCTCTCTCCTCTCTCTCTCTCTCTCTCTCTCTCTCTCTCTCTCTCCTCCTCTCTCTCTCTCTCTCTCTCTCCCTCTCTCTCTCTCTCTCTCTCCCCTCTCTCTCCTCTCTCTCTCTCCCTCTCTCTCTCTCTCTCTCTCTCTCTCTCTCTCTCTCTCTCTCTCTCTCTCTCTCTCTCTCATTCTCTCTCTCGAAAATGGTGTTTTACGTCTCTCGGTCTGCATCAGACACATATCATTTGTAAATACAAATATGGTGGGAACAATCTGGAGGCAATGCCCGGAGGCAGTACGAAAACCAGTAAAGTCCCTACAGATAGGTGTAGCGGTCTCCTCTCTCTCTCTCTGGCACCGCTACAAGTAATTACTTCGGCTCTCTCTCTCCCCCTCTCTCTCTCTCATCTCTCTCATAGTCATGACTACGGCGACTCTACTAACTTCAACCCACCCGCCCTCTCACGAGCTGACACGCGTATAATATATCAGTTACCCACAAAAAGAAGCGAAAGTAAACGTATACGGTATTATAGAGGCCTAGATTCTTACAATACCCTAGATTATAATAAGCTAGATTAACAACATGTCCCCAACCCAACCAGCTCATAAATCACTTGTTCCTTTCACTGAATTCGTTGACGAAGCATAACGAAAATGTGATACTATTGGAATAGACGATTTTCGGAGAAAACAACAACTAGGGGAGAGCACTTCGTGAAAATTAGAGTTGCTTACCTCCATTACTCGGTCAAATATCATAGCAACAATGCAACAATGGCGTCGAAGCTTGAAACCGCAAGGATGCGAGTCAGCGACATGCAAACATTTTTTAAAGAAAAATTAGGGGTGGCCAGTGGCCACAAACTGATAAAATTTGTAAAAAATATAAATCACATCAATTGTAGAGTGACGCACGGTGTTCTAAGTGCTGCATGTCTGCTCAAACACACGAGGCGAGAGCCGGGGATCTACCGGATGGTAGAGTAGCTTCCCCTGTTTGACCGATCGAATTAGGCGAGATCACTCCCACATACCATGAAATTACTCCCCTTGATTATGTCCTAACAATTCCTATTCGTGTGCTTTAAAAAAAAAAGTCATCTATTTTAGTCGCTGCAATACATTCTATCTATTATTTTCATTGCTGCTGCTGCTACTGCTGCTGTTATGCTACTACTATTTGTTGTTGTTGTTGAGGTACCCTGGCTAAAAGACTCCAGGGATCATCCCAAGAGCCGAAGCACATGAACACTATTATTGGTGCAAAATGCGATCAGCTAGGGACGAGAACATTACGCGTGTGGCCGTGTTTTTGTTTTTGATTACCCCGCCACGTGGGCATCCACACTCCGACTTCGGGGGATTATATACTTACTACTGATACTGATTATGGTACGACACTACTGCTCCTTCGTCTTCGTCTTCTTCTTCCTCTTCCTCTTCCTCTTCTTCTTCTTCTTCTTCTTCTTCTTCTTCTTCTTCTTCTTCTTCTTCTTCTTCTTCTCCTTCTTCTTCTTCTTCTTTCTTCTTTCTTCTTCTTCTTCTTCTCTTCTTCTTCTTCTCCTTCCTTCTTCTTCTTCTTCTTCTTCTTCTTCTTCCTCTTCTCTTCTTCTTCTTCTTCTTCTTCTTTCTTCTTCTTCTTCTTTCTTCTTCTTCTTCTTCTTCTTCTTCTTCTTCTTCTTCTTCTTCTTCTTCTTCCTCTTCTTCTTCTTCTTCTTCTTCTTCTTCTCCTTCTTCTTCTTCTTCTTCTTCTTCTTCTTCTTCTTCTTCTTCTTCTTCTTCTTCTTCTTCTTCTTCTCCTTCTTCCTCTTCTTCTTCTTCTTCTTCTTCTTCTTCTTCTTCTTCTTCTTCTTCTTCTTCTTCTTCTTCTTCTTCTTCTTCTTCTTCTTCTTCTGCTTCTTCTTCTTCGTTCGCTCAACAGTTTTCTATCACTGTCAATGAGCGTAGATGCGTCATGCTGCCGTTATGCGCCTAACTAAGAAATAGTTAAGCCCAGCATGTCCGACTTCGGCTGAAGAAGAAATCTTTGTAAGAATTTATGGGGAAATAAGGCAGGAGAATATATTATCGATGGCTTGGAGCCACACCGGACTATCTTTAGATAGTCCATTGTCATATTATTGAACTTATTACGAAAACTAATAACTTGTATAAAAGAAAGACTGCTGAAATATAAAAAGCAAAATCCCCTTTTTATATTTCTGCAGTCATTGTTTGATACAAGTTATTAGTTTTTGTAATAAATCCAATAATACGTCAATTGGACTATCTAAAGATAGTCCGTTTTGACTCCAAGCCATTGTTTATTTACGTTCTGTTTCCATGATAATCTCTATCTGATTGTCTGTCTGTCTGCCTGTCTGCGTGTCTTTGTATGTGTATGTGAGTGCCCCTAGTTTGAAGTAATAATAGTTCTTGCTGGTTCATAAGTCAGTTTGCTGGCAAGCCAACAAGTTCACTTTTCTTTTCTCTTTTCTCTTTTTCTTCTTGTTTCTTCTTCAGTGGTAGATAACAAAAAAAACGTTTAGTTATAATTATGCGTGAGTATTTTTTTAAAAACAATTACATTTAAAAACCAACTATAGTATACTGTTTTAAAACAAAGTTTCTTGACATAATATATTGCACTGTACACAAATTGTTTCATGCGCACAACAAGCTATAAGGTATAGTATACTGATTTTGAAACGAGAGAGAGGGGGGGGGGGGGGA
>CM065690.1:5351511-5354011 GCA_017654935.2 Phymorhynchus buccinoides
GCCTGACCAGCTGTCGTCGACAGCGTCGTCGTCGTCGTCGTCATCATCATCATCATCTCCGACATTGCGTTTCTTCTTTGTAATTATTTGTGTGCTGACGGAAACGATCATTTCTTGCTCCGTTTCGCCCAGGCGAGGAGGGGAAGGGAGCCATACTATGGCGCGCCAAAGATACAAAACTCTATCTAGCTGTTCGATAGAGTTTCGAAACTGTATCTATCAGTTCGATAGAGTTTGAAAACCCTATCTAGCTGTTCGATAGAGTTTTAAAACTCTGTCGAACAGCTAGATAGGGTTTCCACAAAATAACCCTATCGAGATATAGTTTTTCTATCGCGATTTCTGATTAGTACATGGCTTCAGCGACAAGTTTGTGGCCTTGGCAGGGCAGTGACCCGTGAATTTGAATAAGACGATAGGCCTAGGCCCCTACATGTAGTCAAACAAACATGGCAGCTGAATTTGAAGTCTCAGTTTTCAATTTGTACACCTTTTAAAAGTAAATGAAATCTATTTCAATGATTTATTATGATTAGAATGGCACCTATTAGGCTAGGTGTAGGTCACAGTCAAAGATACTAGTCCTATCTACCAATGAAATGCTTCGTTTAAAAAAAAGTATCAAAATGACGCGTTCGATAGAGTTTTACGACGAGAAACTCTATCTAGCTGCTGGACAGAGTTTTGAAACTCTATCTAACTGCTAGCTATAGTTTAGAAACTGTATCTAACAGTTCGATAGGGTTTTTAACTCTGTCGAACTGCTAGATAGAGTTTTGTATCTTTGGCGCGCCATACCATAAACCCCAAACCTGAGGAATAGAAGCGCCACGCGACTCACACCCCCTCCTCCCCAGGAGAAAGACTCAAGCTGTTGGACTAGTGGAATAATGTACGGAGTGTGGGTGGGGGGGGTGGGGGTGGATGGGGGGGGTAGGAGTTGGGATAAAGTAGGGTCAGTGTGTTGTATGTTTGTCTTGGTGGTGGTGGGAGGTGGGGGGGGGGGGGGGTGGCGGGATGGGGGGGGGGGGGTGGATGGGAGGTAGTCTTTATGATTTCATTTTTGTTGTTGCTCGTGAATTTTATTTTGTTTCTTCCCGCCTCCGTTATGATGAGGGGGCCATGATTCTGAAGGGGTTGGGCTTCTTTTTTTTTTTTTTTTTTTTTTTTTTTTTTTTTTTTTTTTTGGGGGGGGCGGGGGGGGGGAGCGGAGGGGACGAGGGAGGGGGGGGGGGGGGGGGGGGGTTGGGGGGGGGGGGTATCGGGAGGGGAGAAGAAAAAAGGAAAAGAGAAGAGCATTCTTGCACCTACTCAAAAGTTTCCCCCCTCTCCTCCTTTTCTTGTCAGAGAAGGCGGTGGTAGATTCGTCAAGACACCCTTGCGCCTTAGGCCCGGTTCGCATTAGACGCGTAATTTCCGTACGGAAAACCCTGAATAAGAAGAGGAAGAAAGAAGGGTAAAAGTTTACGCGTATAGGGGAAATTCGGACACGTGCGCACATCTTTCCCCCGACTTTGTTTCACTTATTTATGGATTGCGCACGGGTTTCCGTATGGACTATCCGCTTATGTGTGTGTACATGGACTTAGTCTTGGACGGAAGTTCGTTTTGTGTTAAAGACCCCCCACGTCACGTGTCACATTCCCTCTTACGCTAGGAAGACTTCTTAAGATTTCTTACCAGCTATAAGAGGGAAAACACGTGAAAACCGTGATTTTGTCACGTGACGTGGTGGGTCTTTAAAACATGGTGTGTGTGTGTTTTTTCTCTCCATTCTTCCCTTCGGGTCGTTTCTCATGTCTTTCTCTATCAATCCATCCGAAAGATTGATTATATCTGTATGCCAGTCAGTCAGTTTCCGACCATGACTGCCAGATAGCAGAGGAGGCAGATACTATAGTATATCAAAGACTGTACAGGGGAAGACAAACATCCGGTCTCTTTTCCCTATATGAGTAGTGAGGACAGAAACACTGGTTATGTCCCTTTTAAACAGTGACACATTTTACACATCGATAGGCCAGTTGAATTCTCCGTTCAAGTTCCAGTCCGAGTTTTTGGATAGCCTCCACTGTGAATAGTGTACACGTCCGCACTAACGATAACTCTATCAGCCCGGTTCGCCGAGCTTTTAAGTCATCCATCTTACCCTTTTAGAATATCTTTGAGTATATATCCCCTCTGCTACCTGGCAGTCATGGTCGGAAACGACTGACTGGCATACAAATACTAATAGGTCTACCTGGGTGTCAACTGGAATGACGGGCAGAAGACTCATGAGAGTTGGGTGGATCGGGGCAGTGGGTGGATGCCTCATGCCTCCATACGGGGAGCTGGACGACCCTGCCCCCTCCACGAGTCTCTCCCCGTGGGGGAGGGATACCGGGGATGTCTTTCGTATACAAAAAATAGTTCCCCCACCTTCTGGAAGTTATGTACTTGCAACTTCCTCTAACCCGCCACTCACATTGACTGCCTTTTCCTTTTGCTTTCTATCATC
>CM065690.1:5369011-5371511 GCA_017654935.2 Phymorhynchus buccinoides
CCAGAAGAAACAGAGATGCAAGATTTACTCAAATGACAGTCATAGATTGTTTATGGTCTGAATGCACGTGAACATTTTTTCACTATTTCCTTATGGCAGCCCATGATAGCCACTCGTAAAATAAAAAAAGAAGCTTACTTGCATAATTATCACTGTGTTGCCATGGGGAAAGAGTGAAAAATGTTCACGTGTGCGGAGACTTTAGCCTACGCCAGTTCTGTTCGTCCCTTTCTTTCCTTTTCTTTGTTGGTCAATCTCTTCACTCGTTTGTCTTTCATTTTCCTTCAGAGGAGGAGGGCTGGGGCCTAAGCAGCCTTCGCGAGAAGACACTTGAAGGATTTTGCTGAGATTTGTGCAATAATGATATTTGTTTTGCTTCCTTCCTTCCTTCTTTCCTTCATTCTTTCCTTCCTTCCTTCTTTCCTTCCTCCCTCCCTTCCTTCCTTCCTTCTCTGCCCGCCTTCCTTCCCTTCCTTCCTCCCTCCCACTTGCTTCCTCCCTTCCTTCCTTCCTCCCTTCATTCCTTCCCTCCTTTCTTTCCTTCTTCCTCCTTCCTACTTGTTTCCTTCCTCCCTTCCTTCCTTCTTTCCTTCCTTCCTTCCTCCCTCCACCTTACTTCCGTCCTTTCTTCTTCCTTCCTTCCTTCCTTCCTTCTTCCTTCCTTCCTCCTTCCTTCCTTTCCTTCCTTCCTTCCTTCTTCCTTCCTTCCTTCCTTCCTTCCTTCCTTCCTTCCTTCCTTCCTTCCTTCCTTCCTTCCTTCCTCCCTCCCTTCTTCTTCCTCCCTCCTTCCTTCCTTCCTCCCTCCCTTCCTTCCTTCCTTCCTTCCTTTCTTTCCTTCCTTCCTTCCTTCCTTCTTCCTCCCTTCCTTCCTTCCTTCCTTCCTTCCTTCCTTCCTTCCTTCCTTCCTCCCTTCCTTTCCTCCCTTCCTTCCTTCCTTCTTCCTTCCTCCCTTCATTCATTCCTTCCCCATTTCTGCCTCCACGGATGAAGGATGGGACCTAGGCCTTCCTTCGCTTCCTTCCTTCCAAGATTCCTTCAATAATATTAATATTTCCTTCCTTCCTTCCTTCCTTCCTTCCTTCCTTCCTTCCTTCCTTCCTTCCTTCCTTCCTTCCTCTCCTTCATTCATCTATTCACGATTTTCTCTTCTCCTGTAGAAGCCACGGATGAAGGCTGGGACCTAGGCAGCCTTCACGAGAAGAAATTGAAGGACTTTGCTACGATTTGGACAATAAGAATGTCTGTTTTTCTCCTAACCTTCCTTCCTTCCTTCCTTCATTCATTCATTCATTCATTCTTTCTTCTTCTCCCTCCAGAAGCCATGGAGGAGGGTTGGGACCTGAGCAGCCTCAGGGAGGAGGAGTTCGAGGACTTCTGCGTGTACATCGTCCACGACAGACCCTGCGACAGGTCCTGCCCCAACAGAGCGCAGGCCACCCTGCCCAGGAACCTCACCCTGCGACACTCCAACACACACCCCGGGGTGAGTACGATAGGGTGGTTTGGTGTGGGGAAGGGTGGGGGAAACAGGAAGGGAAGGGGGTGGGTAGGAAGGGAGGATTCTGTGTGTACATTAGTGGGTGGGGATTTGATTTTGATATGAGTTCGGGTTTGATTTTGTATGTGTGCATGGGCGAACGCGAGTGTGTGTTCGTGTGTGTCGTTTCTCTTCATTTATATCCATTTTCAATTCTTTTTTTTAATGACGTCAATATGTTGGCCTTTTTTAAATTATCTTGTACAGGAGGCTTTAACTTTTAAGTTTAAGCTGGCGAGTGCGTGTTTTCATTTTGTCTTCCGTTTGCATCTGTTATGATCTCTTATTGTGCATGTGTATATTTATATGTATCTTGTATGATCTGTAGCTTGTATGTCCTGGCAGCCACACTCCGACTTCGAGGGAAGTACTGTTGTGATTGTCACGACGACCTTTAACTGCCTTTCGATCGTTTATGCCTTTCACGCATTGTATTCCCTTCAACTGTGATTATTGTTGAGTTGTTTGTTGTTGCTCATGTTGTTGTTGTTGCTATGGTTGTTTTGTTGTTGTTTTCTTTGTTGTTATTGCTGATGTTATTGTTTTTGTGTTTGAGGTTTTTTGTTTTAAAAAAACCTTAAATATATCAAATTTTCTCGTTTTACGTTACTCACACACAGAAACACAACCACACACACACACAGATTTTTCTTTCATGATATATATATATATATATATATAATATATATATATATATATATATATATATAGCATGAAAGAAAAATCTCAGTGAATAGCCAGCACAATTTATATAATTTTTTTAATTTTTTATTTATATTTTTTTTTTATTGTTTTATTTTTTTGAACACGGAACATTACTCAAAGTTAACGTTAACTGGTTTTGTTTCTGAGGTTCACAAAATAAAGACATTGGACACAGAAAAGCTTTATCAAAGCAAACTATTCTGCATTTCAAATGCACTAACTTTTCATTCCTTCAGAGTAGGGGTACGGAGCTGGCTA
>CM065690.1:5384011-5386511 GCA_017654935.2 Phymorhynchus buccinoides
CTCCTCCTCCTCCTTCTTCTTCTTCTCCTCCTCCTTTCTTCTTTTCTTCTTCCTCTTCTTGTCTCTCCTCCTCCTCCTCCTTCTCTTCCTCCTCCCCCTCCTCCTCCTCCTCCTCGTTCTTCTTCTCTCTCTCTCTCTCTACCCTACCTATCTAATCAGTGGCAACAGGAAAAAGCCAACACTCTCACACTCTTCACTCTCTTCAGATTCTAACCCTAAAGTTTCCTTTTTCTCTGTGTGACAAGTCGCCCCCTCTTGCGTCCTTTATAAAATTTCACCCAGAAGTGGTGATAACCCAGGTGGCTCGCTCTCTTCTCGCGCAAATCATCTCCCTTTGCTCTTAAAGCTCGTAGAAGCTCAAACTGATAATTTCAAAGTTACGACGGTTGGTGTGCCTTATTAGTCTCGTGTGTGCGTGTTGCTGTGTGTGTGTGTGTGTGTGTGTGTGTGTGTGTGCGTGGCGTGTGTGCGTGTGTGTGCGTGTGCGTGTGCGTGTGCGTGTGCTGTTGTGTGCGTGGTGTGGTGTGCGTGTGTGGTGCGTGTGCGTGCGTGTGCGGTGCGTGCGTGTGGTGTGTTTTGTCTCTCTCTCTCTCTCTCTCCTCTCTCCTTCTCTCTCTCTCATCTTCGCTCTCTCTCTCTCTCTCCATCTCTCTCTCTTCTCTCTCTCCTCTCTCTCAGTATGTAATATGATACTTGCTTTATCTGGTGTTTTGGATTTCCCCCCCTTTTTGTGGTACGATTTAAAACAATTCCACACAACTTCCCCCTTCCCACAGTTCCCTTTGACACATGGGCATATGGCCCGGTTCATTAAAACGTTCTTTCTTCTTCTTCTCTCTCTCTCTCTCTATCTCTCTCTCTCTCTCTGTCTCCTCCAGTGTCTCTGTCTCTCTGTCTCTCTCTCTCTCTCTCTCTCTCTCTCTCTCTCTCTGTCTCTGTCTCTCTCTCTCTCTCTCTCTCTCTCTCTCTCTCTCTCTCTCTCTCTCTCTCTCTCTCTCTCTCTCTCTCTCTCTCTCTCTCTCTCTCTCTCTCTCTCTCTCTCGATCTCTCTCTCTCTCTCTGTGTTTTTTTGTGTGTGTGCTTGTCTTAGTCTCTATGTGTGTGTGTGTGCCTATGTGTTTTGTAATTTGTAGTCAGTGGGGGCGCACGCCGCGCGCGCGCGTGTGTGTGTGTGTATGTGTGCGCGCCTACCTCTACGCGTGCGCGCGCGTTTTGTGTAGAACTATAGAATTCAGTACAGTATCTTTACCGGCTTCTCAGGCATGGTACCTACAAATCAGTTACCGCGCAGACTCTTGGAATTTTATTTAGCATTCCGAGAGTTTTCCAGCGAGATGTGAGTGAAAGTTATTACACCGTATCTTCCACTGTATCTGTATAGTCCGCTCACGCGAAGACCGCTCATATATGTCACAGTAGAAATTGGAATCCTACTATTTCCTATTTGTACTAGTAGAAATCGGAATTCTAATTAGAATTCTAGTAGAAAGTAGAATTCCGATGTCTACAAATCGGGGTAAAGGTAAAGATGTCCCCCCCCCCCCCTACCCCCGCATTTCTCGGTTAATTGCAATTTTCCGTTTTTGCCTTTCTTACCAAACATAAAGCTGTATTTTATTAACATTTTTAGCTAATAACCTTTTTGGAATACTAACCCTATCCCTAGCCCCTAGCCCTAACCCTTAACCCTACCCCCCACCCCCCCCCCCCACACAAACACACACAACCTATAAGACGGGAAAAACGCAATGAACCACGACTGTGACAAATGGCGCTGTGTACTGCAATACATAGTGGGGGGGGGGGGGGGGGGGGGGGGGGGGGGGGGGGGGGGGGGGGGGGGGGGTCCTATTAGGTAATGGCCCTAGGGTTAGGGATAGGGTTTAGTATTCCAAAAAGGTTATTAGCTAAAAAGGTTCATAAAATACAGCTTTATTTTTGGTAAGAAAGGCAAAAACGGAAAAATGGAATTAACCGAGGAATGTAGGATTCCGAATCCTACTGGATTCCCATTTCTACTGTGACATATATTATATATGGGTATATTGAGGTATAGTGGGTGGTTTTTTTTGGGGGGGTTGTTCTTTGTCCGATCGTAGGAATTGCAAAGGAGTATAAGTTTGTCTCGCGGGGTTTTGTCATATTTTTGTCTGTATATTTTGTTCGTGTCTTCTTCTTTTCATTTTTTATATATAAACTAATCTACCCTTTTCTGTCTGTGTTTGAATCTCTCTTATTCTTTGTCTCTAAAAGAGGGAAAGGGGGTGGGTGGGTGCAGGACAGACAAAGACAAGTCGGAGAGACCGAAGGAGAGAGAGAGAGAGCAGCTCTAGAGAGAGAAATGACAAATGAAAGTGTTTCAATGTCATCAGCAGTTAACATGTCATTTGACATAGAGGCACATCATTTTAACCCTTTCCCCGCCAGCCACCTTTGAGCCAAAACTGTCCACTAAACTTACTTGGCAGCAGAAAAGATTTCGTCTGCAATATTGTGGGAT
>CM065690.1:5394011-5396511 GCA_017654935.2 Phymorhynchus buccinoides
CCGTTTCTCGTTTGAGGTGTGACGTGATAAAACGTTACTTGTGTTTGACCCCCGCTGACCCCCATGTTAGGCTCTTGTCCTCTGCCTAATGAGGCTGCCACACAAAAAACTATTTTCTATAGACACCACCCCCCCCCCCCCGCCTCTCCCTCCCTCCACTCTCTCTCTCTTTTCCTTTCTACACTCACGCATTCACTCACGCACACGCGTGTGCGCACGCACATACTTACTCAAAAGAGAGAGATGGGAGGGAAGTGTGTGTGTGTATGGGGGGAGGGGGGGGGGGGGGGTATGAGCACGCGGTGGGAGAGCGTTTATGTGCTTGCTATCTCGTTTGTTGGTTGTTGTTGTGTTGTGTTGTTGTGTGTGTGTGTGTGTGTGTGTGTGTGTGTGTGTGTGTGTGTGTGTGTGTGTGTGTGTGTGTGTGTGTATGTTCGTGTTATGTGTGTATGCATGCGTGTGCGGTGTAGTGCGTGTATGTGTATGCATGCGTGCGTGCGTGTGCGTATGTGTATGCATGCATGCGTACTTGTGTATGTATGCGTACGTGCGGTGTGTGGTGTATGTGCGTACGTGCGCGCGCGAGCGCGCGCGTGTGTGTGTGTGTGTGTGTGTGTGTGTGTGTGTGTGTGTGTGTGTGTGTGCACGCGCGCGCGCGCGCGCGCGCGCGCGCGCGCGCGTGTGTGTGTGTGTGTGTGTGTGTGTGTGTGTGTGTGTGTGTGTGTTGTGTGTGTGTGTGGTGTGTGTGTGTGGTGTGGATGTAGTAGGACTGTGTAGGCGAGGGTGGGGTGGGGGAAGGGAGGGAAAGTGCTGGATACCCCCCCCCCCCACCCTCAATCATATTATCATATTAATAGCCTGTAGTAGGGGCCAACAGTAACATGAGAGCTGTACAATAGATGATTTTCTACAGTGATGGAAAATCATGGTACAGTTTAGTCTTTTTGTGGAAGACTATGACTCTCGAACGAGGGGGGCTTTCTTTGCACCGGCTCTGGTGCTGCAGCCAAACGGGATGAAGGGTTGGCCTTTGGGGACCTTCCACAACGCCAGCTCAAAATCCTCAAATCCCTTTGACCGAGAGAGTGGGGATGTACCCTGGGCAACCAGGCTCCGTGGCTTCTCCGGTATAAACAAATTCTCACCCAGCCTGCCAGAATAGTATTTGCCCCCCCCTCCACCCCCCCCCCCCCCCTCCCACCCCCTCTGCTATCTGGCAGTCATGGTCTGAAAACGACTGACTGGTATAATAAAATAAAAAAAATAATTATGAGCTAACCAGAGTCTGTCAGTGCGAGTGAATCAGCAGAGAAGAACAACAGAGAGTCCATCATCAACGTTCGTATAATAATCATTAGTTAATAATGATGGGCGAGATTCAATGGTGCGACTCATCTCTCAGGGAATTGTACCGGGTGCAAACATTGAGAGGAGAGAGAGAGATAGACAAGAGAGAGAGAGAGAGAGAGAGAGATTATATATATATAAAGAAGAAGAGAGAGAGAGACTCAGAGAGAGAGAGAGGGAGAGAGAGAGATTGAGAGAGTGAGAGAGTAGGAGAGAGAGAGAGAGAGAGAGAGAGAGAGAGAGAGCGGAGACAAGGAGAAAGAGAGAGAGAGAGAGAGAGAGAGAGAGAGAGAGAGAAGACAACGTAGACAGAGGAGAGAGATAGAGAGAGAGAGGAGAGACACAGAGAGAGAGAGAGATAGGAGAGAGAGATACAGGAGAGACCACCAGAGAGACCCACCCCCCTCGCAACGCGCAAGCACGAAGAGAGAGACGCGCGACGCACGCACGAGCACGCAGGGACGCCTAAGCACTAGAGCCCCCCCAAGACCCGGGCACTATAGGGGGAGACGAACCGCTCAACACAAGACGCCATCACAAAGCTCACCACATTATAGACAAGACCCAGAGGAGTTATCACCAAGTATTGGTGGTCTTTTGGTTGCAGAGACGAAGAGAGAGAACCCCCGCCCCGCTGGAAGCCCCCACCTCCGCGCACGTGTGTGCTTGCTCAGTGTGGGTGTGTAATTCCCTTGGTGAGGGTACAGGGGAAAGCGAAGCCCCCTACAGGGGGGCCCTGAGGTGCGACATGCCGTGCTGGGGCGATGCCATGTGAAGCCCCCCATACTGGGGTGGCCGGATGGAGAATGAGTACGAAGGTTCTCCTGCAGGATGGTGCCCCCTGTCCCTCAAGTCCGGAGACATCACTGCTTGGGACACCATGGACTCTTGGAAATAAAGGTTGATAGAGCTGGGAAGGTTAGGAGAGCCCAGAGTAACAATGAGACCCTTTGTGGGTTGCGCTCGTCGCCTGGCGTTTTGGGTGGGGATATGGTGGTGTTTAAGTTGATTGTATACTCTTGTTGTGGCAGGGGGTGTGGTTGTGTGGGTGGGGTTGGGGTTGTGGTGGTTGGTGGTGTTGTGCTTGTGTGAAGTGAGGTAATATTTTTTGATATTAAATCTAGTCAACATAAGACCCCCTGTGGAATTGGTT
>CM065690.1:5409011-5411511 GCA_017654935.2 Phymorhynchus buccinoides
TTGTTGTTTCGTCTTGTTCTTCTTTTCCTTCTTCTTTTTTTTCTTCTTTTTCGTCGTCTTCGTTTTCTTCGTTTTTCTTCTTCTTCTTCTTCTTCTTCTTCTTCTTCTTATTTTTTTTCTTTTTTTTTTTCTTCTTCTTCTTCTTCTTCTTTTTCTTCTTCTTCTTCTTCTTCTTCTTATTCTTTCTTCTTCTTCTTCTTCTTCGTATCATCAATCTTCTTCTTCTTCTTTTCCTCCATGTCCTCTTTCTTCCTCATCTTCCTTTTATTCTTGTTTTCATCCTTCTTCTTCTTCTCCTCCTCCTCCTCCCTCCTCCTCATTCTTCTTCCTCTCTCTCTGTGACTCTCTCTGTCTCTATCTCTCTGTATATTATATATATATCTCTCTCTCTTCTGGGATGTCTCTCCTCCTCCTTTCTTCTCCTTCCGTCTCTTTTCTATCCCTTTCCTCTATCCCCCCCCCCTCCCTCCGTCCTCCTCCTCCCCCTTGCTCTCTCTCTCTCTCCCCCCTCCTCCTCCCTGTTCTCCCTCTCTCTCGCCTTTCTCTATTCCATTATGTCTCTCCTTTCTCTCCCTCTCTCTCTTCTCTCTCCTCCTCCCTCCTCTCTCTTTCTCTCTTTCTTCCTCTCTGTTCTCTTTCTCTCTTTCTTTCTTCTCTCTCTCTCCTTTCTTTTTTCTACTTTCTCTTCTCTCTTTCATCTTCTTATAGCTTTCTTCTTCTTCTCTCTTTCTTTTCTTTTTTCTCATTCTCCCCTGTCTCTCTCTCTCTTCTTCTCTTGTATTGCTGCTCTTCTCTCATCCCTCTCGTTCTTCTCTCTCTCCCCCCTTACTTCTCTTTTGTTTCCTCTTTTTCTCTTTTTCTCTTTCGCTCTCTCTCCTCTCTATCTTTTCTCTCCCTGTTCTCTCTCTCTATTCTCTCCTCTCCCCTGCTCATTCCTCTCTCCGTGTCATCTCTCTCCCCTCCTCTCTCTTTCTCTCTTTCTCCCCACTCTCTCTCTCTCTCTCCTTCTCTCTCTCTCTCATCTCCCTCTCTCTCTCTCTCTCTCTCTCTCCCTCTCTCTCTCTCTCTCTCCCTCTCTCTCTCTCTCATTCTCGGGCGGGAGAGGAAGGAAACAGGGGGTTGGAAGCATCGAGGCTGGAAACAGGGGAGCATGGTTGCGTAGAGACAAAAAAAAAACCCCAGGTGTTAGGACAAGAGATACGGGTGGGTAGGGTAGGGTAGGGTGGGTGGGGTAGGTAGGGTGGGTGGGTGGGAAAAGAACTATGGGACAGGGGGCAGTAGCGGAGCCATGGACGGGCTTTAGGGGGTGGGTGGCCAGTTCAAAAAGGAAAACGTTTGTGAAAAGTGTGAAATAGGAGAGTAGGGAAAGTGGGGGGAGTTGGGGGGAGAGGGGGGGGGGGGGGGGGAGGGGGTGAAGCCCACTTTGAAAAAGAAAAAGCGGCAAGTTAGTGGTGGGGGTTGTGTTTTTTTTTTTTTCAATTTTTATATAGGTTCACGGTTTTTAGAGAAGAAAAACAATAGTGGTAGGGAAGGGTGGGAAAGAATGGAAAAATAAAACAACAGAAAAAAATAGAACAAATAAAAAATAGAAAAGAAGACGAATATAGTCATATATATAATAAGTTTGCTTTGATAAATGTCCAATGTCTGTGTTTGTGAACCTCAGAAACAAACTAGTTCGTATTTTTAATACGCATGTTAAGCTTTCGGGACTTTCCCGGTGTTGCACTGCCTCCGGGCCTTGCCTCCAGGATCGTTCCCATCGTCTTTATATCTACCAATTTCCCATAATGTTTGTGTTCCAGACCGGAGGACGTTAAGCAGAATTTCATTCAAACTCAGTTTACTTTAACTTTACGATTTGTTCTGTGTTCTGAAAAAAAAAAGAAAAGAAAATGATGATGTGGTGATTTGCTTTTTCTCCCAATGGGGGAGATGGACAGTGCCTATGCAGAGACAGCTGTTTCGTCGTGTGAAAGATATGTATAAAGAAAAGAAAAGAATTGAAATAATGATCCTAGCTCACAACACAAAGTTTTTAGCAAGGTGCTAGTCCAGTTGTGGGGGGAAAAAACAAACAAACAACAAGTGCAACGCCGAGCAAACTGCAAAGTCCCCTCGCAGCATCGCCGAGCTACTCCGAAATCGGAATGTGTCGGCTGTACACATACATAAAAACGCATCATGAAAACAGCACGTAACTACATAAAAACGCATCAAAAAACAGCACGAAACCGAATAGTTTTTGATATATAGCCTTAGGGTTCGGACCCGTGATTTGAGCGCGCTGGCGCTGATCATGCGCAGCACGAGCGCACAAAAACATTCATGACAACTCGTGTTATAGACCATTCATCAAGAAATGTTGTGGGAAAAAACTGCATTGAAATACATGCAAAAACTTCGCGAGATATTAGCGATTATGTGTTTCGGGGTTTGAACCCCGTAACTGGCGCGACCTTGACCTTAATGTAAAACTAAATACATCAGTGGATAGCTT
>CM065690.1:5423472-5425972 GCA_017654935.2 Phymorhynchus buccinoides
TCTATGTGTCCTCAACGTCTCTATGTGTCCCCGTCCCTATGTGTCCCCGTCTCTATGTGTCCACAACGTCTCTATGTGTCCCCGTCTCTATGTGTCCACAACGTCTCTATGTGTCCCCGTCTCTATGTGTCCTCAACGTCTCTATGTGTCCCCGTCCCTATGTGTCCCCGTCTCTATGTGTCCACAACGTCTCTATGTGTCCACAACGTCTCTATGTGTCCCCGTCTCTATGTGTCCACAACGTCTCTATGTGTCCCCGTCTCTATGTGTCCACAACGTCTCTATGTGTCCACAACGTCTCTATGTGTCCACAACGTCTCTATGTGTCCCCGTCTCTATGTGTCCACAACGTCTCTATGTGTCCCCGTCTCTATGTGTCCACAACGTCTCTATGTGTCCCCGTCTCTATGTGTCCACAACGTCTCTATGTGTCCCCGTCTCTATGTGTCCACAGCGTCTCTATGTGTCCCCGTCTCTATGTGTCCACAACGTCTCTATGTGTCCCCGTCTCTATGTGTCCACAACCCCCCCCCCCGTCTCTATGTGTCCCCGTCCCTATGTGTCCACAACGTCTCTATGTGTCCCCGTCCCTATGTGTCTACAACGTCTCTATGTGTCATCAATTTTGTCGCTATGCGTTCCTGTCTCCATGTGTCCCCGTTTTTGTTCGTATATATGTTCCCAATTTTGTCTCTATGTGTCCCCGTGTCTATGCCAGACAAAATTGAGTATACATTAAACACCCTTTGCTATAAATCTATCCATAAAGCTTACCTCTGCGCCAATATTTCCATCTATACTCCAGCTCGCACTTTACGTTCAGTTTCTGACCCTCTTTCTCTCCAGATCCCTAGGTATAAGCTTTCAACTGTTGGTCGGCGCTCTTTTGCTGTCTCAGGACCGACCTCCTGGAACAAACTTCCTCTTTCCCTCCGTCAGCGACCGACCCTCTCTGCTTTCAAAGCTAATCTCAAAACCCACCTGTTCCCCCATCATTTAAAACTCCGCTCTCTTTCTCTTCTCTCTCTCTTGCCTTTAGGTCTGTTTCTGCTGTATTCCATTTATGTCAAGCGTGTGTGTTCGCTTTGTATTGCGTTTTTGTTTGAAAGCGTTATGAATGCTAACGTGTGTGTGTGCGCGTTGATTTGATTTCTATCAAGATTCAGCGCCGTATAAATACTGTATGTTGTTTTTGTCTCTATGTGCCCCCGTCTGTATGTGTCCCTGTCTCTATGTGCCCCCGTCTGTATGTGTCCCTGTCTCTATGTGCCCCCGTCTCTATGTGTCCCTGTCTCTATGTGCCCCCGTCTCTATGTGTCCCAGATTTTCTCTCTATGTGCTCTCTATGTCTCTCTATTGTCTTTATGAGTCCCCAATTTTGCTTCTTCGTTTTTTGACACGGAGGCATACATAGACCGGGGACATCTGGTAGAGGCAGGGACACACAGACACACGAGGACACATAGAGACGGGGACGCACCAATAATCCCCTTTACCCACCCACCCACCCCACCATCGTCCGACCCCACCCCTCCCGGAGTGGGCTAGAAGGCGAGGTCCCTTGCAAACAACACCTCGGTGAAAGGGCGGGGAAAGGCGCCCATGAAATTGCGAGCCGGACGACGCTTGTGGACACCCTTTTCTTTTTTGGGGCGGTCCATTTAAAAAAAACTGACAAAAGTTATGGTACTAAGCTAGCGTCAATAAAAAAAACAAGCGTGAAATCGCAATAGTTTGTGGCACGCGGTCTATTTTTACCACTCCAATAATGAGTCACCTCCCCTGGCTTTTCAATAATTTTAATTAATCTGTAAACCAGAATGTTATCTCTGCACCATTTCGTAACTTTTTATATCTTTTGGAAAACATTTAAAACTATGTATCCTACTTATGCTCATCGAAAGAAGCACCGCATACTCGTCGTGTCTGTTGTAGTGTCTGTATTACGTATGTTTATTATTTTGTACGCTTTAAAATACATCATTTTAAAGAGCGGCCTCGATTTGAAGTGCGACAATTTTGTCAATAATTTTTTTTTTAATGTGCGACCATTTTGGACCGACCGACAGACCGACCGACCGACAAAGTGAGTTATAGGTTTGTGGCTTGAGCCACAAACAAAAAACTGACAAAAGTTATGGTACTAAGCTATCGTCAATTAAATAAAATAAAGGAAACTTCTTCTGGGAGTTTAAAGTCCCTACCACGCTTACGCGTATCTGGGGACTAGCGTTCATTTTTGTTAAAAGATTTTATAATAGAGATTACATCAAAGGGGGAGGGTGGGGGCTTTAGGTCCGTTCTAAACTCGGACTGCTGGTTTTCGGGATTCCGCGACCTGAACAAGCCGGGGTGTGGCTGCGAGTTATGACTTGAAATGAGTGGCGTGGGAGCAACGCCACTGCACGGCCCAGAAGATGGGACAGCAACAACAACAACAAATACAAATAAAAGGCACCGCCAACCGGGAAATCATTACCAGAATGGAAAAGATTGTTAT
>CM065690.1:5428472-5438472 GCA_017654935.2 Phymorhynchus buccinoides
ACTATCTTTAGATAGTCCATTGACGTATTATCGGATTTATTACAAAAACTAATAACTTGTATCAAACAATGACTGCAGACATATATAAAGGGTTTTTTGCTTTTTTTAAAAATATTTCAGCAGTCTTTTTTTTATATAAGTTATTAGTTTTCGTAAGAAGTTCAATAATAGGTCTCCGCTTTGACTCCATGCCATCGTGAATAAATTAAATAACGGGGTTTTTTTTCAAACCTGAGATAAGACGGCATTTGCTCTGTTACTGTTCCAGCAGCGGACTCCCCCCTGAAAAAGACTCCTCCCCCACCGTCTTCGCCCGATCGCGGCTCTCCCTCACCCCCCAGCCCCTCCACCCCCGCCCCCTGCCCCTCCCCTCCACCACCACCACACCCCCTGCCCCTCATCACCTCCCCACCCACCCACACGCCCCCTCCACCCCCAACAACAACAACAACAACAACAACAACAGCAACAGCAACAACAATACTTCGCTCGGCTCTGACGACGACTGGAGCCCCTTCCACGGAAAGAAAGAAGGAGAAGAAGAAGAAGAAGAAGAAGAGGAGGAGGAGGAGGAAGAAGATGGAGAGGTGATAGACTACAGCCTCTCCAGAAGGTCCCCAGTGTCTCTGGGATCCTCAGAGAGAGAGGAGAAGCATTACAGCCTCTCCAGAAGACCCCCGGTGTCTTTAGGATCCTCAGAGAGAGAGGAGAAACCGATGCTTCTGAAGACATCCCCTTCTTCTTCTTTCCCTTCCTCTCCCAGCTCCACCTCCACCCACCCCCTCCGTCCTCCTACCCACGCCATGGACCACATCCTGGATTTGGGAACCCCCCGCATCAAACGATCTCACTCTCCTCCTCCTCCTCCTCTTCTTCGCCCCCCTCCCAGCAGCTCTCTACCTCCTGCCAAGCGTTCCCCGGGGATCGTCAAAGGGTCCTCGTCGCCTGCTCCTCCTCCTCCTCCTCCTCCTCCTTCCCTCTCGGGGTCGTCGTGCCCTACGGCGGCCAAGAGAGAGCGAGCAGGGCCTCAGGACCCCGGGTCCAAAATGACGACCTTGCCCGCTCTGCCCCCCTTCCCCCACAGCTACCAGAGCTTCATGGACGGGCTCCTGCTGAAGAAGATGCGGGAGAGCGGGGGCCAGGTCATCCCCAAGGACCTTCTGATGCCTGCCCATCTCTTTCCTTTCCCTCCCCCTCCCCCTTTCTCCTCCTCCTCCTCCTCCTCGTCTTCGCCGCCGTCCTCGGAAGGAAAGGCGAAGGGGGGAGATGGAGGGGCCGTGAGCTTCCCTCCCTTCCCTCCCTTTCCGCTCAAGTTCCCTTTCTGTGGTGGTGGTGGGGGTGGCTACGTGATGGAGAGACCTCCGTTCTTCGATCCCTTCAAACACGAGGCTGTCATGTCCAAACTTCTGCACGCTAATAACGGTAGTAGTAGAAGCAGCAGCAGCAGCAGCAGCAGCAGCAAGCTCTCTTCCAGCTCCTTACCTCCTCCGGTCCTTCTCCCCCCAGGGCTCCCCCTGAACAACCTGTACCCCTTCCCCTCCCTCTACCCCTACCCCTCCCTCCCTCCCTGGCCGTTGTTTCCTCAGCTGCCCCCTCTGGGAGGAGTCATCAACCATCACCCTCCTCCTCCTCCTCACCACCACCACCCGCACTGCCCCCCTCAACCCCCACCTCCTCCTCATTCCCGATCCAACCCTTCCTCGGACCAGGTCCTGAACCTCAGCAAGTCCAAACCTTCCCGGGCGGGGGGAGAAGGGGGTTTCCGCGTGGTAGGGGGTAGGGGGTACCGCGCGCTGCCCTTCCCCCTGCGGAAGCAGAACGGGAAGATGCACTACGAGTGCAACGTCTGCTGCAAGACCTTCGGCCAGCTGTCCAACCTCAAGGTGCACCTGAGGACCCACACCGGGGAGAGGCCCTTCGTCTGCCAGACCTGCAAGAAGGGCTTCACCCAGCTGGCCCACCTGCAGAAACACCACCTGGTGCACACCGGAGAGAAACCTCACGAGTGTCAGGTCGGTGGTGCTCTCTCTCTCTCTCTCTCTCTCTCTCTCTCTCTCTCTCTCTCTCTCTCTCTCTCTCTCTCTCTCTCGCTCTCTCTCTCTCTCTCTCTCTCTCTCTCTCTCTCTCTCTCTCTCTCTCTCTTCTCTCTCTCTCTCTCTCTCTCTCTCTCTCTCTCTCTCTCTCTCTCTCTCTCTCTCTCTCTCTCTCTCTCTCTCTCAATCCCACCCCACATCGTCCTTCTTCTTTTGCAGTCTTAATATCACCATTGTATGTATTAGGTATTAGGTACTTTATAGTCACAGAGGCATCTCTGTGAAATTTGGGTTGCTCCCACCTGGAGAGCGCGTCGCAGCCAGAGGCGCACCACCCATATTTTTTTTTTTTTGCATGCGATTTATTGTGTGACTGATGAGGAAGGCAGAAGATCGTAAGTTTTGACCAAATGACAACTTTTTCGTTGCCACTGGGTTTAACGTGTTCTAAGTGCATGGGCACACGGGACCTCGGTTTATTGAAAGACTCCACGTAAGGCCTAGTGCAAAGTGAGAGGGAAAAAATCCCCTGTACCCAGGTTCGAACTCGGGTTTACTGGACACGAGGTGAATGCGTTACCACTGTGCCACTCTACAATGAGAGACTTAGTGCGATTTTTCTCACGCCAGAGGGCATGACGCTCGTGTGGGGCTAATCCTCTCTATATTATTAGTTGGGGATAAAGAAAGAGAGAGTGGTCCTACCATCACTCTCTCTCTCTCTACGCCCAAGTAAGAAAATCGCGTGATAAGCTTCTAGTGCATTGACTGCCCTCTGGCGTGAAAAATATCGCCATAGGTTGACCATTGTGTGAACAAACTTGAAACAAAATCATAATTATGCTCTTCTTTAAAATACGCTATAAACTTTGTGGATGTGGCTGCGCTAGTTGTATGTAATGCCATTGTTTAGAATACTTTCTTTAAAAACCCTCTTGCATTTATTCCGGCCAAAACCGCCCAGTTGAAAGTTGCCTCTGTGTATTCAAGCCGCCCTAAACCGCCCGTAGCTTGCCCCCACTCTGAGACCCCCTCTGATGGCATTTTCATCACGCACTAAGTTCTGGCTTGTTCTACACACACTATGAAGAAGCTTATCGCTTGTAATGATGTGATAGTAACTGTATGGCGCTCTGTGTGCTTCAAAAGACAGATTTGTTCAAAAATGTGAGAAAGAATCTGAACACTAGAAGAAGTTTTTCTGTAACAAATGCGAATTTATTTTCAGACGGCCAATATTTTCAGAAAACAAATTCTCTAAGAAAAATAAAATTTGGATTAAAAAAAATAATATGAATTAATATCCAATTTCTGTAATAAATGTGGTTTTTTAGATTAGCTGGCTTCAACTGCATCTGAACAAATTCTGTTTACATAAAAAGTAAAAAATGCATCCACCATCTGATCCACTCAGGTGTGCGGAAAGAGGTTCTCCTCCACGTCTAACCTGAAGACTCACATGAGGCTGCACAGCGGGGAGAAGCCCTTCACCTGCCGCCTGTGCCCCGCCAAGTTCACCCAGTTCGTCCACCTAAAGCTCCACAGGAGGCTGCACACCAACGAGAGGCCTTACCACTGTCCCAGATGCAACAGGTCAGTGATGATAGTTCACCCCGTTCGTCCACCTAAAGCTCCACCGGAGGCTGCACACCAATGAGAGGCCTTACCACTGTCCCAGATGCAACAGGTCAGTGATGATAGTTCACCCCGTTCGTCCACCTAAAGCTCCACCGGAGGCTGCACACCAATGAGAGGCCTTACCACTGTCCCAGATGCAACAGGTCAGTGATGATTAATTATAGTTCACCCCGTTCGTCCACCTAAAGCTCCACAGGAGCGGCCTTACCACTGTCCTAGATGTAACAGGTCAGTGATGATTAATTATAGTTCACCCCGTTCGTCCACCTAAAGCTCCACAGGAGCGGCCTTACCACTGTCCTAGATGTAACAGGTCAGTGATGATTAATAATAGTTCACCCCGTTCGTCCACCCAAAGCTCCACAGGAGCGGCCTTACCACTGTCCTAGATGTAACAGGTCAGTGATGATTAATAATAGTTCACCCCGTTCGTCCACCCAAAGCTCCACAGGAGCGGCCTTACCACTGTCCTAGATGTAACAGGTCAGTGATGATTGATTATAGTTCTCCCCGTTCGTCCACCTAAAGCTCCACAGGAGAGACCCTACCACTGTCCTAGACGTAACAGGTCAGTGATGATTAATTATAGTTCACCCCGTTCGTCCACCTAAAGCTCCACAGGAGCGGCCTTACCACTGTCCCAGAAGTAACAGGTCAGTGGTGATTGATTATAGTTCATCCCGTTCGTCCACCTAAAGCTCCACAGGAGAGGCCCTACCACTGTCAAAGATGTAGGAGGTCAGTGTTAGTCATCGTTAATTATAGTTCTCCCCGTTCGTCCACCTAAAGCTCCACAGGAGAGACCCTACCACTGTCCTAGACGTAACAGGTCAGTGATGATTAATTATAGTTCACCCCGTTCGTCCACCTAAAGCTCCACAGGAGAGGCCTTACCACTGTCCCAGAAGTAACAGGTCAGTGGTGATTGATTATAGTTCATCCCGTTCGTCCACCTAAAGCTCCACGGGAGAGGCCCTACCACTGTCCCAGATGTAGCAGATCAGTCTATGGTTTGTCGCTTAGGGACTTCTAGGAGCAGACAGAACTATGAATGAATCGAAGTTGGCTTTAGCGTCCGCTCGGCCGGCTCAAAGAGCACCCGTGAGACGAACCATCAGCCAACCACCACAACCATCATTCAGTGTTTGGAGCAGATCCTGGAGGCACTGCAATACCGGGTCTGGCTGACAAGCCAAAACTAACGCTGTTGGTTGTTTTTTAGTATGACAAACGAAAAGCGAGTGTATGCGTGTTCTGATGGGTGTCTTTTCGTGTGTGGGTGTGGGTGTGGGTGTGGGTGTCTGTGCAACAGATTTGTGATCATTTAAATCCATGGTTCGTCATTTACTAAGCCATCTTGAATCTGTACCCCCAAAATATGATAGTGTTGAATTTCTTGCTTGCATTTCATCATTCGATAAATGACAACTCTTTGAATCGCAAGGGTTAAGATTGAGAGGGTTGGGGGGGTTTTCTTCGTACACAGTTTTACGAAACACTCAATATTTTTTCAAGACACGTTTTAATTGAGTAAAGTTTGAAAATCACAATAAAGCATCTCTGGGTCCCATTCTCACCCTCTGGGGGTTCTTTCTCCCTTTCTTCTTTTATGCATTTACAAAAAACACCACTCAGTGTTGATAGAGCAGCTGCTCTCGTGCTGATAGGGCAGGCGTGGATGCAGCATCTCTGGGTCACATCAGCACCTTCGGGTGTTACTTTCTCACTGGTTTTCGCAGATTTGTTGTTTTTTGCAGTGGGAATGTTGAATATTTCCACAAATAAATACAACATTAAAAGCTCATCATCATCTTTTGATTCTCCTTTCTATTGTTCAACATTTGAAAAAACCAAAACCCAGTCTTGGCTCGTCCATCAACCATTTCTATTTTTTTCCTTTGTTTTCGTCCATATCAGGAAGTACATCAGCGCCAGCGGGCTGAAGACTCACTGGAAGACGGGCACGTGCGTGCCCCCGGGGGCCATCCAGGAGTTCAGCCGCATGGTGGACGCCGCCATGGGCCTGGACCAGGACAGCCCCGAGTCCGTGCAGCGGGCAGACCCCGCCTCCTCCTCCTGCCTCAGCCCGGACATGGCCGACATGACCTCCTTCTTCGCCACCGCCGCCCGCTGCTCCGCCCTCAGCGAACAGCACCCCGTGCCTTCTTTAAGCGCCGCCCTGGAGGCTGCCGAGCTTCACAGGATGAGTAGCAACAGCAGCAGCAGCAACATGGCTGAGGAAGATCGCCTCGTCGCCAGCTTTGCGGAGTTCCACAGGAGAAGCCACGGGTTGGCTGAAGAGAATGGTGAGGTTCGTGGGATGAACAGAAATAACGTGTCTGAGGATGAACGCCTCGCCGGCTTTGCGGAGTTCCACGGGAGAAGCCACGGGCTGGTTGAAGAGAATCCGGCTGCCGAAATCCACAGGAGGAGCAGAAGCGTGTCGGAGGAAGATCATCAGGCTGAGCTTCGCAGAATGAGCAACGAGTTCGCGGAACAAGAACGCCTCGCCGGTCTGAGCAACGGGGTTGAGTTTCCTCTGAAGAAGAGCGGCAGTATGTCCGAAGAGGAACGCCTCGCCAGTCTGGCCGAGTTCCGCAGAAGGGGCAGCGTTTCGGATCATAACGATGGAGGAGAACGTTCAAACGGGGCAACGTCCGGGAGAGAACGGGAAGAAGAGGAGGATAATATGCGAGACAGGACTGGTAAAAGGGACAGGCAAAGAGGGAGAGAGGAAGCGGAGGAAGAAGGGGAGGGGAGGAGGGTGTGGGGGGAAGCGAAACACCCTCAGAAAAGGATGAGGCAGGAGGAGAGGTGTGGTAGCGTAGGATCACCAGAGTTCGTGTCGCCGGTCAACGGCGCCCAGCGATTCTCTCCCCCCGCTCTCCCTAGAAGCTCCCAGCCTCTCTTCGCCTGATCAAAAGGGAGAAGGGGACTAGGGGTCGTTCGCGTCTGCTCAAAGGAGTTCTTTCTTCAAGTGTGATAAGTCTGAGAAGAGAAATTGTGAAGACTCCTTGGCTCGTCTGGAATCTGCATGGTGTCAAAGTTTTGGTCGTAACTGATCATCAGCACATAAAGTGACATCCAGTTCTCGTACTGCACGGATTTTCTCTTTACTCCAATGGATCTCTTTAACTATGGTTATTTTATTTTATCTCATTCGTCCAGTTCTCGATCTGATCTATCAGATTTACACACCTCTGAACGCTTTAACATTGACTCTGTGTATATATATAATACTGGGGAGGAATCCTAATAATCATTTCGGATGTGTTTCTATGGAGACACTGTACAGATGAAAAAAGACGATCGCTGTTGAAAAATGCGAACATCAAATCTCGCACGTGGCTGAAATCTCAACGATGTCCTGAAACTACAGTTAGGAATAAACCACTGAAGTTTGGCATTTGCCCCAAATTTCTCTTAAATTAAAAAAAAAAAGATGGTTCGTTCTTTTGATCGTCTTGGACTGTCCTGATTTGTCTCAACTCTGTAGATCTGGTGGATCTTTAAGCTTTCTATACCTAACCAAGTCTGGCCGGAAGTTGAAGTATGGAGAGGCGTTGAGGAAGAAAGGGTCTTAACTAAACGAGACAATGGTCAATTAATTTATCCAAACTATGAGGTTGAAAAGACTCAAGGACACAGTCATCATTATTTTTTTTAACTCATGGAATGACGAACTCAGATACTGTGAAAAGAAAAAAGATGTTGGCTGAGGGCCTGTTGTTTGTAACAATTTGTAATAATAATAATAATGTTTATTCCATAACAAAGCTGCCTATAAATTCAATGCCGCCATCTTGACAACTGGCTCGTCTTTGGCACGCCTCACCCGAGCCATGAATGAAGACGACAAATATAATCGACACTGTTAATTGTTGAATAGTTTTATCGAGAGATTCAGTGTTTATTTGTGTGTGCGTTGCTTGCCGTGCGAGTGTGAGTCGTTTTAATCATAACTAATGTGTTGCTATCTATCACCACTATACTCTTTGAATCCATCCATATCGGCTTTTAAACATTTGCGATGCTTTTGTATATATATTATATGTGTGTGTGTGTGTGTGTGTGAGTGTGTGTGCGCGCGTACATGCGTGTGTGAAACGATGCTATATTTCTGTTAATGTTATGCGTATTTCTGTCAAGGTTTAGCTTGTATGGATAGCAGTAATACAATGACATGACCAATATCACCATAATCAATACGGAGGCACATCTGTTTCTTGGATGTATTATAATTATACATGCGTTATGAATAACTTTATCATTGTAGTTACTGGATATTTATGAGTTGGAGTGGTGTCACTGACATTATGATTTTTGCATTCTGATGATTCTCAAACATATACCTGACCCAGCTCCACGAAAGGGACATTAAATCGCTGGACTAGTTTCTCACAACAGGCTTGCAAAGTCACAAATCTCATGTTTTGTCAATTTCGAGTTATGGGTATTTTTGTGTTCTCTAACATCTTATCTTTCATATTGATAAAGGATAATCTTTACTATGCTCTCTAAATGGTCTTATAAGTGTTTTAAACCAAGTAGGTCAATGCAGTTTCTTCAGCTAGGCTAAACTTTAGACGGTGGTTTCTCAAAATGGCCGACACTCACCCTATTGACTTTGAATGCTCATAATTCTGGAACGGAAAAAGATACAAGGGTTGTTCTTCTATCATTCGAAAGAGAATTGTCTGAAGTTTTCACATGTGTAGTTTTCTCAGAATGGTGAGTTTGACACTTAATGTCCCTTTCGTGGTGCGTGGTCACATATGATAACTGTACAAAGCTATAAAGGACAGATGTTGTGGGTTTGTTGTTGTCTGTTTGTCTTTTTGTTTTTTGGGTGATGTAGTTCCCTCTCACGAGATGCTTTAGACAGCTTTGCAAAGACCAGGTCACACTTTCCGTATTGAATCGTATTGTATGTATCGCATCGTAATGTGTCTATTGCATTGCATCGTATTATAACATACTGTCAGGGCTTCTGAAAACGTAGAGATTGTGCGGTTTTACGCACTAGAGCTCTCAAATCACCCCCTAGAATATCAAACCATGCGTGAGATTTACCCTTTAAAATCTCAAGTAGGGGGTGAGGTGACGCATTAAAACGATGATTTTATGCGTTAACACAGCCGTTAATTTCCAGTAAAATAATACGACGTTGCTCATTTCAATAGTCTGCTAGGCCAAACTTGGCTACTGCCACAATGAGGATTCGCTAACCTAGATATACATTTCTTGAAAGACCGCGCAGAAACTGCCAGAACGCAGTAAACATCGAAAACTCATTGGCAGACCCTTTTCTCAAAATCCAATAATAAACAAGCGCGAATTCGCAATAGTTTGTGGCACGCGGTCTATTTTTACCACTCCAATCATGAGTCACCTCCCCTGGCTTTTCAATAATTTTAATCTGTAAACCAGAATGTTATCTCTGCACCCTTTCGTAACTTTTTATATCTTTTGGAAAACATTTAAAACTATGTATCCTACTTATGCTCATCGAAAGAAGCACCGCATACTCGTCGTGTCTGTTGTAGAGTCTGTATTACGTATGTTTATTATTTTGTACGCTTTAAAATACATCATTTTAAAGAGCGGCCTCAATGTATGTCCCATATGTGCCTTCCCAGGTCGAGAGGACGTAAAATTCCAAATTCATCAGCGGCCTCAATTTGAAGTGCAGCCTCGATTTGAAGTGCGACAATTTTGTCAATATGTGCGACAATTTTGGACCGACAGACAGACGACCGACGACAAAGTGAGTTATAGGTTTGTGGCTTGAGCCACAAACCAAAAAAAATCGTTTCAAACACTTGATATTCCTTTCGTCAACATGCCACTTGTCTGACAAGTGTTAAAGAAAACTGGAAGACAAGGTTGTTCGTCAAAAACAAAAACAAGCCCCCCCCCCCCCCCCCCCCCCCCCCCCCCCCCAAAAAAAAAAGGTGATCAGTAGGTATGTGAGTGAAGAGAGTGTGTTACGTGCGTGCTGTGTGTGTGTGTGTGTGTGTGTGTGTGTGTGTGTGTATAAGTGCCGTTTTCTTACGTAGGAAGTAGGGTCTTGACCCTTTCAAATTTGAATTTGGGGGTGAAAATACCCCCCCCCCCCTAAAGACACACTGACGCCCCACGATTAAGTCCCTTGGGGGGGGGGGGGGTTCTGGGTAGGTGTAACCCACATACAAATGTCCCCAACTTCAAATTGAGGCTGCTCTTTAAAATGATGTTTCGCTTTGAATTTGGGGGCATTTGTCTTCAACTTCAAATTGAGGCTGCTCTTTAAAATGATGTTTCGCTTTGAATTTGGGGGCATTTTGTCC
>CM065690.1:5443472-5448472 GCA_017654935.2 Phymorhynchus buccinoides
CTTTTTGCAAGAGTGAATGCCCTTGGTAGATGCTTGAGTACTGACCAAACAAGGGAGTAACTCTCACCAATAACCCTATTTGAGGCTACTGAATGGCTGCCTTTTTGCAAGAGTGAATGCCCTTGGTAGATGCTTGAGTACTGACCAAACAAGGGAGTAACTCTCACCAATAACCCTGTTTGAGGCCACTGAATGGCTGCCTTTTGCAAGAGTGAATGCCCTTGGTAGATGCTTGAGTACTGACCAAACAAGGGAGTAACTCTCACCAATAACCCTATTTGAGGCCACTGAATGGCTGCCTTTTTGCAAGAGTGAATGCCCTTTTGGATACTGACCAACAAGGGCTTGACTCTCGCTGTCGATGGCGTTAATAACCTTAGTTGCAGTGGCCAATACATATTATATTGTACCCTTATTGGTAGATACAACTTTTGTTTGGCTTTCAACAAGAAAAATGACGATCTTGTAACTAATTATTACTTCGTTATTGAAGCTATACATGACCCCAAAAAAGTGACAATAATTATATAAAATATTCTTTGTTAAGTTTTTCGTTGTTACTATGTATGCAATATGATCCAGCCTATTAAAATATTGTATGTTAAAGAGTGACAATATGTAGAATATGAAAACTTGAATGAGTGTGTATGTTAGCCGAATTGCGTGTGAATCAGTGAATGTGAGCACCTTGAGTTTAATTCTAAAGAAAGGCGTTATATAAATACTATGTATTATTATTATTGTTATTTATAATTTTTTCGTGTTTACCATGTATACAATATGACCCAGCCTGACAAAAAGCGATATTAAAATATCGTATGTTAAGAAAAAAAGACAATTTATAAAATATTGTTTGTTAATTTTTCGTTTTCACCATGTGTACAATATGACCCAGCCTGAAAAAGCTGTATAATAAAATATTGTTTGTTAAAAAAAAAGGTTACAATATATAAAAAATATTGTTTGTTAATTTTTCGTTTTTAACATGTATACAATATGACTCAGTCTGACAAAAGCTATGATAAAATATTGTATGTTTTATAAACAAATAAAAAGTGACAATATTAAAATATTGTACGTTTATGTTTTTGTTTTTGCCGTTTATACAATATGACCCAGCTTGAAAAAGCTATATGTATTTTACAAAAAAGGTGACAATTTATAAAATATTGTTTGTTAATTTTTCGTTTTTACCATTTATACAATATGACCAAGCCTGAAAAAGCTATACAATAATTGCATGTTTGAAAAAAGTTAACAATTTATAAAATATTGTTTAATTTTTCGGTTGTTTTTTCCACCATGTATGCAATATGACAAAACATGAAAAAGCTATACAATAAAATATTGTATGGTTGTTGGTTTTTTAAAGGTGACAATTTATAAAATATTGTTTGTTAATTTTTCGGTGTTTTTTTTATAAAAAATGTTTTACCACGTATACACTATGACCAAGCCTGACGAAGCTATACTGGTCTCCAAAAGTTAAGGGCCGGCTTCTGTTTTCAGTAGCTTGATATCTATTTATTGTACACTAAGACAACAATGAAGAAAATGGCAAAACTTAGGCTACTCAATAACTTTCCTTCCTGTTGCACGTGCCTGAACCAGTTTTGCAGACATTGCAGTACAGCAACAGCGTTTTCAGGTACGCTTAAAATGTGGCAAATTCACGAGAATTTCACGAAAGTTTGGTCTCTTTTCGCTGAAGAATCAGGGCTGATGCAGGTTTCTTGCCTATTGCACGTGCAAGGCATGACTGTAGTGAACACTGCTGAGCAAAAGTTAGACACGAATGTGTATTTAAAGAGCCCCCCATCACGTGTCAAAATCACGGGATTCACGTGTTTTTCCTCTTATAACTGGAAATAAATCTTGTTTTGACCAAGTCAGACTCCCATATAAAGTACCCCAAATTGAAAGCTACAAGTCAGTTTAAAGAGCAGCCTCAATTTGAATATGGGGTATTTCGATTGCGGGTCACAGCGACCCAGAAGAAACCAAGGGACGTAACCGTGGCGCGTCACGGGGTCTTTAAGGGCGACAACCAGAGCTCTCAATACAGGATCTTTATAATTTCAAGTGCCCCAAATGGCCCTTTGGCCCAGAAGGCGTTAAATCTCTATTTTTCTCTCTCTCTCTCTCTATGCCTCTCAATAAGCAGCCAAGACAGAAGATCGTTCTTCCGGCCCTTAAATTTTGGAGACCAGTATATGTCACAAAATGTGAGATTTGAAAAATGTCCATATACTCGCCTATTTGTTGTGCAAACATGTCCTACCCAAAAGATGTGTGCATTATGTATTATTAGGAGAAGTGAACCCCATAGAATACTATCAGAAAATGAATACAGAAGGCTGGTGAGATCTTTCGGCTTTTCCTTCACAATGTGTGCTACTGTGTGGTGGATATAAATTAGTTGTATTTACTGGTACAGGGACGGACCAAGTGATTCGAAAGGGGGGGGGTGTCCGCCGGGGGGGTTCCTGGGGATCCGCATAGGTTCCGGGTTAAGGGGCAGTTCCCATTTGGAAGCCCCTGGAACATTTTACAATTTAGTGATTATCAAAGACCTATCAGATCACGTGTCAAAATCACGGGTTTCACGGGTTTCGCCCTCACATAGCTGGTAAGAAATCTGGTTTTGACCAGGTTTGACTCCCATAACAAATGCCCCCCAAATTGAAAACGAAACATTTTTTTTAAAGAGCAGCCTCAATTTGAAGTTGGGGACATTTGTATGTGGGTCACAGCTACCCAGAAAAAAAAACACCAAGGGACTTAATCGTGGTGGGTCAGTTGGGTACCTGTGACCCACATACAAATTCCCCACCAACTTCAAATTGAGGCTGCTCTTTTAAAGTGATGTGTCGTTTTCAATTTGGGGGGCATTTGTATGGGAGTCAACCCTGGTCAAAACAAGATTTCTTACCAGCTATAAGAGGGGAAACACGCGAAACCCGTGATTTTGCCCGAGTTGAGAGGACGTCAAATGTAAATGACTACTATATACCCGAGATGTTGACACGTGATCTGGTGGGTCTTTAAGGCAATGGGCTGAGGGGGGTTCCGGAATCCCAGAACCCCCCCCCCCCCCCCCCCCCACACACACACACACACACACACACACCCGTAGATCAGACCCTGTGACATGTTGTCGCTCTGTTTGTGTCGGATTAATTTAATTTCTACTGGTAGTGAAAAAATCCCACAACTGCCCACGAAATTTCTGTTTGAAAAAGAAGAAAAAATGGAGAGCTGCTGTGTTTAGTTTTGATGATTATAATTATGAATTTTTTTTTTTTTAATAATTATTATTATTATTATTATTATTATTATTTATATTATTATTATATTTATTTTGTGATTGTAAAAGATCTCTAGTAAAAGTTGTTGTTTTTTTGGTACGTTTTTTTGTTTTTTGGGCAGCTGAAATGAATAATGGGAAAAACAAGACACCTTCAGTATAATAATGTACAATGTGAGTATTGGTTTACCACATTTATTATTTAATACGTGGTAAGATTTGACGTGGTGAAAGCCTTAGTTGTCGACGGGGCTATAATTTTAATCTTAATCTGAACCTACCATATTTATTCGACATACTTTAAACCAAATTAACGCGAAATCTTATCCCGTATTTTTCGGCCTATAAGGCGCACCTATTTATAAGCCGCACCGTATTATAAGCCCTCTATTATTTGACCCAAAATTTCCGATAATGTTTTGACACTGTTTACGCTATCAGGTACTTTAGTATCTTATATCATAAATAGGAGTGAAATACATGTAAATAGATAATAATAAATAAATAGAGTACCAAAGGGGTTGCGTACCCCTCAAAACGACGCAAACAATGACGCAATGACGTGATTTCTCTACAATCTCTACGATTTCAAGGGGGGGGGGGGGGGGGGGTGGGTTGGCGTACGGGCATACCCATCCAACGCTACAGACCTGTTTGTACTCTATTGTATAAATTTGATTTGATTTGATTTGATTTGATTTGATTGATTTAATTTAAAGTCTGTTCACACAATGGTGATATTAGACTGGGGGGGGGGGGGGGGGAAAAAAAGTGTGTGCGCGCGCGCGTGTGTGTGTATGTGAATATGAGTGCGTGTGCAACAAATCCCTAGCAAATTAATAACAACAAATAAATAAAAAAAAAGTGAAAAAGAAAACAATATTAAAGTTATCTATTGTATAAATGAGTGTGGCAGATACTGGGCGCTGAAAATAACAGAAGATTTATCATGCCCCCGTTTCGTAATTTCAAATATGAAATGTGTTGTAGCAAACTGGAAGTTCTATTTATTATAAATTGTTGGTATGCCTGTCCTAAGGTTTCTTTCTGGATTTATATTGTCCCGTTTGAATTTCATATCATTATGAAATGTGTTTTAGAGACTGGAACTGCTATTTATTTAAATGTCGATTGTTGGCTTGCCTATTGTAATATTTCGTTGGATTTGGTTGTGGGGTTTTTTAGGTGTGTAAATATGTATGGGTTGGTGTGAATTTTTTTTTTTTTTTTTTTAACATTTTGGACCAATTTTCTAAACATCACCTCACTTTAAGAATGTGTGTGTGTGTGTGTGTGTGTGTGTGTGTGTGTGTGTGTGTGTGTGTGTGTGTGTGTGTGTGTGTGTGTGTGTGTGTGTGTGTGTGTGTGTGCGTGTGTGTGCGTGTGCGCGTGACACACGTTTTTAATGTATTTGTTTTTTATTCTTTGGTGTGAGGATAACAAGCGGTACTGTGTTGAATACTCTAAATAAAGCGTGGGTTTGTGCATTTCATTGAGTTTTGTTTTTGCATAATTATGCATTGATTGTGAGTGTATATGACCGCGTGCATGCGTTTCTGTGTGCACGCGTGCGTCTCTGTGTGTGTGTGTGTGTGTGTGTGTGTGTGTGTGTGTGTGTGTGTGTGTGTGTGTGCGTGTGTGTGTATGTGTGTGTGTGTGTGTGTGTGTGTGTGTCTGCGTGTGCATGGGTTTG
>CM065690.1:5478472-5484145 GCA_017654935.2 Phymorhynchus buccinoides
GGGGGGGGGGGGGGGGGGGGTGAGGGGGGGGGGGGGGGGGGGGGGGGGGTGGCTTAGGGGGGGGGGGGGTGGGGGGGGGGGGGGGGGGGGGGGGGGGGGGGGGTTCTAATAATAATCGTTTTTGGAAGTTTCTAAAAAAAACCTCGTTTCAAACATTTTCTAAAAACAATAATCGTTTTGGCAGTATCTAAAAAACAATAATCGTGTTTTGGTGGGGGGTTTTGCAGTTTCTAAAAAGAATAGTCGTTTTGGGGGCAGTTTCTAAAAACAAATAGCTTTTTGGGCAGTCTCTAAAAAATAATCGTTTTTTGGACAGTTTATAAAAAGAAAATCGCTTTTGGGTCAGTTTCTAAAAATAATAATCGTTTTGGGGGGCAGTTTCTAAAAACACTTGCTTTTGGGCAGTTTCTAAAAATAATCGTTTTTGTGGGGGCAGTTTTCCTAAAAAACAATAAATCGTTTTGGCAGTTTCTTAAAATTAAAATAAAATCGTTTTGGGCATTTTCTTTTTTTTTTTTTTTTTAAATCGTTTTTTGGGGGCAGTTTTCTAAAAACAAAATCGTTTTTTGGGCAGTGTCTCCTAGTTGACGTATGACTTACTTACCCGTGTTAAGTATTTAAGATGCATTCGTGATTACGGTTCTGTGGACCAGTGAACGAGTCCATTTGTCAAAGACATGTTTCCATTGCTGTCCTACAGGACGGTACAGCTTTCAGTCAGTCAGGGGGGTATGGAGGACGGGGATTTATTATATAGGCAGTTATTGGTGCCGTTCTGCTGTTAGTCTTCTTCTTTCCTCTGTCTCTCTGTCTGTCTGTCCTGTCTGTCTCTCTCTCGTCTCAGTCTCCTAACAGAAGTTTCTATCGTCTCTCTCCTAAGTCTAAAAACGGACTTGTTTGCTTTTTGTGTTTGGTTTTTGGGGCAGTTTCTAAAAATAATCGGTTTTTCTGGTTTTTTTTTTTGACTGGGGGGTTTTTTTTGGGGGGGGGGTTAATGATTTTTTTGGTTCATTGTCCTACTCTTCCAGGCTCTTTCTTCTCTCCTCAATAATCGCCGTCTTGGCTAGTTTCTTCCGCTCAAAATTCTCATCTCGTCGTTGTCATCTCTCCACGTTCTCTCATTTTCTCTCCTCGTGTTGCGTCTGGGTTGTGGTCGTGGTCGTGTCCATCCTCTCTCTCCCTCGACAACAATCACTCACAAGTCTCTCGTGGCCGTGCTTCTCTCGTCTTCATTCTCGGGGCAGTGTCTCCTTCTCAGACGAATGACTTACATCCCCTGTTCAGTGGTTCTTCTCGTCCGTCCTCCTGATCATGTGGCCCAGCCCCCGCTACGTCCATCCCCCAAAGCCATCTTCTCCATCTCCCTTCCTCCTCTCGGTCCACGCTCTCGTTCAGTCTTTCGGGGTGGTGCCACCTCTGGGATTCGTTCGTTGGCTCTGTGGTCCGTTCATGCGCTCTCCCCACCCTCCATCTCTCTCCCTGTCCGTTCTGTCCTCTCGTGTCTGTCTTCTGTCTCTCTCCTCTCCCCCTCTCTCTATCTCTCTCTCTCTCTCGCCATCCTCTCTCCTCCTTCTCTCTCTCTCTCTATCTCTCTTCCCCTCTCTCTCTTCCCCTCTCTCTCCCTCTCATCCTCTTCTCTCTCTCTCTCTCTCTTCCTCTCCCCCTCACCTCGTCTCGCCCCACACTCTCGTCTACGCCTCTCCTCGTCTACGTTCATCCCTCTCTCTCTCTCTCTCACTCTCCTCTCCTCATCTCCCGTCTCCTCCTCGTCCCCCTCTCTCTCACGTTCCCCCCTCTCTCTCCTCACTCCTGTCACCCTCTCTCTCTCTCTCTCCATTCTCCCTCGCTCTCTCTCCTTATCTCCCCTCCTTCTCTATCTCTCCTCTCTCTCTCATCATCTCTCTCTGGTTCTCCCCCTCTCTGTCTCTCTCTCTCTCTCTCTCTCCCCTCGTACTCTCCTTCTTCTCTTCTCCTCCCATCCTCATCTCTGGTCACTCACCTTCCTCTCGTGCTTCCTCTCTTCTCTCCTCTGCCTCTCTCTCTCTCCCCTCTCCCCCTCCTCACTTCGCCTTCTCGTCTGCCTCGTCCAGTCTCTGCTCTCTCTCTCCTCCTCTCTCTCTCTCTCTCTCCCTTCTCCTATTCACCTATCTCGTCTCTCATCTATTCTCTCTTCTCCGTCTCTCTTCGTCTCTCACCATTAATCTCTCTCTCTCTCTCTCATCGATCTCCGTCTCTCGTCTCTCTCTCGTCCTCTCCCTTCTCCTCTCTCCGTCTCTCTCTACTCCACTCTCTCTCGTCCTCTCTATCTCTCTCTCTCCAACACTCTCTCGGGCTAGTCGCTCTCTCCAGCGGGTTTCGCTCTCGTCGTCCTCATAGTGGGAGAAGGTCTTCTGGGGGTCTAGTCTCATGCCTCGCTCGTCTTTCTCTCTCCTGTGCCTCCTCTCTCTCATCTGCTTGCGCACTCTGCTCTCTCCTCTTCTCTCCCTCTCATCTCCATTCTCATCCCGTCTCTCTCTCGGGACTCCCGCTCCTCTCCTCTCTCGTCCTCTCTCTTCTCTCTCTGTTCTCTCCTCTCTCTCCTCACGTCCCTCGTCTCTCATCTCGGTGCTCAAGCCTCCGTCCTCTCCCTCTCCTCGCTCCTCTTCTCATCAACTCACTCTCCTCTACGGCCTCTCTTCTCTCTCTGGAAAACTCGTCTCTCCTCCCTCTCTCTCTCTCATCTGTCCGTCATTCTCCTCTCCTCTGTCAGTAGCAAACTCCTCTCTCTGCTCCTCTCTCTCTCTCTCTCTCCTCTCATCTCGCTCATCCTCCCTCATCTCTCCCTCATCAATTAAATCTTCCTCCAAGCTCCGCACCTCTCCTCCTCTCTCCATCTCCAATCCCATCTATCTCTCTCTCCTCTCCTCCCTCTCTCTCGCTCTCTCAAAATCCTCTCCCTCCTCAGCCACGCTCCTCTCTCCTCTCTCTCTCTCCTCCTCTCTCTCTCAACTCTCTCCTCTCTCTCTCCTCCTCTCCCTCTCTCTGTCATTACTCTCCCTCACCTCCTCTCTCCCTCTCTCTCTCCTTCCAGCGCCCTCTCTCTCCCTCTTTATCTCTTCTCCTCTCTCCCGTCTTAAGTCACTCTCTCTCCTCCCGTGATCTCTCCTCCTCTCTCTCTCGCTCTTGCCTCTCCCACTCAACTGCCTCATCTATCACCCTCCTCTCTCATCCTCTCTACTCGCTCCAATCTTGTTCTCTCCTCTCTGTCCTCTTTCTTTACTCCTCACTCCCTCTCTCCCTTCTCTCTGCCTCTCCTCTCTCTCTCACTCAATCTCTCTCCCCTCCTCTCTCTCTCTCTCTCTCTATTCTCTCTACTCCTCCATCTCACTCCTCCTCTCTCTCTCGACTCTTGTGCCTCTCCTCTCCTCACACTCTCCTCATCTCTGCCCTCTCTCTCAGCTCCTCCCACCAACCTCTCTCACTCTCTCTCCTCTCAGTCCTCTCACTCTCTCTCACTCTCTCTACTACTCCGTCTCTCTCATCACATCTCTCTCTCCTCTCCTAAGATTCTCTCAATTTGCTCACTCTCGTCATTCTCTATCTCATCTTTCCTCCTCGGACAAACATTTCTCAGTCTACTCCTCTCTCTCACGTAACTCCTCTCCATGCTCTCTCTCTGCCTCTTTCTCATGTGGTCTCCACATGTTCCTCCTCACTTCTGGGTCTAACACTCTCTCTCCTCATCAGCCTCTCTATGCGTTCGCTCTCTGGTCCATATCTCTAGTACTCAGTCCTCAATCTCTCTCATCTCTCCACCCTCTCTCCTCTCCCTCTGTCCTCCTCTCACTCCTATCATCTCTCCCTACTCTCTAATTCTCCTCTCATCTCCACCTCCCGTCTCACTCTGATCCCTATCCTCCTCCTCGCTCTCCTCAATAACATCTCTAATCTTCCTCCTCGTCTCTCTCCTCAGCAGCCCTCGAACTGACTCTCTCTCATCTCTCTCCCTTCTACAAGGGTCCAGTCTCTCTCCCTCGACTCTGCAGTCTCCCTTCTCTCTCTCTCCTCCTCGTCTTATCTCCCTCACAGCTCGATCCTCTCCGTCGTCTCTCGTCTTATCGTTGCTCGCACTCGTCATCGCACTCCGTCTAGACTCTCTCCTATCCACTCTTAGCATCAAGCTAATGAATCTCTCTCTCGCTCTCATCCAAAAAATTCCCCACCCCTCTGCCCCTCTAACATTCAGACTCTCCTCTGCTCTAAATCAAACTCTCAAACCTCTTTAAGCTCGTCTCAAAATCATCTATCTCGACGAAACTCCACTCACTCCTACACCCTCATATGTCTCTTTCTCTTGCATATCTCCCCTCATGATCTCCACCCTCCGGTCTCATATGATCTCCTCATCTCCCTCTACCTCATACTCTCAACTCTCCCTATATTTCTCCCTCCTACTCTCCCTCCTGTTCCATCTAACACTCATCATATGGGGCCTCTCTCCTCCTCTCTCTAATCCCGTATTCCGTATCCCTCATCCGTCTCTCTCTCTCTCTCCCCTATCCTACTCATCTCTCTCCTCTCTCCTCTCTCTCCGCATCGTCTATATCTCTCTCCACTCCTCCATTCCCTCTCCACCACCTCCTCTCTCATCTCACTCCTTCATCTCCCCTCCATCTCTCTCTCCTCCTTCTCCCTCATCTCCCTCCCCTCTCCCCTCCTCTCACGTCATCATTCTCTCTCTCCGTCCTCTCTCTCACCCTTCTCTCCACTCTCTCTCGCTCTCTTCTCCTCTCCTCTCTATCTCCCTCGTCCCCCCCCTCATCCTCCGTCTCATCTCGCTCTGCTCGCTCTACTCCCTCCTCGGTCACTCTCACCTCCTACATCTGCTCTCCCCCTCTCTCTCCGTCTCTCCCTCTCTCGATCATCTACAGTCCTCTCCCTCCTCTCTCTCTCTCTCGTCCCTCTCTCTCTCTCTCTCTCACCTCCTCGCTCTCATCCATCTCGTCAAATCTCTCTCTCACAAACACATCTCCTCTCTCTCTCTCCGACTCTCTCTCTCTCTAACCTCCTCCTCCTCCGTCCCTCTCTCTCTCCCTGCATCTCTCTCTCTCTGCGACTCTCTCTCTCCTCTCCAACTCTCTCTCATCTCTCCCCTCTCATCATCTCTCTCTCGACTCTCACCTCTCTCTGACACTCGCGCACATAAAGACCAGAGACTTCTCAACGAAACGAACTCCATCTCTCTCACCTCGACCTCTCTCCAACTCTCTCGCGTCTTACTCTGTCAGCATCATACTAAATCACCGCATCATCTCTCCACCTCTCCGTCCATCTCCTCTGCTCTCACTCTCACTCCCTCTCCTCAACCTCTTTCGTCCCTCTCTCTCTCCTCTCATCCCTCAACCCCACTCTCTCCACATCACACATGCACTCCCTCCTCTCCCCCATCTCGGTCTCCTCATCTCGCTCTCCAGATCTTCCTCGCACCCTCCCTCTCACAGAGATACATCATGCTCGATGCGCACGCTACCCTCCGTCAGTCACTCACTTCCGTACCATCGACTCCTCGACGTCATCTCCTCTAATCCCTCTCTCTCCATCTCATCCTCTCATCTCTACACCTCTCACTCTACTTCTCTCTCTCTCTCATCTTCTTTTGCTCGTCCTCTCATCTCCTCTCTCTCTCTCTCTCCG
>CM065690.1:5484645-5502145 GCA_017654935.2 Phymorhynchus buccinoides
ATGTGGGTCACGACTCCCCAGAAAAAAAACAAGGGACTTAATAGTGGTGGGTCATTGGCTCTTTAAAGACCCACCAGATCAAGTGTCAAAATCATGGGTTTCACGTGTTTTCCCTTCCCCCCTCTAATGTATAAGGGGGTTTATAGCTGGTAAGAAATCTTGTTTTTTGACCAAGTGTGGCTCCCATACAAATGTCCTCATGCACGAAAACGAGACATCACTTTAAAGAGCAGCCTCGATCGTATAATTTTTTTTTTATAAAGAAAGTCTGTATGTGGGCCACACCGACCCAGAAAAACCCCAGTGTGTCTTTAAACTTAAATGTGCGCGAAATTGCTCATTAGGCTTATCAGGCAGGTACATCTTACTCATTAAGCCTATTGAGCAAACAAATGTTGCTCATTAAGCTTAATGCGCAGTTTAAGCCTATTGAACACGGCATAATACACATCAGATCAGATCAGATAACAGGGACGAGATGATGTAGCCGTTAGGCTTTTAAAGTCCCATCATTTTTTAAAAATAAAATGTATTTTGCTTCGTTCACAAGGTCGTCGATTGCTCAGTGTTTTGTTGATGGATTAATCATCATATTCATATATTAGTTTATTGTTATCGTTCCAATCGTTTAGCAGCTTTTTGAAAGAGTTAGTACTTGGTGCTCTTTTAAAGTTAGTGGGTGCTCTTATTCCATAAAGGTGCAATTCTGTTACGAAATGAACACGCGCGCGCGTGTGGGGGGGGGGGGGGTTGGGGTAGCGTGCGGTGCGTGGTGTCGTGCGTGCGTGCGTGCGTGCGTGCGTGCGTGCGTGTGTGTGTGTATGTGTGTGTGTGTGTAGAGAGAGAGAGAGAGAGAGAGAGAGAGAGAGAGAGAGAGAGAGAGAGAGAGAGAGAGAGAGAGGGAGAGAGAGAGAGAGAGAGAGAGTTGCTTTGTATATGCGTTGTTGCTGGTTGGTGTCACTCTTGAATGCTGTTTTTGTTGTCTGTTGATGAATCATTATTGTAAAGCGCTTTGAGCTCATCTGAGGTAAAGCGCTATATAAATGTACAATTGTTATTGTTATTATTATTATTGTATGCATACGTATAAAGCTGTGTGGAAAAGACAGACAGTGACAAACAGACAGACAGACAGACAGAGAGACAGGAAAGGAAGGGAGAAGCTCCACCTAGGAAGTCAAAAGGCCATCATCATCACCCCCCAAAAAAGACCGCTGCAAGAGGTCTACCCCAGATAATACCGAGCGATATTTCCAAGGCTTTCGAGACCTCGGGCGATCCCGCAAGAAGGGGTTGTACAAGGCTCTCCATTCAACCCCTATCTGTTTTTGAGGGCAAATTGAAAAAGGTGGGTGGGGGGTGGGTAGGGCAGCGATAGTGACATCAAAGCCAGGAAGTTATGATTGAGAGGGGGGGGGGGAGTGGAGGGGGGGGAAAGAAAGTCCTCAACAAATTAGCCCAGTACCTGATCAGAGATGGGGGGAGGGGAGGGGGAAGAGTTATCTATCGACATTTCACCTGTTTGATAAAGGGGGATAATCTGTAAAGAGTACACTACACTGTGATAAAGTCGAGTGGGGTAGGGTGGAGGGGAAAGGGGTGGGTGGGTAGTTTGAGGTATGAAAACGAGTGGGAGTAAAAGGTAAAGATTTTTTTTTTATTTTATTTATTAAAAAAAAAAAAACCCCCAAAAACTGATGAAAACGTGTGCCGGATAACTTCTGCTCATTAACAGCTCCAATTATTTTATTTTTAATTATTTGTTTTACACTCCTCCGATGAATTAAGTCACATTAACTGTGCTAATTAATGCCTTTCAAATAAAGATTTTTTGTGTTTTCTTCTTTAATTAACTTAATAAATAGGGGAAGACGGGGTAAAAAGCGCATGGGCGGGTAAGAAGCCCACCCCAATTATCTCATGAAATGAAGCAAATTTCAGTCTCATTTTGCCCATGAGACGAGCGTTAATGTCTAGCATTCGTCTCATGGGCAAATTTTGACTGAAATTTTCTTTATTTCATGAGATAATTGGGGTGGGCTTCTTACCCGCCCATGCGCTTTTTACCCCGTCTTCCCCTAAAGCTGTACACGTCTTCTCTAAGGCCGTGTTGCACACATAAGCGGATATTCCGTGCAGAACCCCGTGCGCAATCCACAAATAACGGAAACAAAGAAGGGAAAAGATTTGCGCACGTGTCCGATTTTCCCCTATATGCGTAAACTGTTATCCTTCTTTCTTCCACTTATTTAGGGTTTTCCGTACGGAACTTACGCGTCTAATGTGAACCCGGATTCGAACCAGGCGCGCTGTGGTAAGTGACTTTGATTTAAATGATTTTTTGACCTCAACATCATAATTATACATCCAAATTGAGATGAACAGAAATAATGGCAGCAACAAGCTTGAAGCTTATTTATTAGAGGTGGGGGGAAAAAACGGTTTGAACCGAAAAACCGGTGCTAAGCTTTCGCGGTTCGAAAAACCGGTTCGAGTTGCTGTGAACCGGTTTTTTAAACTGCAAACTGAAAGTAAGTTTTTTTTTTAGAATAACGCATTCTTTTCGAAAAACAACTTCACTGATTCTCAGCGCAGATTGGGTTCTTTGTAAACCAAGAGTAGCTGTTTTCTAGTTTGTGGTGGTGTATGGCTTTGACTTTTGACTGAGTGTTGAGTTGAGTGTGTGTGTCATAAGTCATTTCTTTGGGGGGGGGGGGGGGGGGGGGGGGGGTTTGTGTATGTGTGCGCGTGCGTGAGTGGTGTGGATCTTCTGACTTCAATAAGTTTTGCATAGGTTAAAACTAGATGCGACACTGACGCGAATAAAATCCGGGGCGATTTAATTAAAAAACCGGTTGGTTTTTTCTCTGGGTAGCTACAACTTTCAAATTGAGGCTGCTGCTCTAAAATGATGTTTTCGTTTTCAATTTGGGGATATTTGTGTACGAAATGCCCGCCGAAATTTTACCCCCCAGACCCTTAATTTGATGAGCAGCCTCAACTTGGGAAATATACCCGTTGGTCACTTTATAAATGAAGTAAAAACTAAGATTTACTTAATCTTGGTGGGTCAGTACCGGGGGGGGGGGGGGGGGCGGGGCTCTTTAAGGGATAGCCGTCAAAATTTTAAGTTCCTATACTCTGTTATTCTCTTTGACTCTGCCTGCACCCTTTGCTCTCTGTCACACGTCTTTCTCTTATTGGCCCATTCTTCACTTTTTTCACAAAATATTCCAAATAAGTTTTCGTGAGCTGCGTCCGAAATCGGAATGTGTCGGAAGGGACACCGTGAAAATGAAAACCACACAACATACCTCACCCATTCTTTCCATATGGCATGGCAACACAGTGCAAGAAGAAGAAGTCCACTCTTAGCTTCCCAGTTAAGCGTTAGTAGAACTTCACGATATGCAACGATTGTAAACAACACTATATGATGTCTTTTTTTTTTTTTTTTTGTACCACGGTGAGATATTTATCATCACTCTTGATCTTCCCACCTGGCAACGTGTCGCAGTAAGACGCGCCACTCAATAATGTTTTTTGCATGCTTTTTGGCACTGTGGGACGTGAAAAATGTCAACTTTTTCGTGCCACGTGTATATGCTAAGTGACTTTACACACTGGCCTATCACTGTGTTCAGCCGTAAGGGCCTAGTGCAGAAAGTGAAAAAATCCCTTGTAACCAGTGTACTCGGGACTTTACACGAAGCGAGGTGCGTTACCACTTGCCACTCTACACCTGCTTAAAAGCGCTTATCGGTGGGTTATGTCGATGCTGCTTCTTCTTCTTTTTCTGCCGGAGGTTTGCACGTCTATGTTATACATGGCGTGAAAGTTCGTTTAACGTCCTCCGACCCGGAACAGGCACGCGCGGGACATTATTTATTAATTGTAGAGAGAGGTGGGGCGATCGTGGAGGTACTGCGATACCAGAAAAGTCCCGACTTTTTAAAAATAATACATTTTGTTCAATCATCTCCTTCATCTTCCTCTCTCTTCATCTTCTTCTTCTTCTTCTTCTTTCTTTCTTTCTTTCTTTTCTTTCTTCTTCTTCTTCTTTCTTTCTTTCTTTCTTCTTCTTCTTCTTCACCTTCTGCTAAAGACACACTGACGCACCACCGATTAAGTCCCTTGGTTTTTTTCTGGGTAGCTGTGACCCACATACAACTTCAAATTGAGGCTGCTCTTTAAAATGATGTATCGTTTTCAATGTGGGGATATTTTGTACGAAATGCCCCCCGAAATTAAAAAAAACAAACATAATTTTAAAGAGCAGCCTCAATTTGGAAGTGGGGGCATTTATATGTGGGTCACAGCTACCCAGAAAAAAACCCAAAGGGACTTAATCGTGGTGGGTCAGTGGGTCTTTAAGGGACAGCGGGAAAATAGTTTACTTTGGGGGTTATCAGTGCATGTTCAGTCCACTCTTACACGTTTTCCGTCTTAGTCGTCAAAACCACCGAGGATAAGGTCTCGATACACGTTAACATTTTTCACTCTTTCACCCATGGCAACACAGTAACAGCCATTCATAATGGTCTCACTTCACGCTAACGTTATTCAGTCTTTTCCCATGGATATATGCAAGTGATCTTATGACTGGCTATCACTGTGTTGCTGTGTGGAAAGTGAAAAATGTTAACGTGTATTGGGACTTTAGGATCACTGGCCTATCACTGTGTTGCCATGGGGAAAGAGTGAAAAATGTTCACGTGTACAGGGACCTTAAACAGGATCGCCAACTTAAAGACTGACATCGTAATAAGCTGTCTCTGTCTCTGTCTCTGTCTCTGTCTCTCTCTCTCTCTCTCTCTCTCTCTCTCTCTCTCTCTCTCTCTCTCTCTCTCTCTCTCTCTCTCTCTCTCTCTCTCTCTCTCTCTCTTTCTCTCCTCTCTCTGTCTCTCTCTCTCTCTCCTTCTGTGTCTGTGAGTGTGTGTGTGTGTGTGTGTGTGTGTGTGTGTGTGTGTGTGTGTGTGTGTGTGTGTGTGTGTGTGTGTGTGTGTGTGTGTGTGTGTGTGTGTTGTGTGTGTGTGTGTGTGTGTGTGTGTGGGTGTGTGTGTGTGTGTGTGTGTGTTGGTTTGTGTGTGTGTTGTGTGTTGTGTGTGTGTGTGCTGGGTCTGTGTCCGTATGTGTCCGTCTGTCGTGTCTTTCTCTGTATCTCTCTCTCTCTCTCTCTTCTCTCTCTCTCTCTCTCTCCTCTCTCTCTCTCTCTCTTCCCGAACCCCCTTCTGTGTGTGTGTGTGTGGTGTGTGTGTGCCCGTGCGTGTGTGTTTGCAGATGTGGCGTGTCAGCAGCGCGCAGCGCGCGCCGATCGCGCGCTAACGAATTGTGTGTGTGTTGTGTGTGTGTGTGTGTTAGTGCATGTGTCCGTATGTTCTCTCTCTTTGTAATACTCTATATCTATATACTCTCCCTCTCTATCTTCTCTCTCTCTCTCTCTCTCTACTCCTCGCTCTCTCTCTCTCTCTCTGCCTCTTCCCTCTCTCTCTCTCTCCCACATTCATCTGTAACCGCCGTCTGGAGTGTTCTCTTGCCGGCACTGTGATGTGTTTTTTTTGGGTTTGATGTGCATTAGCATCGCAGGTAACTCTTCTTGCTGTTTTTTCTCACTCTCTTCTCTCTGAATCTATCTCTCTCGCTCTTCCCTCTCATCTCTATCTCTCTCTCCTCCCTACTCGCTCCACCTCTCGTCTCTCTCTATCCTCTCTCTCCTCTCTCTCACATCTCCAGTAAAGCCACCCTCAATGCATCTCTGACTCTGGCTCTCCCCCCACCGCTCCTCAACATACATCTCCGAACCACATTTCCTACAACAGTAAAGCAGTATGCATTAAAAACACACTATCTTAGTATCTATGACACCTGTCCATATTTTTATGGCAGAAATCTATGTAGTAAGCACCACTCCCCCCCCCCCTTCCCCCTTCTTTTCTCCCCTCTCTCTCTCTCTCTCTCTCTCTCTCACTACCTATCATCATACCCACTATCTTCAAAGCGAAATTCATTCATCATTTCAACTTCCTCTCTACTTCCTCCGCTCTCGACCCAAACCATCGGACGTTTCGATTCCGATCTTGTGTCGTTTTAATTTCACCCGTTTCGCGTTTTCCCGTTTCGCCGTTTTTGGGCTCACTCGTGTTAACGTTGCGTCTGCGGTCCTAACTTTTAAAGAGGCACCATGACGGATACATGAGTGTTTGCAAGAAACACATCGAGATCACCAGGAAAACACCATTTACAGAGATTAATAGCAACACTCACTTTGCTCTGGTTTCCTAGAACTCAAACCGTCAAACCGGCAATTCCTCCTTGGCGGAGGTGCTGGAAGTCAAATTCTTTCAGTGAAAGAGAAGGCATGTGCATTAACTTTTCTAATGACCGCCTGAGTTTAGACCAATTCGTTTGCCTTTTTATTTAGTTATTTTTTAATTTTATACAGTTTACCAAAAGGAGTTTCGCTCACAACAAAGGAAATAGCTCCCTTTTGTTTTTACTGCACTACAAAGAAGAAAGAGCTTCAACCACAATGAGTGGCCTCCACCCACCCCTTCCAAAATGGCTTTTCTCTCCGGCATCTCCGCCAAGGAGGAATCGCCGTTTTGACGGTTTGATTTCTAGGAAACCAGAGCAAAGTGAGTGTTCCGATCCTTGAAAAGGCTGTCTTTCTGGTGATCTCGACGTGTTTCTTGCAAAAACTCATCCGTCAGGGTCCACCTTTAACGGAATCTATATGGCGTTCATTGATCAAACTTTCCATACCTATAGATGTTTATGCAAGCTTTCGAGAAATATGATTTGCATATTGAAATTAACCAATGACCTTGACCTTTTATCGCTAACACGAACATTTTGTCTTGGTCATATCTTTCACGTTTTTTGCAGTTATGGTCCCCAAGATTAGCATGCAGGGCCTGTATTCACGTTGAGATAGCACGAGACTTAGCATGATGCTAACTTAGAAGCTCTTCCAATGTCCTATAGGATTTAATAGGACTTTTGGAAGAGCTTCTAAGTTAGCATGATGCTAAACTTAGAAGCTCTTCCAATTGTCCTATAGGATTTAATAGGACTTTTGGAAGAGCTTCTAAGTTAGCATGATGCTAAGTCTCATGCTATCTCAACGTGAATACAGGCCCTGGTGTATTAGTTTTAGGTGACATTGCATGCGGGGTGACTTTTACCCTCTTGACCTTAACCTTGACGGAATATGTCCGACATTTGTCTGGGCCATATCGTTTACATCCTGGCAGTAAACTCTCCAAAATCTGGTTGGTAGGTAGACCAGCTTAACCCTTTCACCGCCAAAGTCGTATTTTAGCACCACAGTGATTTAACACCTATGTCACTAAAAGGCATCAAATTGGGGTATATTTTCCAAAGACCCTATTGTCTTAATTTTGGGAAGTAAAGATAGACCTTATTTTATATATGTCACAGAAGAGTCCCCAATACTGCAGATGGATTTTGTTCTCTACCCAGGTAAATGTCATGGACAATTTTGGTTGAAATATGGCTGGCGGTGAAAGGGTTAAGATTGGAATGGAACACGAAGTATTTATAACCTTCAATGCCATAATGACCTACTACTACTACTACTTCTACTACTACTACTACTACTACTACTACTACTACTACTACTACTACTACTACTACTACTACTACTACTACTACTACTAGAGAATGGTCACATTCAGTGAGATGAGGATGGAAAGCAGAATCCTTTCTGCAACAAACAAACAGGCTCATAACAAGTGTAAAGTGACGTTATTTTATTCACGAAAGACACGGTTTTGAAGGTCAGACGCCAAGGCCAAGATCACGACGGCAATAATTTATGCGCCGATGCCTTCCTCTCATGGTGACACACCACCACACAAAATCTGAAGTGTTTCTGTCAAGCGGTTCGAGAGATATCCTTGGGGACATACAGAAAAAGAAAAAAAAAGAAAAATAACAAAAATATCATACTCCTTTGCGATCGTAGATCGGCAAAGGACAACAAACAAACAAAGAAACATACACGAACGAATTCATACTCCTTTGCGATCGTAGATCGGCAAAGGAGAATAAGTTCTTGTACAGGGCCTGTATTCACGTTGAGATAGCATGAGACTTAGCATGATGCTAACTTAGAAGCTCTTCCAATGTCCTATAGGATTTAATAGGACTTTTGGAAGAGCTTCTAAGTTAGCATGATGCTAAGTCTCATGCTATCTCAACGTGAATACAGACCAGGGCCTGTATTCACGTTGAGATAGCATGAGACTTAGCATGATGCTAACTTAGAAGCTCTTCCAATGTCCTATAGGATTTAATAGGACTTTTGGGAGAGCTTCTAAGTTAGCATGATGCTAAGTCTCATGCTATCTCAACGTGAATACAGGCCCTGGATATTTCGGCGAATGCGCCTTTATCAACATAGACGCACAAGAAAACAGCAAACAGCAGAAAACAATACTTCCCCTCTACAATTGTCTTCCTCTTCTTCTTCTTCTTGCATTAAGTATCCTCCTTCACCATTATGAAGATTATGACGCTATAGCATTAATTCATACAGTTAAAGGTGGACCCTGACGGATGCGTTTTTGCAAGGAACACGTTGAGATCACCAGAAAGACAGCCTTTTCCAGGATTGGAACACTCGCTTTGCTCTGGTTTCCTATAAATCAAACCGTCAAAACGGCGATTCCTCCTTGGCGGAGATTCCGGAGAGAGAAGCCATTTTGGACGAGGTGGGTGGAGGTTACTCGTTGTGGTTGACGCTCTGTTTTCTTTGTAGTGCAGTAAAACAAAAATGGAGATGTTTCCTTTGTTGTGAGCGAAACTCCTTTTGGTAAACTATACAAAAAAATAAAAATTAAAAAAAAAAAGACTTGTATTTTGGAAATTTCGTGCAAACGATTTGGCCTAAACTCAGGCGGCCATTAGAAAAGAGTGCCTTCTCCTTCACTGAGAGAATTTCACTTCCAGCACCTCCGCCAAGGAGGATTCGCCGGTTTGACGGGTTGATTTCTAGGAAACTAGAGCAAAGTGAGTGTTGCGATCTCTGTAAAGGGTGTTTTTTTGTTGATCTCGACGTGTTTCTTGCAAAATAACGCAACCGTCAGGGTGGCCCTTTTAACGAAGCAAACTTTGAGATTGAGGGAAATAAACATGAGAGAGTGTCTCCTTCTTCTTCGTCTTCTTCTGCGCTCCTAGGCCATACGGCCATAATGGGTGAGGTAACGTATCGTATGTGCCCGGTTTTCAGTTTTTGCTGGTCTCCCCGCTGCAATCAGCCGACACATTCCGATTTCGGAGTAGGTATCTACCTAAAGTATGCATATGTGACCTAGCACTACGAAAGGGACATTAAGTCGATGGGCTAGTTTCTCCCAACAGGCTTGCAAAGTCGAAAATCGTATTTTTCAGCAATTTTGAGTTATGGGTATTTTCGTGCTCTCTAACATCTCATCTTTCATATTTATAAAAGACAATCCTTGTTATGGTCTCTAAATACTCCAAAAAGTGCTTTAAAATGAGTAGGTTGATGCATTTTTTTCAGCTATAGGCTAAACTTTAGACTGTGATTTCTCAAAATGGCCGACAGTCACCCTACCAACTTTAAATGCTCATAACTCTAAAACGGAAAACGTTACGAGAATGGTTCTTATATCATTTGAACGAGAATGAGAGACTTAGTGCGATTTTTCTCACACCAGAGGGCATGACGCTCGTGTGGGGCTAATCCTCTCTATATTATTAGTTGGGGATAAAGAAAGAGAGAGAGACAGTGAGTGGTCCTACCATCACTCTCTCTCTCTCACTACGCCCAAGTAAGAAAATCGCGTGATAAGCCCCTAGTGCATTGACTGCCCTCTGGCGTGAAAAATATCGCCATAGGTTGACCATTGTCTGAAGTTTTTAGCTGTACCATTATATCAGAATGATCATTTGGACACTTAATGTCCCTTTCGTGGTGCTAGGTCACATATAAGATTGCCAATGGTCAACCTATGGCGATATTTTTCACGCACTAGCGGCTTATCACGCGATTTTCTTACTTGGGCGTAGTGAGGGAGAGAGAGTGATGGTAGGACCACTCACTGTCTCTCTCTCTTTCTTTATCCCCAACTAATAATATAGAGAGGATTAGCCCCACACGAGCGTCATGCCCTCTGGCGTGAGAAAAATCGCACTAAGTCTCTCATTGGACTGAACCTTGAAATTGAACCCTTTTTCCTTTTTCCTGTTTATAGGGCGGACTGGGAAAAGGCGAACACAACCAAGCCGCTTCTGAGTTTTATCATGCAGGTCGACCTCTGCCTGACTCTAGTGTGGATCGGAACCGGCCGGCAAACTAGCTTAGTATAGTTTAGTATCAAGGAAGGTATCTAGCTTACTATGCTGTATCAGGCTAATTGATTTCCCGAAGAAGAAAAAACACCAACACCATGAAAGTGCAGTACAGGGAAAACAGATTGGCATCTCTCTCTCTCTCTCTCTCTCTCTCTCTCTCTCTCTCTCTCTCATCCTCTCTCTCTCTCTCTCTCTCTCTCTCTCTCTCTCTATCTGAAAAAGGGTGCTCTCTCGTAAGGGCCAGCCACACGCACGACTGTACGACACGATTCGATCACGCGGGTCTCCAAGAACAAATGGGATGGGCGCGTTGAGATCGCGTGATCGAATCGTAGCGTACAGTCGTGCGATTTTCAGTGGACGTGTGGCAGGCCCTTTACTCTGATATGATGAAGGCGGTAGATAGTAGGGGGTCCTTCTGCAGTTGTTTCACTGCTAGCACAAGTTCACGGTGAGGGGTTGCTTATGCGAAGCGTTTTGAAGCGCCGTGCTCGATAAAATAACGTAACGGAGCAACTGCAAAGTTTCGCAACAGTTTGTCGAGGGTGTTTCGAGCGCTCTGTGTCATCCTAAGGGGGCTGTTCCCTGGGAGCAGAAAAATGGCGGTGATCGTAATGGTGCGTAAGGTAACTGCAATGTTTTAGATTAGCGATCATCCTTGGTCCTTTCCTTTCTTAAAGACCCACCACGTCACGTGTCAAAATCACGGTTTTCACGTGATTTCCCTCTTATAGCTGGTAAGAAATTTTAAGAAATCCTCCTAGCACAAGAGGGAATGTGACACGTGACGTAGGGGGTCTTTAACCCCTTTCAAGACGTCACTGCTTTAGGCAAACATCATTTACTGGCCTCTGGGGTTGCCTAGGTAAACTTATAATAAATAAAAAGTACAACAAAACTCGACTTTGTCTCTGATGTCTTCAACAACAATACTGGTTCTGATCTAAGTTTAATTTTCACTTTGAAATCGTGATTAATAGCATTCAAGTCGGAATTAGTAGTCTACTTGTTACTCTCACTGTTTAACGAAAACTATTTGGGAGCATTTTGTGAAGCTCACATAGGGCCGATTTTGTTGACATTTTTAACATTAACGGATGAAATAGATGCACCAAACGTAAGTGGAACGATGGCTGAAAGAGTGACATAGAGAAGAAACTTGAAAAACGTGGTTTGGATTGAGAAAACATGGATTCAGACAAGTTTTAGACTCTGAAATCGCTGTTCCGAGAATACTCGGAGTTCGTCCGTAATGCGTTAATTAATTCAAATTGTAGCAAAACTCGGGCAAGAATAGAACTGAACTTACCCCCCCCCCCCCCTCCCCTCAGAACTTCCAGAAGGAGGGGGAATCTTTTTTTATGAAAGACCCCCGGTATCCCCACAGGGAGAGAGATTGGATTGCAGAGGGAAAGAATTGTTTTGTTCTTTTGCTACCTTTGCTGGGATTTTGTGTTTGTTTGTTTGTTAGTTTGTTGTTAGTCCCCGAGCCGAAGGTTCGGGGAGCTATTGTTTTTGTCTGGTCCGTCCGTCCGTCCGGTGTCCGTCCGGCGTGCCTCCGTCCGTCCGGCTATTCTATTCAGTCTATCATCATCAAATTTGGCATACTAGTTTGCCAAGATGCAAGCTATCCACTGATGTATTTAGTTTTACATTAAGGTCAAGGTCGCGCCAGTTACGGGGTTCAAACCCCGAAACACATAATCGCTAATATCTCGCGACGTTTTGCATGTATTTTAATGCAGGTTTTTTTCACAACATTTCTTGATGAATGGTCTATAACACAGTTGGCATGAATCTTTCTGTGCGCGCGTGTGCGCATGATCGCGCGCGCTCAAATCACGGGTCCGAACCCCAAGGCTATATATAAAAAAAAAAAAACACTATTCAGTTACGTGCTGTTTTGATGCGTTTTTATGTAGTGACGTGCTGTTTTGATGCGTTTTTATGTAGTTACGTGCTGTTTTGATGCGTTTTTATGTATGTGTACAGCCGACACATTCCGATTTCGGAGTAGCTCGGCGATGCTGCAGCCGCTCAGCGTTGCACTTGTTGTTGTTTTGTTGTTGTTTGTTTTTGCTGTTTTCTTATGTGTTTATGTTGACACAGGCGAATCCGTGGAAATATCCACTTGTTTTATTGCGTCTCAGGTAAATAAGATAACGTCTATTCACACTTGATGCGTGGTTGTTCGTTTGTTGCATAAATTACCCGTAACCCTCTCAACTCAAACAACTTTATTATCTCTTAGAAATTAAGAGTGGGTAATGCCCACCCCAATGTCTACGATTGACACAGTTTAAAACAAGACACATTATAATATACATTAAAAACAAGACGTGCTTCTGAAACATAAACGACAATACCATTAAATCAAAACACGCATGATGATAATTATCACTTGAGAACAAAACAGCAGAGCTTAACCCTTTCACCGCCATCCATCTTTGAGCCACACATTTCCATTAAACTTGCTTGGCTACAGTAAAGATTTTGTCTGCAATAGTGTGGGATTTTTCTGTGACACATTTAGAATAGGGTCAATCCTTACTGCCCAAATTTAGGAACACAATATCATTGACTAGTAGACCCTGATTTGAAGAGTTTTAATGGTGTGGGTGTTAAATCATTGTGGTGCAAAAATGCGACATTGGCGGTGAAAGGGTTAAAATAAAACGTGTTGACAATATAAGAAACATTTTAAAACAAAGTACAGAAAATATCACCGTTTAAGATAAAAAATCATTTTAATTATATCAGTTTAAATGCACAACACACACAAGAGACTTACTTACAACAAAAACACGCATACAAAATGCAATGTCATAGGTTTACTTTATGTTTAGAAAAAGTCATATATTATCGTATTTACAAGTTAACATATCCACATAATTCATATAAAATATGGACACGTGTACACCTACTCAAGCATATGCACACACAAACCAGCATAAATTATAGCAAACCCACAAACAACAGACACCCACATACACCCATGCCCACTGTGTAGAGTGTAGAGTGGCACAGAGGCAACGCGTTCCCCTCGTGTCAAGTAAACCCGAGTTCGAACCTGGGTACAGGGGTTTTTTTCCTCTCACTTTGCACTAGGCCTTACGGTCTGAACGTGGAGTCTTTCGGATGAGACGAATGAACCGAGGTCCTGTGTGCCCATGCACTTAGCACACGTTAAACCCAGTGGCAACGAAAAAGTTGTCATTTGGTCAAAATTTACCACCACCACAACCACCCCTCATCAGTCACACAAAACTGGCATTCCAAAAACAAAACAAAACCTGCGACGCTCTCTCCAGGTGGGAGCAACCCGAATTTCACAGAGACGCCTCTGTGACTATAAAGTACCCAATACCCAATACCCAATACCCAATACCCATACTGAAAGACACACACACCCGCTCAAAACTTTCGGCTTGTAGCTGTGACATAGTACGACCTATCTGATCAAAATTCGACACATTTGAAACATTCATCCTATATCACTTCATAGATCCCCCCGTGGGGATACCGGGGGGTCTTTTGATATATATAGTTCCCGCATCTTCTGGAAGTTCTGTGTTTGTAACTTCATCTACTCTGTCACTCTCTTTGACTCTGCCTTTTCCCTTTGCTTACTGTCATCTACTTATCTTTCTGCCTTACCGGTGGTCCATTCTCCTGCCTTTTTTTCTCTCTCCACGAAACACTTTAAAAACAAGCGCGGATTCGCAATCGTTTGTGGCGTGCGACAATCCAAAACGAAACATCATTTTAAAGAGCAGCCTCAATTGGAAGTGCAGCCTCGATTTGAAGTGCGACAATTTTGTAGCCTCGATTTGAAGTGCGACAATTTTGGACCGACCGACAGACCGACAGACCGACAGACCGACAAAGTGAGCTATAGGTTTGTGGCTTGAGCCACAAACAAAAACATTTCCTCCTCCAGCTGAGGTCGGACTTGCTGGGCCTAACTATTTCTTAGTTAGGCGCATAGCGGCAGCATGACGCATCTGCGCTCATAATTGACAGGAAACTCGTCTGAGCGATCGAAGACGAAGAAGAAGAACTTCGTAGATGAGACATTCAATCATATTTTATGCCCGATTCTTGGCAGGATACAAGTTTCCAAGGATTTGATAACAAAACCGCTCCCAAAAAACGTTCGCAGCGTGAGAGAGAGCAAAAACGACGATTGCCAACAGTATGTGCTCTTCCCCTTCCCCCAGCGCCACACAACGCTACAATTAAGCAACGCGTTCCAGGTTATTGGTGAGCAGTGGACTCGGCAGGGAAAAAAAGAGAAAAACTTATGACTGAGCGGACACTGGCTATCAGCTTGTTTTTCCCCTGTACTTGTACTTATCACTCTCTCATCATCGGTCGAGAAATGACCAGACGTTAGGGTCAGTGAAGTTTCTTCCCCCACCCCCTCCCCTCCTAGATATCTCCACTTTTGAAGATCGTCCTCTCTGGATTATTAATTTCTTTTCCTCTCTGTCTCTCTTTCTTCTTTTATTATTTTTATCTGTCTCTAAGACAGGTTGTTTGTAGGTCTACTTTTTTTCTCTCTCTCTCTCTCTCTCTCTCTCTCTCTCTCTCTCTCTCTCTCTCTCTCTCTCTCTCTCTCTCTCTCTCTCTCTCTCTCTCTCTCTCTCTCACACACACACACACACACACACACACACACACACACACACACTCATCTACCCACTCTCTGTTAAATTCTCTCTCTCTCTCTCTCTCTCTCTCTCTCTCTCTCTCTCTCTCTCTCTCTCTCTCTCTCTCTCTCTCTCCTCTCTCTCCCTCTCTCTCTCTCTCTCTCTCTCTCTCTCTATTTCTCTCTGTCTCTCTGTCTCTCTCTCCCCCTCTCTCTCTCTCTCTCTCTCTCTCTCTCTCTCTCTCTCTCTCTCTCTCTGCCACTCTGTCTCTCTGTCTCTCGGTCTCCCCCTCTCTCTCTCTCTCTCTCTCTCTCTCTCTCTCTCTCTCTCTCTCTCTCTCTCTCTCTCACACTCACTCATCCACTCACTCTCTGTTACATTTTCTTCGTTCGTCTCATCTCTCTCTCTCTCTCTCTCCTCTCTCTCTCTCTCTCTCTCTCTCTCTCTCTCTCTCTCTCTCTCTCTCTCTCTCTCTCTCTCTGCCTCTATCTCTCTCTGTCTCTCTGTCTCCCCCCCTCTCTCTCTCTCCCTCTCTCTCTCTCCCTCTCTCTCTCTCTCACTCACTCATCCACTCACTCTCTGTTACATTTTCTTCGTTCTCTCTCTCTCTCTCTCTCTCTCTCTCTCTCTCTCTCTCTCTCTCTCTCTCTCTCTCTCTCTCTCAGCCTCTCCAGGCAGGAAGTGGCTTAGAGAGGGGTGATAACCGCAGGGTGATATAGCTAAAAAGATTAGGCCTCGCAGTAGTATAGAGCAAGGACCCAAATACACAGAAATCACCCAGTTTGCATCTCTACGGCCAATAAGTATAGACGTTATGAAAAGTTAGGAATCAGTTGTAAAAAATCTATTACAATTTTTAATCATCTTGCATATATGAAAGAGAGCGGGGGAAAAGCCTACCTACAAATAATTTAAAAAGGGGGGGGGGGGAGTAGGAAAAAAGGGGGAAAAGGAGGGGGGGGAGAGAAAAGGAACCCCCCAAAAAGGAGGAAGGAAGGAAAAAAAGAAATGAAAAGGCTAAAAATGAAGGTGGAAGTGGTGGTGGGTTGCATGATGAGTGAGCAAGATAGCGGAGAGCGGATGAATGATTGGGTGTGGTGTGAGAGTTACATATTTGTTGATGTAAATTTGTTTCATACTTTTATTCAATATTTTTATTTTTACACGGTGGAAGACAAGTTTCCATGTGCGTTGTACAATGCCAATGGACAGTAAAGAAACTTATGACTTATGACTTATGACTTAACGAGAGCACGAAAGAAATATATGGAAGGAAGGAAGGAAGAAAGGAAGGAAGAAAAAGAGAAAGAAAGAAAAGGAAGGTGGGAAGAAAGATCAGAAAGAAAGAAAGGCAGAAAGAAAGAAAGAAAGAAAGAAAGAAAGAAAGAAAGAAACGAAATAGAAAGAAAATATAAAAAACATTTAAAAATATAATTTTGAAAGAAAGAAAGAAAGAAAGAAAGAGAGAAAGAAAGAAAGAAAGAGAGAAAGAAAGAAAGAAAGAAACGAAATAGAAAGAAAATAAAGAAAACTTTTTACAATATCATTTTTCTGCATATAGAGTCGATAAAATTAATTGTGTTTTTTTAGCAATGAATATATTAACAAGCTGTCTTAGTTGTATATTATTCGTATCATTTGTGTGTACGGTATTAACACTTTTTTTTTAATTAGCACATTTGTATTCGCGAATTAATGCACAACAACAACAACAACAACAACAACAACAACAACAACAACAACAACAACAACAACAACAACAACAACAACAACAACAACGTTACCATACGTTGAAAGAACAAGACGAAGAAGGAAATTGTTAAATAACAATATTGCCATAATCATCTTTTTCTTTTTCTTCATCATCGATCGCTCAGTCAGTTTCCTGTCAATTATGAGCGCAGATGCGTCATGCTGCCGTTATGCGCCTTATCGGAAATGCCATAGCACAGAGACAGCCCTTCTTAAAATTGCTAACGACCTTCTTTTAGGTTTTGATGCCAACAAAGTTTCTCTCTTAGCTTTGCTTGACCTCAGTGCCGCTTTCGACACTATTGATCATTCCATTCTTATTCGCCGACTCAAACATTCTTTTGGCATTCATGATCTTGCTCTTTCCTGGTTTGACAGCTACTTGGTTAATCGTATGCTGACAGTTTGTGTTAGTGGCAGATACTCTGAGCCGTCCCCCCTCTTGTATGGTGTCCCACAGGGACAGGGTTCTGTTCTGGGACCCATTCTTTTTGTGCTCTATGCTGCTCCTGTGTCCGATGTTATCAGTCAACATGCCTTGTCACATGAGAGTTTTGCGGACGATACAGAAGTGTATCAGTTGGCCACTCTTGCTGAAGTCGATGGGCTGATATCGCGGACACGGGAGTGCATACTTAACCTTAAAATCTGGATGACCCACAACAAGCTGCAACTTAATGAGGAAAAAACTGAAATTATGTTAGCATGCCCAAAGAAAATGCTCAATCTTTCTACCCTTCCAGGCTCTGTCACAA
>CM065690.1:5554645-5558365 GCA_017654935.2 Phymorhynchus buccinoides
CCATTATGGCCATTATGGTCCTGGAACGCAGAAGAAGATCTGCACCTTTGCCGTTTATTCAACTAGTCTGTCTTCAAGTCTAGAAGCAGACGTTTATGTTTAGAGCACATTGGGCAACTTACGAGTTGGTATTTATGTGTATAATGCAGTACAGTACAGTCTTTGTATAATGTTAATCTGTTGGGTTAGGGTTAGGGTTAGAACTGAACTCGAAACATACTTGGACGCCTTGCTTAGGTGCCAAGCTACAAATAAATAGTTACGAATGTGAGTCAAATTAGAGCGTAGACATTCAAAATGTGAGTCTATGTAATGATCAGTGACGGTGAAGTAGTAAAATATATATATATTGATGATCAACTAGTCATTTAGATAGCCTTTTGATGGCGCAACATATTACAAATTAAAATAATGTATACAACGAACTTGCCAAGTTGACATTTTAGAACTTCGCTTTATCGTATTAAAAAGTTGATATTTGCAGTGTACATTATTGCACAAAATTTGATCAGAAGTAAATGACTGGGGGGTAGGTTTATTAATTTGACATTTATAAACTAGGAACGCTAACTCCTGCAATATATCGCCAGCTAGATCTACCGGGTATATGTCAACAGAGACAGAGAGAGAGAGAGAGAGCTTTGTTCTCAGATTTTGTAAAAATAAAATTGTGCATTTTTGCTTAATAATTGTTTTTCTTTTTTACGTACTTTTTTTGTTACTTTCAACTCCCTTGTTTTTCACTACAATAAAATAAAATCGGTAATCTTTCTGAAACACACACACGCGCGCACGCTCGCACGCACGCACACGCACACACACACACACGCGCGCGCGCGCGCGCGCGCGCGCGCACACACTACACACACACGCACACATACACGCGCACACACACGCGCGCGCGCGCGCACATACACACACACACACAGACACACACATACACACACACACACACATATAATAATAATAATAATAATAATGGTTATTTATAGAGCGCTTAACTCCCTTTGCAGGGTGCTCAAAGCGCTGAACAAAGGCCTAAACACTAACATACAGATAAACACCAAGCCAAGAATAATCAACATGAAGACAAGTATCAATGAATATAAACATTAAAAATAAGTGAGACTGTTCATACAAAATGCATGTATTAATCTCTCTCGCCTTCCCTCCCCCCCCCCCCCCCCCCCCCCCCCCCACCACACGCACGCACGCACGCACGCACACACACATACTGCAGGGTAATATCATCAAGGACTATGTGGATTAGAGGTGAGAGTATGAGGTTTCAAAAAGATGAGTTTTCAGAGAAGTTTTGAAAGACTGAACAGAGGAAGAGTGGCGAACACTGTGTGGTAAGCTATTCCAGACCGAGGGAGCAGAGTACGAGAAAGAAGATTCACCGAAGGATTTAGTTTTAATACGGGGAGTGGAGAGCAGGCATGAGTCGGAGGAAGATCTGATGGGATAGCCTTTTGATGGCGCAACATATTACAAATTAAAATAATGCATACAACGAACTTGCCAAGTTGACATTTTAGAACTTCGCTCACACACACATACACACACACACACACGCGCGCGCGCACGCGCACACACACACACACACACACACACACACACACACACACACACACACACACACACACACACACACACACACACACACACACATACATTTGTTATTTTTTTCTTATTATTTTAAAAAGAGAGACTTTTTACAAGTTTTGAATATACGGACTGCGTCCTTGAAATTCTCTGTACTTTGGCGCGCGACCAGCACGTGAAGCAATGCCTCGGGCTAGCAGCTGGTCACGTGATAAGCAAATGCACAAAAAGGCAGACGATCAGAGTGCAAGAACGACCGGTGCTTTCTAAACAGCCGACGACGCCTAGAAACGGTATGAATTTGATAGAAGCGAGGATTTTAATTGATTGTAAAGATTATTGTTTGATGCCATGGAGTGTGTCGTCAACGAATGTTGTTTTGTAACTCGAGAACTGGGCGGCTTGGCCCATTATTATGATTTGGATTCAATGATTCCTTGAAAATTTTATTGAAGAACTCAGTCAAAAAATGTGAAGTTCAACTTGAAGTTGTCTCCACTCTGTGTAGTCTTGTAGTTTGTGTTACGTAAATAATACATTGCAATTTGCATGCAAATGATTGAGAAACTTTACAAATTCAGTGATGAACTGAATAGTGATAAATAAGGAGCATAATTTAGATCTAACTTCCGTTACTTCATCAATTTAAAAAAAACCACCCACTGAAACTCGGATCTACGCAATCATAAAAATAGATGATGTGTAAATTAGAGGAAGTGACTTTGCTTTGGAATTACTACATTTTGCATTGATGTTCTCAGTGTTTGCCTAACATCTAAAGGGTGTATGTACAACAACTTGATGCAAGATTTTAGATATAGACTCAAAATGGTAGTACTTTAGAAAGTGGGCTTGGGTGCAATTTAAGAAAAATTCTATGTATGCCTGCTGAGACTGAGAGAGAGGGCTTGAAAAAGTAAATCGTGGAAATAGTGCATGATAAAATTATGCTGAGGGCTGGATGGTCAAAGGTGAAAACAAATCTTTGTACTAGATTTTTTTTTTAAAGTAGGGGAGGGCAAAAAGTTTAACAAATACAACCCTGCTTAAGCAAGAAACATTTAAACAAAAAAATCAACTTTCTCACAAATTTCAGTGAAAGAAAAGTTTGAGATTTTCAGTGTCATTGTTTTGGGTTTTTTTTGTGACTTATGGGCTTTGATTATATTTATTTGTTTTGATAAGTTATGCATTCAGTACTTAACGTTTCTCTGTTTCAGTAACTTCTCATGCTGCTGAGTCATGGATGGCTTTGTACAGTTATCAAACCTAGACGATGGGGACTCTTCGAATTCCAGCAATGTTCCAGAACTCGGAATAATGGACCCTTTCCTCCCTTTGTCAGTGACAACAGCAGACAGCAGGGAGGGTGTCAGTGACAGCGTCATGTTGAACGTTGACGGAGACCTCTTGCTGTCAGCCGGCGATTGGATGACGACCCCCTGGATGACCTCAACCCCAATGAAGGTCGGTGTCGCCAAGGACACACGTCTAGGTCAAGGTCTTGACCTTGACAGTCTGCTGTGCCATTCGTCAAGGTCGACGTGTCATGGGGAGGAAGAGAAGGAGCGTGATTCTCTGCCGTGGCAGCTGTCCTTTTCGCCTGAAGAGTCCACTTCTTTAGGGCTGCATGTGTTGCCATTGGGAGAGTCCACTTCTTCAGACACACAGGTTCTTGCTGCGGAGGAGTTGACTTCATCCGCTCTTCCATTGGTGGAGTCCACTGCATCACGCAGACGCATCAATGACACGACGGGCAGAAAAGTAATTCATTTGAAGTCTGCTAGAGCAGGTAGGAAAAATATGTTTTGCAGGGTTTAACATCGTTGTTAACCTCATTGAGTCAAAAGCGCATAAGTCATGTTTTAAGTTTCTTTATTGTCCATTGGCGTTGTACAACGCACATGAAAACTTGTCTTCCACCGTGTAAAATAAAAATATTAAATAAAAGTATGAAACATAAATTTACATTAACAAATATGTAACTCTCACACCACACCCAATCATTCATCCGCTCTCCACTATCTTGTTCACTCATCATGCAACCCACCACCACTTTCGCCTTCATTTTTAACCCTTTTTTTTCTTGGTTCCTTTTCTCTTCTTAGTAAT
>CM065690.1:5558865-5580155 GCA_017654935.2 Phymorhynchus buccinoides
CACACAACACACACACACACACAACCACACACACACCCACACAACACACACGCAACAACACACACACACACACACACACACACAGCACACCGCACGCACGCACGCACGCACGCGTCACGCACGAACACACACACACATAAACACACACACACACACACACACACACGCACGCACGCACGCACGCACTACGCATAGCAAGCCGCACGCGCAAACACACACACCACACACACACACACACACCACCACACAAACACAAAACATATGGTACCGCACTAGAGATTGATTTTGGGTAACAGTTTTTCCCTTCCGAACATTACCCTTTAAACAACGTGATGTGGACCAGAGAACTTTCTGCGTGTGTACATGGGATGTGGGGGAGGGGGGTGGGCACGAAACAAAGCAAAAAACACAAACAAACAAAAAACAAAAAAGATTTCGATGAGATTGATGATAGGTTACAGTTAGTGAAACGTCACGAGTGCCAAGGCAAACACGTAAGCTACATCATTATGACCCCAAGAGGATTGGACTCACCAACATCACGAGATTTCCATACGGCAACAAACAGCACCACCGCTTTAACCTGCCACTCCAGCCTGGACTTATCGACCTGTCTGCTAGTTAAGGTGCACCTGACGGATCAGTTGTTTGCAAGAAACACGTCGAGATCACCCGAAGGACTCACTTTTCAAGGATGGAACTCCACTTTGCTGGTTTTCCTAACAATTTAACGTCAAAACGGCAATTCCCCTTTGCGGAGATTGCCGAGAGGTAAAGCCATTTTGGATGGTGGGGTGAAGGTCATCATTGTGTTTGAATGCGTTTGGGTTTTTTACAGTGCAGTAACAAACAAAATGGAGCTGTTCTTGTTGTGAGCGAACTCCTTAGATAATCGTATACAATGTAAAAAAGAAGGCTGTAATTGAGAAAATTGCGTGCAAACGATTTGTTCTAAAGCGCGGCGGCCATTAGAAAAAAGAGCACGCCACACGGCCTCTCTTTGGGTGAAATAATTTGACTCCAGGCACCTCGCAAGGAGGAACGGCCGATTTGACGGTTTAATTTATTAGAAACCAGAAAACAAAGGGATGTTGCAATCTCGTAAGGGTGTTTCTGATGATCTGGACGTGTTTTTACAAAAAACTTAACCGTCAGGTGGCCTTAAGCACATGAGAGGTCAAGTCGCAATCGTCCAGTTACCCTTACGACTAGGCGTTCCTTCCTTTTCTGTCTTCTTTCTCTCTTTCTCTACAGCTTCTTGTGATAGCGTTATCTCCATATTGTCTGCAACGTTTCGACGTAAAATCACCACGACCATTTGCACGCCTTTGATGTGATAACAGAGTCCGAGCGAAACCGATGGGGCGGGTAGTGTTCGGCATTGTTCGGTAAACTCCGGAACGCTTTGCCATCGACGTACCACACCAGTAAATTGCTATGCCCCGGCGAGGGGAAAGGACGAATGACGTGGACTCCTCTCTAGAGCTAAAGACTACACAATACAACAAGAACTCTTCTTCTTCTACTTTTTGCGTCCCAGTCCAATATCGGCATCATGGGCAAGGTAAGTGTGGTCCGGGTTCAGTTTTAGGTCTCCCCGCTGTGTACAGCAGACACATCGATTAGGAGGAGCTAAAAGGATGAAAAATATTGGAGATTTGTTTTAAGGCAGGAGGAATGGGACAATAACGGCAGAAATATAAGTAGATGATGGGGAAAAGCAAGCGGAAAGGCAGAGCAAAGAGAATGGGCAGATTAGAGGAAAGTTACAAAGCACAGAACGCCAAAGGTGGGGGGACTATTTAGGAAAGGCCCCCGGTATCTCCACGGGGATGCATCTTCCCTACAACAAGAACGAATAAAGGACAGGTGTTTTGAAAAAAACATGGGAAACTCACGGCCCTTGTTAAGCCGTATTTTTGGACGGAAAGATAAAGATGACCAGTGAAGAAAAGATGAGAACGAGGAAAAGACAGGTGGAGGTAGGAGAAGGACGGGGTTACAAAGCGCATGGCGGGTAAGAAGCCCACCCAATTATTATGAAGGTAAAGCAACTTCAGTCTCATTTTTGCCCATGAGACGACGCGTTAATGTCTAGCATTCGTCTCAAGGGCAAATTTGACTGAACTTTTTTAATCATGAGATAATGGGGGTGTGTTTTACCCGCCATGCGCTTTTACCCGTCTTCCATAGAGGAAAAATGTACGCGTATATTGTGATTACATATTTCATGCTTTTTAGCATAATATAATAATAATAGTAAGCCATGTATATAGGTACCCCCACCAAATTTGGAGTCTTATGCGTAACAAACAACAAAAATTAAAAGCAAAACAATTAAACCAAAAAACAGATCAGCCGGTCATTCACATGCAAATAGCATACACATACATCCATCCCCCCCCCCCCCAATACACACACGCCTGGGCCGCACGTTATACACACACACACGCACGCACACCACAGATACGCGCACGCGCCCGCAGCACACACACACACACACAAACACACACACACACGCACACACACACACACCATACCACACCACAATCACCCACCATTCACACCACCCAAAAAACATTGACGATACAATATCTGTGAATAAAGCATCAACTCACTACGCACTCTCTCTCCTCTCTCTCTCTCTCCTCTCTAACTTTTCTCTCAATCAATCACCGCTCAATCCGATCGATCAATGACGCACGATCAATCGATCAATCAATCAATCAATCAATCACTCAACGATCAATCAATATCCACATCAATCCATCAATCCATCCATCAATCCAACCCATTTGTATTTAATCCCATTAAAATGAACAAGGACTGTTGTTTTGCTGTCACATTTAAACATACAATAAAAACACAATGCACACGAGAAGTAAAACCTATATTTCACAGATAATAAGATTATGAGTAAAGCTTAATACATGCACAATGACAAACACACCACACAAGCACACGCGCACGCAACCAACACACACACTCACACACACACCCACCTCACACACACACACACACACACACACACACACACACACACACACACACCCGTTTTTAAAATTTTTATATGGCCCTTCTTCTTCTCTTTTGCTCTGTCTTTGGGATGGAAGAGAAAGAAGCAAGAATATCGAGTCGTGGTGCTTGATGGTGAAGATCGGCCTGGTACCTGATGATGATTGATTGAAAACAGTGATGCGCCAAACAAAAAAAACACGAGTGAAAATGTGCTGGTTATGTCAGTTGTTTAAATGTTCTACACAGCACTAAAATACGAGCAAGCAACCACCCACCATATCCCAAGACTAACCAATATACCTCTCCCCACCGCATAAATCCGCCTACGCTGACCAATCTACCTCCTTTATCCCAACCCCCCTCCGTTTCCCAAACCCTCCCCCTTCCTTGATTCTTTAGTTCACGCATCCTACTTAAACAACGCGGGAGCTGGGCATCTCCACTGCGCCTAAGTCATATTTCAATCGGTAACGAGCTGGAGTAGAGAGCGCTAGCGCGCTTTGAACGAAAAAGGGCCTGCCAACACGTCAGCTAAAACCGCCGACTTACGATGCGATTCGACACGTGATATCGAATGCGGAGCACATTTTTGTTTCTTGGGCACCAGAAATCTAAGACTAGTAATATGTCGCTGGTCTGGATATCGCGTTGATCGAATTCGTAGTATGGGGCTTAGCCCAACTGCCCAACCCTCCTTTGTTCGGGAGGGGAGCGGGTTGCATAAAAGATTTACCCATGAAGAATATTATTTTTTCCCCAATTCAAATTGTTGCTGTTGGGAAAGATTCAGGCCCATAAAACCATCAGAGGCGTGCTCCGCGTGCCGGAAGAACGAAGATCATAAGAATACTGAGAAGTCAGGAATTTTTTATTATATTCATTATTTATTTTTGGTTTGCACGGATGGTCGTTATATTGTCCGCCGTTTTGAAAAACTACGACACCTAGGTGACCCCGGCGTGATCTCGATTTATCAGCCACAAATGTAGATTACACCTCCCGCTTCTTTCTTGGTCGTCGTTCGCTTCCGCCCTTAACATCTAATCTCTCCATCCCATGGATTATTTATCCATGCCCAGAAGAATGGCTCATGCGCTTCTGCTAGGGCATTATGTCACGGTCGGTCTTATTTCTCCCTGCCCGGTCCTGAGCGGCCGATCCCCCTTGGCGAGTTTAAAAAACATCTCCAGACCGGCGATCTCCCACCACAGGCCGCGTTGTGGCCACGTGGTTCGTCACCCGCCCGTGTTGACCAAGTACTTACGGTATGTTGAAATTCTCCAAGGAGCTTCCAGGCAGATGATTCCAACCGCTCGGCCACCGTGGTGGTTGAGAGAGAGAGCGAGAGACGAGAGGGAGGCAGAGAGAGAGAGAGAGGAGAGAGAGACGAGAGAGAGAGAGAGCGAGCGCGATGCGAGCGCCGGACAGCGAACATACAGGCCGGACCCGATCGCCCCCCCGACAGCCCCTTCAGGCCCCCCCCCCCCCACACCCCCCCCACCCACTGCGGAGCGCGAGGAGAGAGCGAGAGAGAGAGAGGATGAGAGAGAGGAGAGGAGAGAGAGAAGAGAGAGAGAGAGAGAGAGTACGGCCAGCAGCACTCCCGGACGGACGACCAGCCACCCCAGCGCCCACAGTCAGGCCCACACAACACACACACACACACGAGCGAGAGAAGAGAGCGCAGCGAGCGCGGAGAGTAGAAGGAGGAGAGAGGAGAGAGATACGAGAGAGATGAGAGCGAGCGAGAGAGAGAGAGAGAGGAGACAGACAGACAGAGAGAAAGAGAAATATTTGAACTATGTCGTGAGGGAAATAATAAGAGAGAGAGACGAGAGAGAGAGAGAGAGCGGAGAGCGATAGGGAGGGATGGGCGAGAGAGAGAGAGCGCGAGAGAGCGAAGCCCGACAGCAGGTACACACAAACACGCACACGCACCATTCCACCTACACACATGAGAGAGAGAGACGACGCGAGAGAGAGAGAGCGAGAGAGGAGGAGAGAGAGAAGAGCAGATGAGAGAGAGAGAGAGAGAGAGAGAGAGGCATTTGCAATATTTGTTTAGTGAGGGGAAAAGAATAAAGAGACAGACAGAGAGAGAGAAAGAGGGATGGGGAGACAGAGACAACAGAGTAGAGACAGGTATAATATTAGAGAGAGAGGAGACGGACAGAGACATGCAGACAGACACACAGACAGATGACAGGACAGGCACACACGCACAAACACACGAAGCACAAAACACACGCACGCACACACACAAGCACGCACAAACCACACACACACACAACACCCAACACACACAAATACACCACAATGAGAGAGAGAGAGAGAGAGAGAGAGAGAGAGAGATGAGAGAGACCGAGTGCGAGAGAGGAGAGAGGAGCGAGAGAGAGAGATTTGAAACATTGTTATTGAGGCACGCGGAGAGAGAGAGAGAGAGAGAGAGAGAGAGAGGGAGAGAGGAGCGAGATGAGAGAGAGAGAAAGGAGGGAGGCGGGGAGACACAGAGAGACACAAATAACGATAGAGAGAAGAGAGAGAGAGAGAGAGCGAGATCTTAATGATAATATATATATATAAAGATATATATAGAGAGAGAGAGAGAGAGAGAGAGAGAGGAGAGAGAGAGAGAGAGATGAGAGACGAGAGAGAGAGAGAGAGAACGGACAGAGGGACACAGCCGGACAGACAGACAGGACACTCAGACGTTAGGAGGAAAAAGACGACAGAAAGTACACACATAAACACACACACACACACACACACACACAAACACACACACCCACACCACGCACACACAGCCGCACACCACTGTGTGAGAGTGAGCAGAGAGAGAGAAGAGACAGAGACGCGACAGAGATAGAGAGACTGGATAGAGGACTACAGACGGACAGCCACATACACACACATACAGACATACAGGCACACAAAAACACACATACACACACTGAGAGAGAGAGAGAGAGAGAGAGAGAGAGAGACGAGAAGAGAGAGAGAGTAGGAAGATGAGAGAGAAGAGATGAGAGATCGAGAGAGAAAAGAGTAGACGGACAGAAACACGACAGCAGACAGAATGTCGCACAAAACAACAGCACACGTACACCATACACACACGCGCAGCTGAGAGAGAGAGGGAGAGAGACGAGAGAGAGATGAGAAGCACGGCGAGAGAGAGAGAGAGAGCGAATGAAGAGAGAGAAAATACAGACAGACAGGACAGCACACACAGACACACACCACTGAGAGAGAGAGAGAGAGAGAGAGAGGAGAGAGAGAGAGAGACGAGAGAGAGAGAGAGAGAGAAACATACAGACAGAAGACAGGCACAAACAGGTGACACACACACGAGAGAGAGATGCGAGGAGAGAGAGAGATGACGAGGCTGAGGAGAGAGAGAAGAGAGAAGAGAGAGAGAGACCGGCTAGCGACAGAACAGAACAGACAGGCAACACCACAAACATCACACAACCCAAACACACAACACACATCACAGAGATAGAGAGAGAGGGGGGGGGAGGGAGAGTCACAATATGAGAGAGAGAGCAGAAGAGAGAGAGAGTGAGGGAGGGAGCGGAGAGAGAGAGAGAGAGAGAGGAGAGAGAGAGGAGAGATGGCTTGAGTGGGATTGGTGGGGGGGGGGGGGGATGATGCACGAAGAGGACAAGACAAGAGGAGAAACGAAAACTCTTTCACCATATTAGCCCTTTCACCGCAATGTCGCATGTTGCACCACAATGATTTGATAACCCATGACACGAAAGGCTCAAAACCAGAGGCTGTGTTATCCAAAAAAGCCTATTTTCTTCAATTTGGGAGGTAAACATAGCTACTTATACAGCCACAGAGAGGAATATGTATTGCCAAATGATTACTTCGTTACCCAGGTACGTTTAGGAACAACGTTTATGAAAAAGTGGCGGTAAAGGGGGTAACACCCAAACAAGTTCCTTACCGGGGTTTCCAGATGAAGCGTACCCATCGTTCCACGGTTGTTCTTCTCTCGGGAACACGACTCCGCCGCTGTCAGAAGAATCTGCCAGCTGATTCCAGTCCACCAGAGTTCCGAACGACACACACACATACGAATTCTCTATATTGTGCTTTGTGGCTTGGAAAGAAGCTCTCCCGCAGCTACCAGTACACCAGGCGCCTCATCTCACATCATCAACCTAAACAAGAAGATCCAATTTCAGAAAATCCGCCATAAAGGGCTCCGACCGATTGGATGCTGATTTCATCACAAAAAGAAAGAACAAAACTAGGAGGAACAATGAAGCTCTGAAGTTGTGATGCCTGTCGAATTACATGTTCATCTTTGGAAGCGAGGAATCGTGTTTGGGTTCGGATTCCTTTTCGGGCTTGGGCAGTCTCCTCAAACAATAATATCTGTATTGTAAACATCGGGATACATTCTCGTTGTTGCACGCTCGGGCATTGCCTCCAGGATCGTTTCACAATCTTATATCTAAATGTCCCATATGTGTCGGTTTCAGACCGGCGGACGTTATAAATAGCTTTTTCTTCGGCAGCCTCTGGTGCGACGCGCTCTCCGGGTGGTGGGCGCAACCGAATTCACAGAGTCGCCGCTGTGGACTATAGTAACCTAATACACATTCAGGAATCAGGCCTTTGCTATTTTGTGAAGGAGGTTACCCGGTGTTCTTTTGACTCTCTTTTAATGTGGTAAGTCGTTCAGATCCTGGAACTCTTTTGTAAACACAGCATGTGTTTCTAGAAAATAATATTTTTGTGACAAACCGGGCTGTATCTCTGGCGGCGTTCTAACCTGATCACGTTTATCTGGATTAGATTAGGATTAGGATATAGGGACAAATCAATATAGCCGTTAGGCTTTCAAAGTCCCAACTTGCGTTATGGTTTTTTTTACATCCTCCACATGTTATTATCGTACACTCAGGTTTTTAATCTAGGTTGTCACCACCGCCCCTTTGTTTCTTCAAAATCCCAATCATCTTTTCCTTCATATACTTTTGGTCCCACGCCCGTGGCTATCCGTTGCCTGCTCCTAACTAACGCAACACGAATTCTACAAACCAGGGCTGCTTCTCGTGTTTGATAGTTGCAGGCGTGGGATGGTGCATCCGTGGGGTACAATCAGCCTCGGGTGTTTCTTGTTAGTGTTCTTCTTGGTTCTTGTTCCTTATTGGTCGTGTTCCTCCTTCCTCTTCTTTTATTCTTCAATAATCTGTCTTCATATATGTCCACGGCTATCTCCTCAGTACTGTCCAAAATCACACGGCGCGGTAGGCTGTCATTTTAGCTAGACTAGTACAATCTCACATCAATTCAAAAGCCAGCATTGAAAGTTCTTCTTCATCAATGAGCTTGCCACGTCATTGGTCACCAACTCAATACGTGGATTTTTCGCGTGCCTGGGAAACGCGGGAGGTTCAATCACCAACCATGCTGGAAGAAAAGTAGCGCACATTTAACTTCTGTAAATAGAAGTTGGTCGCCACCACAGCAGAAGACGAAAATGGCCCGAAGTGTACGTTAATATTTTAGAAATTAGAGCGCAAAATCAAAATGTATATGGTCAATATGTTTTATAGGCGCGAGGCCCTAGGCCGATGAAAAGCCATGCTTGTGTCCCTAATACCAAACTAAACATAAACCTAACTTAGGACTAATAATATCACAGCCACTGTTAGACGACACGGCGGACGCAAGCAAGCTAATTAGGTCTTACTACAGTCCGGTGAACTTTCGCTCACTCAAGTCTTTCCTCTTTGGTAAGGACGGCAGACAGAAAGGGGGGGGGAGGAGGGAGGAGGGGGGTGGGGCTGAATCGGCTTGGTGATCACTAAGTGCTGCACGTTTCATCGAAACAGGAAAACCCCCCCCCCCCCTTTTTTTTTTTTTTTAAAAATTTGCATTTTAACCCTTCACCGCAAAGTCGATTTTAACACCAAGTTAATTTAACACCATGTCACTTAAAAGGCATCAAATGGGGTTATTATCCAACGACTTTATTGTTTAGTTTTGCGGTGTACAGGTTAGACCTTATTTTATATCTGTCACAGAAAGAATCCCAAGACTGCGATGTTATTTCGAGTTCTCTACCGCTGTGAATGTAATGGAAATGCTTAGTTGAAAATGGAGGCGGTGAAAGGTTAATGTCCAGCTTCGAATGAAATTGTTACTGTTTTCGTGAAACGGGTGCAAGCGTTTTGGTTTGATTTTGTGTGTGTAAGCAGACGACAGAAATCGATTGCTCTGTGAAAAAAACGTATTTATGTTGTTGTTGCACGAAGAGGAATCCGAATCAGGGAAGGAGGGGGAGGAGAAGGGCAATGTGGGGCGGGCAGACAGGGAATGGAGGAGGGGAAGGGAAGGATAGAGGGGAGAGGGGTAAGGAGGGCAGAGGGGGGGCGAGTCGGGGTGTGTGTGTGGGGGGGGGGGGGGGGGTTGTGTTGTGTGTGGCGGGGGGGGGCGGGGGGGGGGAGGCACAAGTTCTGGGAGGCCGGCAGGGGAACAAGGGGGGCAAGGTTTCATATCCCTCCGTGTTTTCTGCGTCTTCCGTGTTCACTTAAGTTTTTTTTAAGGAGGCCATTCATTCATTCATTCATTGTCAATTCGGTTCATTCGCTCCGTTCACAGTTCCAATTGAGCACCGATGTAAGTAAATAAACAGTTAATGTTTGTTGTTGAACTATATATATGCCATGTTGTATGTGAATAATAATAAACATTACGAATATGCTATTATTGCATTTGCCAAAATAAATGCGGTTGTCTGTGGGGACGCCAGCATAAACACAATCTCGTGATGAATGATACAAAATTCAGTTGGTAACATGCAGTTTACCCAGAAACGGAGTTTCAAACAATGCTATGTGCCATGTTATTAGTCCCCGAGCCCGAAGGTTCGGGGAGCTATTGTTGCTGTCTGATCCGTCCGTGACCCGGCGTGCCTACCGCAGTCCGTCCGGCTACTATTCGTCCGTTTTCTCAAAAACTATTCAGTCTAATCATCATTCAAAATTGGTATACTAGTTCGCCCAAATATGCAAGCTATCAACGGATGTATTTTTTCGTTTTACATTTAAGGTCAAGGCCGCGCCAGTACGGCGGTTGAAAACCCCCCAAAACACATTAATCGCAATATGCGCGAAGTTAGTTTTGCATGTATTTTAATGCAGTTTTTTCACAACATTTCTTGCTGAATGGTCATAACACAGGTGTCATTGAATTGTTGTGTGCGCGCGTGTGCGCCTATGATCGCTCGCGCTCAAAATCACGGTCCCGAACCACAAGGCTATATATAAAATAAACTATTCAGTTTACGTGCTGTTTGATGGCCATTTTTTATGTAGTTACTTGCTGTTTTGATGCTAGTTTTTATGTCATGTGTACAGCAGACCACATTCCGATTTCGGAGTAGCTTTGGCGCGATGCTGCGAGGGGGGACTTTTGCAGCCGCTCGGTGTGGCCACTCGTTATTGGTGTAAGTAAACACAGGGTGTACAACATCAATTCTGCCACTTTAAATAGACAATCAAATGTAAAGCAAATACTGCAGTGTATTGGTACATATTGATACATAAAACATAGTCCGTAAAACTGTGCCTTTAAAATTTGTTCTGCTGTTTTAAAAGAGACGTCGATGTATGTGAAGCAATAAACTGTTACAGGTTTCGCCCGATTATGTCTTTGTGCTGACCAGCCGCCCGTAAATAAAATGTATAGAAGTTCCTCTGATAGTCGGAGTGTGCGCTGCCCAACTTGACGAGTATAAAATGTTTCAGTTGCCCGCCGATTATTGTCTTGTGTTACCAGCCGCGTACAGAAACGTATAGGAAGTTCCTCCTGAAGTCGGAGTTGTGGCTGCCCAATTGACGGGGTCAATAAAAACATTGTCACACGCATAATGTTCTCATCCCGAGCTGGTACATTGAAAATCATAGTACGTAGTTCACGTGATTCGGCTCGTGTTGGGGTAAATCCCTGGAGTCTTTTAGCAGGGTAAGACAACAACCACAACACATGAATTAAGTTGGCACAGTATAGATTGTTTTGCCGTTAATTTGCGCCTTACTATGTGTAGGAGATGCGTGGTTGGGTAAATTAAAAACACATTAAGCCAAGAAAGTGTCTATAACTATGGTTATAGGGATATATGAAATGCATAGATCATGGAGTAGGCGGGAATAATTTTAATTTCTGCTTTTAAAAACATGTGTTGCTAATGGTCCCACTGGTCATTATTTTGTGTAGTGTCACACAGCCTACCCAGACAAAAAGCAAAGGGAATTCTAATCGTGGTTGCGTCACTGGGTCTTTAACCCTGACCAGCAACAGGAAGAAGAAACGAAGAGGTTTTGGTATAGATAGTGCTCTTTCTCTGTTGTCTGTCACACAACACACACGCGCACACTCACACGCACACATGCGCACGCACACGCACACGCACACGCACACGCAACGCACGACGCACGCACACTCGCACGCCACGCACGACACACACACACAACACACACACACACACAACACACCACACACACAACACACCACACACACACACACACACACAGTGTGGAGTAGTGGCACAGTGGTTAACGCGTTCGACGCGTGTTAAGTATAACCCAGTTCCGAACCTGGTACAGGGGGAAAATTTTTTTTTGTTCACAGTTTGCACAAGGCCTGCGTATGAACGTGGAGTCTTTCGTATAAGGACGATAAACCGAGGGTCCCGTGTGAACACGAACTCAGCCACACTAAACCCAGTGGCACACGGAAAAGCGAAAGGTCAAGAATTTGATGTAGGTCACACAGCTACCCAGACAAAACGCAAGGGACTTAATGTGGCGTCACTGGGTCTTTAACCTGACAGCCAACAGGAAGAAGAAACCGAAGAGTTTTGGTAGCTATATAGGTGTTGCCCTCTTTCTCTGTTTCTTGTCACACAAACACACACGAGCACACTCACACTCACACGCACACATGCACACGCCACACGCACACGCACACGGCAGCACCGACGCACACTCACACACCACACACACACACCACACAAACACAACACAACACACACCTACATTTCTCAGCACTCTCCCCGCATTTTCAAACTTCGCCTTTTCTTTTACCAAACATTAAGCTGTCATTTTATTAACCTTTCAGCTTAATTATCTTGGCTTGAATAATAATTGCTAAGTCTGATAAAGGCCATTATGCTAATACGACCCCCCCCCCACCCCCCCCCCCCCCCCCCCCCCCCACCTCCACCACCCATGTAAGTGCAGAACAAGCGAAATTTGTCACGTCATGGTCATTGCGGTTTCCGTATTGCCTTTATCTTTACATGATTGAATGCATCGTGTTTCATTATCGTAAATGGAGGGGAAAATTAGTATGTCAAATATAGCAAAGATAGAGGATAGAATACTCAATCGCAAAGTAAGAAAGGACTAGAGGAAAGGAACGGAAAAAAAATGGAAACAATCCGAGAAAAGAAATGGAGGAGGGGGGGGGAGCAGGAAGGGGGGGGGGGGGGCGCATCTGGGCGCATCTTTTACCTTACTTTCTTCCTCGTCAGTCACACAAAAATCGCAGGCCAAAAACAAAAATAAAAATAAAAATGGGTGGTTGGCGCGCCTCTGGATTGTCGACGCGCTTCCAGGTGAGAGCAACCCGAAATCACAGAGACGCCTCTGTGACTATAGTGCCACCTAACAAACCTAGCCGGAACCTACACGCTCAAACCCACGCACAAAACACACACACAAACACACAATTAAGGGAAGGCTCGCCACACACTGACAAAATAAAGCTTCACGAATGTGTGTTTGAAAGGGAACACAACACGCGAAAATCCGGTTTTGCAACATGAAGTCTAGGTCAAACCGCCTTTTGTCAGGTTTGACACTGTCTTCATCCGCTACCACTCCAACCGCCTCCGTTACTCGTTGAAACAAACTACACGAAAAACCGTTGACAAAGGAAAAAGGTGATACAAAAAAAAAAACAGATAGTTATGTGTCGTAGAGCCGTGTGTAGGCCATGTAAGTTATATACGGCTGCTGATGGATTCGTTGGGAGTTTCTGATGGTTAACAATCTAGCCTTCTGTTTATAGAGGAACATTCTGACAGCAGTGTTAAAAGTTTCCTCCTGGCTTAGCTGGTCGGTACGGGCTGAGTTAATAGTGGACAACCAAAGGTTCATGTACGTTGAGATACGTATGGATTATTTGTTATTGCAGTCGGTGATACGTTTAATTAGTTCCACCGAAATCAAGTAAAGTTCCGAATTAAACTGTATAATCGAGAGACCACGTTATACACAGTAAACAGCGACATTACAAGAACCTTAGTTTTGTGTTTTTCGTTTCCTATTTCAAGAAATAACAAATGCGGTAGAAACAGAAGAGAGAGCGGAGAGGAGAGGAGAGAAGGATCGAGAGACGGAGAGATTGAGAGAGAGAGAGGAGAGACGAGAGAGACAGAATTGAAAAACTTTAACTTTATTTTCAAGGATAAAGAGTTTGTAGGCAACGCCTTAGTCTTCCAATCTGTCTCACAGAGAGATGAGAGAGAGAGGAGGATGAAAGAGATGGATCGAGAGGAGAGACGAGAAGGAGATAGACGAGAGAAGAGAAGAGAGAGAAGAGAGAGTGAGTGAGAGAGAGAACTTGAGAAAAAACTTGGAAAAATTTAATTTATTTTTCAAGGGATAAGATTTTAGGCAACGCCTAGTCCCAATCTGTCTCACAGAGTGAGCGAGAGAGAGAGAGCGAGGGGGACGAGGAGACACTGGGAGTGCAAGAGGGACAAGGAGAGAGGGGAGATCCAGACGCGATGGAGTCGAAGACGAGGGAGATAGGGAGATGACGAGAGAGAGAGAGAACTTGAAAACCTTGGAAACTTTAACTTATTTTTCAAGGATAAAGATTTTAGGCACGCCTAGTCTTCCAATCTGTCTCACACCAGAGCGAGACGAGAGAAGAGAGAGAAGAGCGAGAGAGGATGGGAGAGAGGGGGAGCATTCCCTCGGAGGGAGAGGAGACTGAGCGGGAGAGAGGAGAGGGAGAGGGAATGAGGGATCGGGAGAAGACGAGACGAACGGATTCGCGAGATAGATCGAGAGAGGAGAGTGAGTGAGAAAACTTTGAAAACTTTGAAAAAAAAAACAAACTTTCACTTATTTTCACAGGATAAAGATTTTAGGCAACGGCGCCCTAGTCTTTCAATCCGTCTCAGAGAGCAAGAGGAGAGAGAGACTGAGAGATGATGAGGACGGATCTGGAGTGACGAGAGTGAGGACCGGAGGGAAGATGGATGAGATAAGGAGAGGAGGCGAGCCGAGAGACGACTGAGACGGCGATTGGAAGACGAGAGAGAGGAGAGAGAGAGAAGAGAAATTCGAAACTTGAAAACTTTCACTTTATTTTTTCAAGGATATACAAGATTTTTAGGCCACGCCTACTAGTCTTCCCAATCTGTCTAACAGAGACGAGAGAGAGAGAGAGGCGAGAGAGGACGGGAGAATGAGCCTGAGAGAGAACGGAGTGATGACGAGCTGGAACGAGATGACGAGAGAGGATGAGAGAGGCTTGAACACTTGGAAAACTTTAACTTTATTTTTGAAGGATAAAATTTTAGGCAAACGCCCCTAGTCTTCCAATCTGTCTCACAGAAGAGGAGATAGAGAGAGAGAGGGGATGAGAGAGAGAGAGAGAGAGAGATCACTCTGGCGGCCAAGGAAATTCATTACTGTGTACAGATTCTTTTTTACATGACCGAAAAGTCCCCAGTTATTAAGTCATTGCACATTACAGAACCATCAAAAATGATGGATGGTTGTGTTACGCAAAGCAAAAGAAGGAAAAATAAGGAGAGCAGAGAGAGAGAGAGAGGAGAGAGAAAGTGAGATGAGAGAGAGTAGGGGACGGAGAGACGATGAGGATCGACTGCGAGAGAGAGAGAGACGGAGAGATTGAGAGAGATGAGAGAGATAGAGGAAATGTATTATTTTAGATTTGGGTATTTGGGTTGAGGCGGAAGAAAAAGAAATGTTAATATTGCCGGATGTTTATAGTCATAGAGACTTATCTCTCGTGAAATTCCGGGCTGCTGAGAAGAGCGCGTCGTCGCAAAGTGCCAGCTGCATACCCACCCACCCCCCAACAAAAAAGAATGCTATCATATTCAAATTTTTCCAGTCCAAGTAACCTCATTGTCAGTTTTAAATTTCACACCATTTTTAATTCATCGGATTATTTATGAAGTAACACAAGGGAAGGGCGCACAGTTTATGCCATACATGAAGGGTGGCCAGGGAGGAGAAAGATCGAGGACGAAGCAACAGAGGGAGAGTGGATTGGGCTGTCCATTGTGGATGAAGGGTCTCACCGCCTGCTATCTCGCATTTTAATAACCACCACAGTGGATTTAACATTACCAAATCCCTTTTTCCTGACCAAAACCCTGGGCTGTCCATACATGGGTACTATAATATCTACAGGGAGGAGAAAGATTGTTATTGACTCTGTGACATGCATAAGATTTAGGGGGATCCTGTACCTTGTCGGTGCCCTACAATTTGAATTAGGCTAACAGGGAGGAGATTTGTGATAGTTTTTTTATTTGACATGTTATTTGTGGTGAGCATGGGCTCGTTAAACCGTTGAGGTGCGCAAACAAATGCCGACATTGAAGGCGTCGTTGAATAGGGTTGACATCTGTTAATCACTAGGGAAAGGCGCTGCAGAACAGATTGTGAGGTTCTATGATCGAATAGCAACTATTGTCTTAGTTGGGTGGGAAGGACTGGTATGTGAAGATCCTTTCTCTCCATACATATCTTATTTTAATTTTATACTAAGATTGGTCACAGGGAGGAGACAAATACATGCTGATGGGATTTTGGGTGTGCTGTGCTGTACCCAGGTAAACAGAATGGACACTTATTTTTTGGACTGCGCTATGGGCCATACGATGAAGGGTTAAGGAGAAATCAGGGTTTTTGGGACGGAAAGCATGGAGGACTGAGGCCAAACAGAGGTAGGGGGATATAGCGCTATTCCAATAACACGGTGCCTCAAGGGTGAACTGTCAGGGCAGGCCAGAATCCTGCACTGTCAGCTACGAGCCTCACGTGCACTGTGCATCATCCCCACTACTCCCCCAGCGTCAGTCAGCCTACACAAACAAGGCTCTGGGGGGATGGTCGTCTAGCTCCAGGCCTCCATCGTCCATGGTGGTCACATCAGAAATCCTGTACAACCACTGTGGTCTGGGTGGCAATGAACAGGCAGACAGACTCTCCAAAATGGGGCAGCAAACTGCGAACAGTTTACACACCCCATGTCATACGGAGGGGAGGCAAAAAGCAATTGTTGTTCGTGGTCACTTTCAGAACAAAAATGGAGGGGACCGTCTGCAGCTTGACATCTGGAGCTGGAACAGCATCCACCAAACTGGACCGTGCCCAGCAGGTCGCCATCTTCAAGACTCAGAACTGTGACACTGTCAACTCCTCTCCCATCTCTACCGTCTGAAGATCCTCTCCCACACGGATGAATGTCCCCGTGTGGCACGGGATTACAGACACCAGACCCCATTCTGCAGGCACTGCCCTACCTTCGACACCCTGAGATGTGAGATCTGGCCCAGGCCTGTGGCACTCCGTGACAAGCTGTGGGGTCCTGCTGAGTTGCTGCTGTTGACCGCGACCTTCATCAACCAAACCGGACTGAGCATCTGATATTGGCCTGGAACAAAGAAGAAGAAGAAGAAGAAGAAGAAGAAGAAGAAGTGACAAAAGAAGAGGGAAGAAGAAGAACTGAAGAAATTGATGAACGACGATGTTATTGAAGAACGAAGAAGAAGAAGAAAAAAAAAGAAAGAAGAATAAAGAAGACGACGAAGACGACGAGAGAACAAATACAAGGAGAACCTGTCACGAAGGAGAAGGACGAAGGTCTATTATCCAAGACCCTATTGAGAAGGAGAAGGAGAAGAGAGAAGGAGTTCAGAAGAAGAATAATACTGATTTTCAGTTTCAAACAATACTACCCACATTTTTGAACCCTATGGAATGGTTGAAAACGTGTTGGGATAGGACACAATCAGTACTGAGTCTTCTAACACAGTGTGAGCTTCTTAGACTATGTAATAATACTGTGCTATTTTTATGTCAATACATGCCAGAATCTTCACGGTTGCTAGGAGCGCTCACGTGCACTGTTGGACCCCCAGCGTCAGTCAGCAACACAAACGAACCACTGAGAACTGGTCGTCTAGCAGAAGAAAACCATGTCCAATGTCAGGCATCCTGATGACATTTGCTGTGGTTTGGGTGACAACATAGCTTGCAGAATAGACTCTGTCAAAGTGGGCAGCAAACTGGAACTAGCATACACACCCCATGTTCTACGGAGGAGCAAAAGCAACTGTCCAAGACAGTATGGAGGGATTGCAGGTGTCACCAGAGGATCAGATCCAGCTCTACCGAGCCCAGCAGGTCCCTCTGTGAGAACTGCCTGCTGAGAAAGTCTGAAGAACTGTCACAAACAGTATGTGACTGTCACCAGAGATCAGATCCAGCTCTACCCGTGACTCCCTCTGTGAGAACTGCCTGCTGAAAAAGAACTGTCCAAACAGTGTGTGAATGTCACAGAGATTCGGATCCAGCTCTACCTCTCCCTCTGTGAGAACTACCTGCTGATAAAGAACTGTCCAAACAGTATGTGACTGTCACCAGAGATCAGATCCAGCTCTACCTCTCCCTCTGTGAGAACTGCCTGCTGAAAAAGAACTGTCCAAACAGTATGTGAATGTCACCAGAGATCAGATCCAGCTCTACCTCTCCCTCTGTGAGAACTGCCTGCTGAGAAAGAACTGTCCAGAACAGTGTGTGACCAGAATATGTCAAAGGCCCACCAGTAGAGCCTGCTCCTGTCAGATGTCCAAGAGGACAAGTTGTCTGCAATGACCAGAAGATCACAGCTCCATGTGGACCAGGTGTGTGAGAACTACCCTCTGTGAGACTGTGCACAGTCTGTATGTGAATGTAACCAGAGATCAGAACTACATCTCCCTGATGTGAGAACTGCCTGCTGAAAAAGAACTGTGTGACAGTATGTGACTAGTCACCAGAGATCAGATCCAGCTCTACCCCTCCCTCTGTGAGAACTGCCTGCTGAAAAAGAACTGTCCAAACAGTGTGTGAATGTCACCAGAGATCAGATCCAGCTCTACCTCTCCCTCTGTGAGAACTGCCTGCTGAGAAAGAACTGTCCAAAACCAGTATGTGAAGGTCACCAGAGATCACAACATCCAACCAGAGAACTGTCTGCTGAGAACTGTCCAGTATGTGACTGTCACCAGAGATCGGATCAAGCTCTCCTCTCCCTGTGTGAGAACTGCCTGCTGAGAAAGAACTGTCCAAACAGTGTGTGAATGTCACCAGAGATCAGATCCAGCTCTACCTCTCCCTCTGTGAGAACTGCCTGCTGAGAAAGAACTGTCCAGACAGTGTGTGACTGTCACCAGAGATCAGATCCAGCTCTACCCCTCCCTCTGTGAGAACTGCCTGCTGATAAAGAACTGTCCAAACAGTATGTGAATGTCACCAGAGATCAGATCCAGCTCTACCTCTCCCTCTGTGAGAACTGCCTGCTGAGAAAGAACTGTCCAAACAGTGTGTGAATGTCACCAGAGATCAGATCCAGCTCTACCTCTCCCTCTGTGAGAACTGCCTGCTGAGAAAGAACTATCCAAACAGTGTGTGACTGTCACCAGAGATCAGATCCAGCTCTACCTCTCCATCTGTGAGAACTGCCTGCTGAGAAAGAACTGTCCAAACAGTGTGTGACTGTCACCAGAGATCAGATCCAGCTCTACCTCTCCCTCTGTGAGAACTGCCTGCTGAGAAAGAACTGTCCACAACGTGTGTGAATGTCACCAGAGATCAGATCCAGCTCTACCTCTCCCTCTGTGAGAACTGCCTGCTGAGAAAGAACTGTCCAAACAGTGTGTGAATGTCACCAGAGATCAGATCCAGCTCTACCTCTCCCTCTGTGAGAACTGCCTGCTGAGAAAGAACTGTCCAAACAGTATGTGACTGTCACCAGAGATCAGATCCAGCTCTACCTCTCCCTCTGTGAGAACTGCCTGCTGAGAAAGAACTGTCCAGACAGTGTGTGACTGTCACCAGTTGTCAGATGAAGCCCTACCTGTCCATCTGTGAGTTGCCTGCTGAGAAAGAACTGTCCAGACAGTGTGTGACTGTCACTGAGATCAGATCCAGCTCTACTCTTCTGTGAGAACTGCCTGCTGAGAAAGAACTGTCCAGACTATGTGGTCACGATGAGATCAGATCCAGCTCTACATCTCCCTCTGTGAGTCTGCCTGCTGTATGTGCCAGGTATGTCTGTTGTGTCCCGTCCTGTCACGACGTTTCTGTGAGGACAAGTATGTATCCTTCAAAGCCAGCCTGATCGGGACTATGTCAGAGTGAATGTATGTCTGCTGTGTGTATGTCTGTTTGTCTGTCTGTGTGTATGTCTCTATGTATGTCTCTGTATGTATGCATGTCTGTTTGTCTGAACTGTCTGTTTGCCTGTACTGTCTGTTTGCCTGTACTGTCTGTATGTCTGTCTGTATGCGTGCATGCCTGTCTGTCGGTCCGTATGGATGTCTGTCTGTCTGTCTGTCTGTATATATGTCTGTATGCATGCATAGTCGACTCCGCATAAGTCGACCTCGAATAATTCGACACTTCGGATTAATCGACCCTAAGGCTGAGGCGTCTCTTTGAAATTCGGTTTGCTCCCACCTGGAGAGCGCGTCGCAGCCAGAGGCGCGCCACCCAATTGTTTTTTTTGGTGCGTGCATGCGATTTTTGTGATTGATGAGGAAGGAAAGGGGTGGTGGTAAATTTTGACCAAATGACAACTTTTTCGTTGCCACTGGAATGAACGTTTGCTAAGTGCATGGGCACACGGGACCTCGGTTTATCGTCTCATCCAAAAGACTCCACCGGTTCAAACCATAAGGCCTAGTGCAGAGTGAGAGGAAAACTCCCCTGTACCCAGGTTCGAACTCGGGTTTCCCCCCGTGGGGATACCGGGGGGTCTTCCGTACAAATAGTTCCCCCACCTTCTGGAAGTTCTGTGCTTGTAACTTCCTCTAATCTGTCACTCTCTTGACTCTGCCTTTTTCCTTGCTTTGTGTCATCTACTATCTTTCTGACTTTTTGGCCCATTCTCCTGCATTTGTTCTCAAAAACAATCTTCCAAATAGTTTTCTTCTTTGAGCTCCTCCGAAATCGGAATGTGTCGGCTGAATGCAGCGAGGAGACCAGTGAAAACTGGAAAACGGACACATACGTACCCATTGTGGCCTTATGGCCCTGGAACGCAGAAGAAAAAGAAGAAGTCGGGTTTACTTGACACGAGGCGAACGCGTTACCTCTGTGCCACTCTTCACCTGCACAATACAATCATGAACTCACCAGAAGGTCAGTATACAGTATTCAGTTCTTTTCTACAAATTAGTCACGTTGACCCCCGTTGTGTATTAACTGACAAAGAAAATACACATATGTCATAAAGTTCGTGTATGATGTTCAATGATTTTGCTGTCTCAGGACCGACCTCCTGGAACAAACTTCCTCTCTCCCTCCGTCAGCTACCGACCGACCCTCTCTGCTTTCAAAGCTAATCTCAAGACCCACCTGTTCCCCCGTCATTAAAGCTCCGCTCTCTTTATCTTCTCTCTCTTGCCATTAGGGTCTGTTTCTGCTGTTTTCCATTGATGTCAATACGCTTGTGTGTTCGCTTTGTGTTGTGTTTTTGTTTGAAAAGCTATCAGCATTGGATGCTAACCTGTATGTGCAAATTTGAATTGAGTTCCTGGCAATATTCAGCGCCGTATAAAAATGATGATGTGTTGTGTCTTGGTTGTTGTTGATGTTGTTTGATGTCGTGTGTTGTTGTTGTTGATGTTGATGTTGTTGTTGATGTTGTGTGTGTGATGTTGCAGCGTAAACAAACTATAAACATAATTTCCTCAGATTCAGTGAAAGAAAGTATTTCATCAGATTCTGCTTCCCAGTGGTCACAGTCGTTCGGCTAAAGTTGGATTTGCGTGGAGCACAGCCTTCATCGACAGTCCTCTCTTTTTCCCTCACTCTCTTAAAAGGGCAGCCACCACGTGCACTGAAATCGCACGACTGTACGATATGATTCGATCATGTTGGTGTCTCTAAGAACACCCATGGGATTATGAGCCGAATCGTATCGTA
>CM065690.1:5583155-5585655 GCA_017654935.2 Phymorhynchus buccinoides
ATTGTGGTGCAAAAATTCGACGTTGGCGGTGAAAGGGTTGACACCTATGTCACTAAAATGCATCACATTGGGGTCTCTGATCCAAAGACCCTATTGTCTTAGCTTTGGGAAGTAAGGATAGACCTTAATATTTTATATCATGTCACAGAAGAATCCCCAATACTGCAGATGGATTTTGTTCTCTACTCAGGTAAACTTAATGGACATTTTTTGCTGAAATACGGCTGGCGGTCAAAGGGTTAAAAACGGTTTGGGACGGAAAAAATCAACACTGAGCCAAACACAATGTGCATAACTAGGTTATGTAATAACACTGTGCTATGTTTTAGGTCTATGCTACCAGAATCCTGCACTGTCAGCTACGAGCCTCACGTGCACTCCTCCCCACTACCCCAGCGTCAGTCAGCCTACAGAAACAAGGCTCTGGGGGGATGGTCGTCTAGCTCCAGGCCTCAATCGTCCATGGTGGTCACATCCTGTACAACCACTGTGGTCTGGGTGACAATGAACAGGCAGACAGACTCTCCAAAATGGGCAGCAAACTGGAACAGTTTACACACCCCATGTCATACGGAGAAGCAAAAGCAATTGTTCGTGGTCACTTCAGAACAAAATGGAGGGAGCGTCTGCAGCTTGACTCTGGAGAGGACAGCATCCACCAGCTGGACCGTGCCCAGCAGGTCGCCATCTTCAGACTAAGAACCGGTCACTGTCGGCTGCACTCCCATCTGTACCGTCTGAAGATCTCCCACACGGATGAATGTCCGTGTGGCACAGGATTACAGACACCAGACCACATTCTGCAGGACTGCCCTCTACCTTCGACACCCTGAGACGTGAGACCTGGCCCAGGCCTGTGGCACTCCGTGACAAGCTGTGGGGTCCTGCTGAGTTGCTGCTGTTGACCGCGGCCTTCATCAACCAAACCGGACTGAGCATCTGATATGGCCGGGAACAAAGAAGAAGAAGAAGAAGAAGAAGAAGAAGAAGAAGAAGAAGAAGAAGAAGAAGAAGACGAGAAGAAGAAGAAGAAGAAGAAGAAGAAGAAGAAGAAGAAGAAGAAGAAGAAGAAGAAGAAGAAGAAGAAGTACAAGCAGCCCACCACCCCTATGGTGCCAGCTTCAGTTCTACGTCTCTTCTTGGGGATCTTTGTATGCAATACCAGAATCACACATTGCATGTGGACACAGTGGTGGAAAAAAACGAACTGAAAAAGAACTGTCCACAAAGTATGTGAATGTCACCAGAGATCACCTCCCCTCCCTGTGTGAGAACTGCCTGCTGAAAAAGAACTGTCCAAACAGTATGTGAATGTCACCAGAGATCACCTCCCCTCCCTGTGTGAGAACTGCCTGCTGAAAAAGAACTGTCCAAACAGTATGTGAAGGGTCACCAGAGATCACCTCCCCTCCCTGTGTGACACTCAGGTGAAGAAGAAGAAACCCGAACAATTTTATCAGCAAGGTGATGACTGCGTTCTGTTGTTTTAAAAACATGCTTGTTGAAAAAGAACTGTCCAAACAGTATGTGAATGTCACCAGAGATCACCTCCCCTCCCTGTGTGAGAACTGCCTGCTGAAAAAGAACTGTCCAAACAGTATGTGAAGGGTCACCAGAGATCACCTCCCCTCCCTGTGTGAGAACTGCCTGCTGAAAAAGAACTGTCCAAAAAGTATGTGAATGTCACCAGAGATCCAGCTCTCCTCTCCCTCTGTGAGAACTGCCTGCTGAAAAAGAACTGTCCAAACAGTATGTGAATGTCACCAGAGAGATCCAGCTCTACCTCTCCCTCTGTGAGAACTGCCTGCTGAAAAAGAACTGTCCAAACAGTATGTGAACTGTCACCAGAGAGAGATCACAGCTCCCTCTCCCTCTGTGAGAACTGCCTGCTGAAAAAGAACTGTCCAAAAAGTATGTGAATGTCACCAGAGATCAGATCCAGCTCTACCTCTCCCTTTGTGAGAACTGCCTGCTGAAAAAGAACTGTCCAAACAGTATGTGAAAGGTCACCAGAGATCACCTCCCCTCCCTGTGTGAGAACTGCCTGCTGAAAAAGAACTGTCCAAACAGTATGTGAACAGGTCACCAGAGATCACCTCCCCTCCCTCTGTGAGAACTGCCTGCTGATGCAGAACTGTCCAAACAGTATGTGTCTGTCACCAGAGATATGTACCTCCCCTCCCTGTGTGAGAACTGCCTGCTGAAACAGAACTGTCCAAACAGTATGTGACTGTGTCACCAGAGATCTGTCTGTCTGTCTGCTTACCCTCTCCCTGTGTGAGAACTGCCTGCTGCTCAAGAGAACTGTCCAAACAGTATGTGAAGGTCACCAGAGAAACACAGCCAATCTCTCCCACTGTGAGAACTGCCTGCTGAAACATCTCCAATGTGAACTATGAGGACTGGTCAGCTGGATAGCCCCTCCATCATCCTCAACATCCCTGGTATTGGAGCCAAAGATGAGCATACTGCCTCTGAGCTAAAGTCCCTGACCCTGGAA
>CM065690.1:5590655-5603998 GCA_017654935.2 Phymorhynchus buccinoides
TGCGTGCGTGCGTGCGTGCGTGCGTGCGTGCGTGCGTGCGTGCGTTGCGTGCGTGCGTGCGTGCGTGCGTGCGTGCGTGCGTGCGTGCGTGCGTGCGTGCGTGCGTGCGTGCGTGCGTGCGTGCGTGCGTGCGTGCGTGCGTGCGTGCGTGCGTGCGTGCGTGCGTGCGTGCGTGCGTGCTGTGTGCGTGCGTGCGTGCGTGCGTGCGTGCGTGCGTGCGTGCGTGCGTGCGTGCGTGCGTGCGTGCGTGCGTGCGTGCGTGCGTGCGTGCGTGCGTGCGTGCGTGCGTGCGTGCGTGCGTGCGTGCGTGCGTGCGTGCGTGCGTGCGTGCGTGCGTGCGTGCGTGCGTGCGTGCGTGCGTGCGTGCGTGCGTGCGTGCGTGCGTGCGTGCGTGCGTGCGTGCGTGCGTGCGTGCGTGCGTGCGTGCGTGCGTGTGCGTGCGTGCGTGCGTGCGTGCGTGCGTGCGTGCGTGCGTGCGTGCGTGCGTGCGTGCGTGCGTGCGTGCGTGCGTGCGTGCGTGCGTGCGTGCGTGCGTGCGTGCGTGCGTGCGTGCGTGCGTGCGTGCGTGCGTGCGTGCGTTGCGTGCGTGCGTGCGTGCGTGCGTGCGTGCGTGCGTGCGTGCGTGCGTGCGTGCGTGCGTGCGTGCGTGCGTGCGTGCGTGCGTGCGTGCGTGCGTGCGTGCGTGCGTGCGTGCGTGCGTGCGTGCGTGCGTGCGTGCGTGCGTGCGTGCGTGCGTGCGTGCGTGCGTGCGTGCGTGCGTGCGTGCGTGCGTGCGTGCGTGCGTGCGTGCGTGCGTGCGTGCGTGCGTGCGTGCGTGCGTGCGTGCGTGCGTGTGCGTGCGTGCGTGCGTGCGTGCGTGCGTGCGTGCGTGCGTGCGTGCGTGCGTGCGTGCGTGCGTGCGTGCGTGCGTGCGTGCGTGCGTGCGTGCGTGCGTGCGTGCGTGCGTGCGTGCGTGCGTGCGTGCGTGCGTGCGTGCGTGCGTGCGTGCGTGCGTGCGTGCGTGCGTGCGTGCGTGCGTGCGTGCGTGCGTGCGTGCGTGCGTGCGTGCGTGCGTGCGTGCGTGCGTGCGTGCGTGCGTGCGTGCGTGCGTGCGTGCGTGCGTGCGTGCGTGCGTGCGTGCGTGCGTGCGTGCGTGCGTGCGTGCGTGGCGTGCGTGCGTGCGTGCGTGCGTGCGTGCGTGCGTGCGTGCGTGCGTGCGTGCGTGCGTGCGTGTGTCAAGTCAAGTCAAGTCAAAATGATCTTTATTGACGATAAAAGAATAAGCTTGATAAAGCTTATATATATATTTATTTTATTTTAATTTCACATCAAAGACATAGGGACAACAAAGTTTTCTAAAAATTCTATTATTATTGCATTTCAAATGCTCTAACTTCTGAGTCCCGTAGGCTGGGGGAACGGTGCCAACTGTATACTGCATATTTTTCATACCTATGGGTACCTCTCTTTCTCTCTCTGTCTCTCTCTCTCTCTCTCTCTCTCTCTCTCTCTCTCTCTCTCTCTCTCTCTCTCTCTCTCTCTCTCTCTCTCTCTCTCTCTCTCTCTCTCTCTCTAACTCTCTCTCTCTCTCTCTCTCTCTCTCTCTCTCTCTCTCACTCTCTCTCTGCAGGGTCTGTCCCGTCCTGAGCTGCGCGGAGTCCGTCACCTGGACGTCAGCTACAACTCTGTGCCCCGGGTGGATGGGGAGATGCTGACGGCACTGAGGGTCTGGAGAGTCTGAACCTCGGTCACAACCGTCTGGCCTCCCTCCAGCCCGGCTCCTTCCTCCATCTGACGTCTCTCATGTCTCTGGACCTCAGTCACAACCAGCCGGCCTCCCTCCATCCCGGCTTCTTCCTCCACCTGACGTCTCTCAGGTCTCTGGACCTCAACGACAACAGGCTGGCCTCCCTCCATCCCGGCTTCTTCCTCCACGCTGACGTCTCTCAGGTCTCTGGACCTCAGTCACAACCAGCCGGCCTCCCTCCATCCCGGCTCCTTCCTCCACCTGACGTCTCTCAGGTCTCTGCACCTCAACGACAACCGGCTGCAGGGAAACCTTTCTCAGGAAACGTTTCGAGGACTGTCCGGTCTCCAGAAAGTGGACTTGAGTCACAACCTGTTTGACGTGCTGGTCAACGGCACGTTCTCGGCGCTGCTCGAGCTGACCTGGATCAGTGTGCGAGGTAACCGTCTGCTCAAGGTGGAGGCTGGAGCGTTGGATGGACTGAGCAGTCTGCAATACCTGGACATGTCATAACTCTCTGCAAATGACGTCCTCTGCCCTCCCTCCTGGTGTCTTCTCTTCCCTGTCAGTTCTGGGTGGACTGAGCAGTCTGCAATACCTGGACATGTCTGAGAACTCTGCAAATGACGTCCTCTGCCCTCCCTCCTGGTGTCTTCTCTTCCTTGTCAGTTCTGGGTGGACTGAGCAGTCTGCAATACCTGGACCTGTCTGAGAACTCTGCAAATGACGTCCTCTGCCCTCCCTCCTGGTGTCTTCAACGACCTGCCAGCTCTGGGTGGACTGAGCAGTCTGCAATACCTGGACCTGTCTGATAACTCTCTGCAAATGACGTCCTGTGCCCTCCCTCCTGGTGTCTTCAACGACCTGCCAGCTCTGGGTGGACTGAGCAGTCTGCAATACCTGGACCTGTCTGATAACTCTCTGCAAATGACGTCCTCTGCCCTCCCTCCTGGTGTCTTCAACGACCTGCCAGCTCTGGGTGGACTGAGCAGTCTGCAATACCTGGACCTGTCTGAGAACTCTGCAAATGACGTCCTCTGCCCTCCCTCCTGGGGTCTTCTCTTCCCTGTCAGCTCTGGATGGACTGAGCAGTCCGCAATACCTGGACCTGTCTGAGAACTCTGCAAATGACGTCCTCTGCCCTCCCTCCTGGGGTCTTCTCTTCCCTGTCAGCTCTGGATGGACTGAGCAGTCTGCAATACCTGGACCTGTCAGAACTCTCTGCAAATGACGTCCTCTGCCCTCCCTCCTGGTGTCTTCAACGACCTGCCAGCTCTACGTTCTCTGACCATCGACACGTTTTACCAACCTTACTTTGGTCAGAATTGTAATGCTTTGAAGCACCTGGAGATTCTGGATCTGAGCATCAACTGTAAGATAGTTCGGCTCACGAACGAAACATGCTGGCCACGCTGACGGCAGAGGAGAGAGAGGCTCTGGACCGCCTGGCGGATCAGCATCAGAGCAGGTGACTAAGCATTTCTTATGTGTTTTCTTCGAACAATGTTAACAAAAATGCTGCTGACTTTGTGGTGAACTTTAATTAAGTATCTTGATCTTGACTGTAAAGTTGAGCTGAAAGAACCATGACCCGTCGCCACAAAATGAGTCGTGTTGTCCCTGGCTCACATACCCCCTGACAATTTTAGGTGAGAGGGGGTCGAATCATCAATTTCCAGATTGTTGTTTATTGTTAAACAATAGGTTATTATCTACCTCACATTGAAGTATCGAAGTGTAACAACGATCCTCTCTGTCTTAAAAACGTATTCTTAATAGAAACATCTGACTGATTTGTACACATGTTGAAACGGTCCGTTTACAGTTTCTCATGTTGCCGATTCTTTGAGTATACGAGTTCAAATCTTCATAGCTTTGCAACCAATTATTATCTGATTAACAGTTTGTTTGGTGCGTTGAAAAGCTCTTTTAGTGCATAACAATGATTGATAATAACTCAAAAGTGACCCGTGGGACATCACGACTCATTTTGTGGTGACAGGTCACTCTGATTAAAAGTTTTATTATTTGTATTATTGTAGCATTAAATAATCGAAAGTCATAATACAATCGCTTCAGATTATCTATTTTACCTGCTGCTGTTTCCCCCCGTTGAATTCTGAATACTACTACTGAAAGAGTACTGTTTTTTCTTGTGCTTCCTGCATGTTTTCGCTTGGTTCAACGCGTCATGCATTACACTTTGCTAAATTGTCCAGATACCTTTTTTCTATGTTGTTGTTTTTTAAATTGTATATGATATTACAATTTGTAGGTCACTTCAACAAGTTTATTTTTTGTAATCAAAGAATGTTTGGGTCAGTTCAAGACGAGTCATGTTTTGTGTGGTGTTTGTTTGTTTCTATTAATTAATGTGTGGGTCAGTTCAACACGTTGTTAGGCTTTGTCTATATCAGATAATGTGTGCGTCAGTTAACGAACATACAGGTTATGGCCTTATTGTGGACTTTAATGCAAATAATAACTTGTATTCAGACTGACAACAATATAAAATGGGTATTATACAAATTATATTATTAGTTCAGTAGTTTTTAAATACAAGTTGTTGTCATACTAAGTCGATGGACTATTTGAAGACAGTCCGTTTTGAATCTCAGGCGTTGTGCACCTTTCATCCCCCACAGACTGAGCCTGCTCCACAACCCCCTGACTGTAAGGCATTGTGCACCTTTCATCCCCCACAGACTGAGCCTGCTCCACAACCCCCTGACTGTAAGGCATTGTGCACCTTTCATCCCCCACAGACTGAGCCTGCTCCACAACCCCCTGACTGTAAGGCATTGTGCACCTTTCATCCCCCACAGACTGAGCCTGCTCCACAACCCCCTGACTGTAAGGCATTGTGCACCTTTCATCCCCCACAGACTGAGCCTGCTCCACAACCCCCTGACTGTAAGGCATTGTGCACCTTTCATCCCCCACAGACTGAGCCTGCTCCACAACCCCCTGACTGTAAGGCATTGTGCACCTTTCATCCCCCACAGACTGAGCCTGCTCCACAACCACCTGACTGTAAGGCATTGTGCACCTTTCATCCCCCACAGACTGAGCCTGCTCCACAACCCCCTGACTGTAAGGCATTGTGCACCTTTCATCCCCCACAGACTGAGCCTGCTCCACAACCCCCTGACTGTAAGGCATTGTGCACCTTTCATCCCCCACAGACTGAGCCTGCTCCACAACCCCCTGACTGTAAGGCATTGTGCACCTTTCATCCCCCACAGACTGAGCCTGCTCCACAACCCCCTGACTGTAAGGCATTGTGCACCTTTCATCCCCCACAGACTGAGCCTGCTCCACAACCCCCTGACTGTAAGGCATTGTGCACCTTTCATCCCCCACAGACTGAGCCTGCTCCACAACCCCCTGACTGTAAGGCATTGTGCACCTTTCATCCCCCACAGACTGAGCCTGCTCCACAACCCCCTGACTGTAAGGCATTGTGCACCTTTCATCCCCCACAGACTGAGCCTGCTCCACAACCCCCTGACTGTAAGGCATTGTGCACCTTTCATCCCCCACAGACTGAGCCTGCTCCACAACCCCCTGACTGTAAGGCATTGTGCACCTTTCATCCCCCACAGACTGAGCCTGCTCCACAACCCCCTGACTGTAAGGCATTGTGCACCTTTCATCCCCCACAGACTGAGCCTGCTCCACAACCCCCTGACTGTAAGGCATTGTGCACCTTTCATCCCCCACAGACTGAGCCTGCTCCACAACCCCCTGACTGTAAGGCATTGTGCACCTTTCATGGCCCCCATGTTGGAGACTGAGCCTGCGTGGGGACAACCCCCTGACTGTAAATGACATGCATCCCCCACAGACTGAGCCTGCTCCACAACCTTGTAAGGCACTGACATGCACCCTTCATGGCGGCCATGTTGGACTGAGCCTGCTCCACAACCCCCTGACTGTAAGGCATTGTGCACCTTTCATGGCCCCCACAGACTGAGCCTGCGTCCACAACCCCCTGACTGGCTATAGGCATGACATGCACCTTTCATGGCCCCCATGTTGGACTGAGAACTGCGTCCACAAGATGCTGAGTGTGGCTATAGCCTGCATGACATGCACCGGGGGATGGCCCCCATGTTGGAGACTGAGAACTGCTCCACAAGATGCTGACTGCTATAGGCCATTGTGCACCTTTCATGGCCCCCACAGACTGAGCCTGCTCCACAACCCCCTGACTGTAAGGCATTGTGCACCACCTTTCATCCCCCACAGACTGAGCCTGCTCCACAACCCCCTGACTGGCTATAGGCCTGTGCACCTGACACGCCCCCACAGATGGCGGCCATGCTGGATCACCCCCTGAACTGCACGTGCGGCAACCTGGACCTGGTTCATAGGCTGGGGACTGACACGCACCGGGTGCTGGATGGCCAGTTGGATCACTGAGGGGCAACGTGGGGACCTGCACGCTGGAGACAGGGGAGACCTGGTACTGACACGCACCGGGGGATGGCGGCCATGTTGGATCACTGGAGGAACAGCGTGGGGACCAGGATGCTGAGTGTGGCTATAGGCCTGGTACTGACACAGGTAAACGACTTCAGTGTGTATGTTTCTTGGTTTTGTTTTTCTTTTGTTTTGTGCTGTCCCATCTTCTGGGCCGTACAGTGGCGTTGCTCAAACGCTGCTCATTTCTAGTCCAACTCGCAGCCACACTCTGGTTTGTCAGGTCGCAGAATCCGAAACCTGCCGGGGAGCGAATCTAGGTTAGGCTGTCAGGAGACAACCAACCGAGGAGACACTGCACTGCTGCTGAGTCACTTCGGTGGAGCCTGTTCTGAGTTAACATACGCAGGACACCACCTACTGACGACAATGATGTCTTAGTCGCGGAGCCAGCGTACAATGTGAATGTTATGTCAGTCACTTATGTTATTATTTTAAAATTCCCCTTATGTTATTTGTTTTGTTTCATTTTACTTTCGTTTGCTTTTATTCAAATTTGTTATCCTAAATCTAAAGTTCTCACCTCTTTGGGTTCGTTTTCATCGACTTTCAACAAATATTGTTTTTTGTTTTTTAATGCTTTTGATTTTTACTCAGTAAAACCCTACTGCAGAGACATGCATAGTCGTTAAGCTTCCCCGGTTCAGCCCAGGACACCCGCTGTAGCGGACCAGATTATACCTTGGGTGGGGGGATGGTTGGGGTGGGGTGGGGTGGTTTGAAGGGAGGTGGGTGTTAGTGTGTTGTGTTATGATTATATGCAATGCATTCTCTAATGTATTCATTTTTCATAGAGATGTATGGTGAGGATACGTGAACCAGTCTGTTAGAAATGTTTGTATGAAAAGCGCATTGAGTTGCTTAGCAAGATTATGCGCTATATAAGCATTATTAATTATTATTATTATTATTATTAAGTTAATACCCCGGGTATAATATACCCCGGGGTTTATTCTGGACTGGGCCAGATTATATCCCCCTAGCCACAAATAGCCCCCCCCCCCCCATTTTATCTAGCCTTTTTGTCCACTGTGTGTATGTATGTGTGTGTATCCTCTCTGTTCTCTCTCTCTCTCTCTCTCTCTCTCTCTCTCCTCTCTCTCTCCCTCTGCTCTCTCTCTCTGGTCTATCTGTGTGTGTGTGTGTAGTGTGTGTTGTGTGTGTGTGTGTGTGTGGTGTGTGTGTGTGTGTGTGTGTGTGTGCGTGTGTGCGTGAGTCCTGTGCGTGTGTGGTATTGTGTGTGTGGGCTATGTGTGTGGACGTGAGAGAGAGAGGAGAGAGAGAGAGAGAGATGGGGGGGGGAGAGAGAGAGAGAGAGAGAGAGAGAGAGAGAGTGAGTCTGAGAGAGATGAGAGAGAGAGAGAGATGAGAGAGAGAGAGAGAGAGAGAGAGAGGAGAGAGTGTAGGCGTCTGCTACATGTTTGCATGCATGGTCCTTGTGAGTGTGTGGATGTGGATGTAAACATGTAAGCCAGCCTTCCTCATTTTTATGTAGCTCCCCTTGTCGCTTTCAACGACGTTTGTCACTTTCTGCTTTTACTGCTCATTGTTCTCGTTGTTCAGCTCCTCCTCTGTCGGTGACCTGTTTGTTCTCTTTAGCAGGCTGCGCACCGCCCATTTCAGACGTCACCATCGTTTGCTTTTACTGAACTTCATCATTGTTCTTGTTGTTCAGCTCCTCCTGCTGTCGGTGACCTACCCGGTGTTCTCCCAGTGGAGCAGGCTGCGCTATCGAGAGAGAGGACCTCAGCCCTGAGTCACCGCGCCCCCAACAGGCTGAGGGAGAGCCAAGGACGCTAACCTGGTCTACGATAACACGGACCGTGACGTCATCTGGGCCTGCGTGACGCTGCCGGGTCTGTTACGTCAGTGCCCGAGCTGAGGCTGCTGGAGATGGAGAACATGTGAGCCTCAGCCTTCCATGGACAGGGCCCAGAACATCGTGCACACCACTGCTGAGTGACGTGGAAGCCCAGAACATCGTGCACACCACTGCTTCTTCCATGGACAGGGCCAGAACAGAACTGCATCATGCACATCGTGCCTTGCTGAGTGACGTGAAGCCTTCTGGATAATGCCCAGAACATGTAACCACTGCTGTGTAAGCCTTCCTCATCTTTATGCACACCACTGCTGAGTGACGTGGAAGCCTTCCATGGACAGGGCCCAGAACATCGTGCACACCACTGCTGAGTTTCCCAAGCCTACCATGGACTGGCCCAGAACATTGTCTGCTGAGCTGTTCAGCTGAGTGAAGCTGTCCATGGACAGGGCCCAGAACATCGTGCACACCACTGCTGACGTGAAGCCTTCCATGGACAGGGCCCAGAACATCGTGCACACCACTGCTGAGTGACGTGGACAGCCTTCCATGGACAGCCTTCCATGCCCAGAACATCGTGCACACCACTGCTGAGTGAAGCCTTCCATGGACAGTGCCCAGAACATCGTGCACACCACTGCTGAGTGACGTGGAGCCTTCCATGGACAGGGCCCAGAACATCGTGCACACCACTGCTGAGTGACGTGAAGCCTTCCATGGACAGGGCCCAGAACATCGTGCACACCACTGCTGAGTGACTGAGCCTTGTATGGACGCCTTCCAGTGGACAGGGCCCAGAACATCGTGCACACCACTGCCTTGTATGGACAGGGAGTGACGTGAGTGACGTGAAGCCTTTCCATGGACAGGGCCCAGAAATCGTGCACACCACTGCTGAGTGACGTGAAGCCTTCCATGGACAGGGCCCAGAACATCGTGCACACCACTGCTGAGTGACGTGAAGCCTTTCATGGACAGGGCCCAGAACATCGTGCACACCACTGCTGAGTGACGTGAAGCCTTCCATGGACAGGGCCCAGAACATCGTGCACACCACTGCTGAGTGACGTGAAGCCTTCCATGGACAGGGCCCAGAACATCGTGCACACCACTGCTGAGTGACGTGGAGCCTCTGCCTTCCATGGACAGGGCCCAGAACATCGTGCACACCACTGCTGAGTGACGTGAAGCCTTCCATGGACAGGGCCCAGAACATCGTGCACACCACTGCTGAGTGACGTGAAGCCTTCCATGGACAGGGCCCAGAACATCGTGCACACCACTGCTGAGTGACGTGAAGCCTTCCATGGACAGGGCCCAGAACATCGTGCACACCACTGCTGAGTGACGTGAAGCCTTCCATGGACAGGGCCCAGAACATCGTGCACACCACTGCTGAGTGACGTGAAGCCTTCCATGGACAGGGCCCAGAACATCGTGCACACCACTGCTGAGTGACGTGAAGCCTTCCATGGACAGGGCCCAGAACATCGTGCACACCACTGCTGAGTGACGTGAGTCTTCCATCAGGGCCTTCCATGGACAGGGCCCAGAACATGAATCGTTCCATGGACGCCCAGCATCGACGTCAGCTGGCAGGTGAGTCATCAGGGGCAACAATGGGGAGATTTTAGTTGTATCTGTAGCATTCTTCTTCGTCATCGATCGCTCAGACAGTTTCCTATCGAGTATGAGAGCTGATGCGAATGCTGCCGTTATGCGCCTATTAAAGAAATAAAGAGTTAAGTCGCAGAGTCCGAAACCAGAAGTCCAAGGGGAGCAAATCTATGTTTGGCCGTCTAAGCCCCCTACTGACGACAATGATGTCTTAGTTGCGGAGCCAGCGTGAGTGAGGTTCTCCTCCGAGGGCAGCCACCACGTCCGTCCAATCGACAGCTCCCCAGAACACACTGATCCCCATGACTTTGACCCGAACGCACCAAGGGCATGAACTGGATTGGAAACCGAAACTGAGGTCACCATGAGAGCAGGGCATGCAAGGCCGTATAATTTGAGACAATTCTTTTGTTCTTTTTGATGATTGAGGCGAATGATGCTGATGATGATGCTATGGAGTTCCGTATTGGTCTGAGACTACGTGACAGAGCTGTACTCTACGCTTCCTTTCATCATGATATCCCGGCGTTAACCAGGCTCGAGAACTACAGACACCTGCAGTGTTGGTCATGAAATTAGAGCAACACTCTCAGACAGACATCCGTTAAGCGAATGCAGTTCGACGGCGTGGTTTCACATTGAGCCCATAGCCACTCACTCTGGGTAGGAGTCGGTCCAGGACCGAAAAACCCCTCGCCTCTGATGAGATTCGAATCCGTGACCTCCCAGCCAGTATTCCGCGAATTTACCACTACCTACGCCACAGTGGCTGGTGTGAGGGAACCATTTGTACTAAAGACCCTCCAGTATCCCCACGGGAGAGTATCTGTAGGACTGAACAGTTTATTTAATGCCAGCCGCTTTGGCACAGTGGTTCTAGTGGTACTAGTGACTAGTGGTTGGCAGGTCTCGGGTTTGAATCCCATCAAAGACTTGATGGGGTTTTTTTGGTCCTGAACTGACTCTACTCAGAGTGAGTGTTCTACGGGCTCAGTGGGAAGATCAGACTGAAACTGAAACCACGCAGTCGATATTTTTTCCATATAAAGGATGCGATTAGAGTGTTGCTCTAATTTCATAGACGCAACCACCTGTGTCCAGGTGTCTCTAATTTCATGATCAACACTGTAGGTGTCTGTAGTTCTCGGTTAAACGCTGGGATATCATTATGAAAGGAAGCGTAGAGTACAGCCCTGTCACGTCTCAGACCATAATGCAATTCCATAGCACCATCACCGAAATCCTCCTCATCTCCGTCAATCGTCATAGCAAAATATGTTCTCAAATTCTGTGGCCTCGCATGCCCTGCTCTCATGCTGACCCCGATTTCAATGGCCCATCCAGTCTATGCCTTTGGTGTGTTGGGGTCCAAGTCGTGGGGATCAGTGTGTTCTGGGGAGCTGTCGGTCGACGGACGTGGTGGCGTCCTAGGATTACGACCTCACTCATGCTGGCTCCGCGACCATGCAATTATTAACAGTAATATTCTAAACTTGAAATACTGTTTTTGAATGAATTCACAATTATGAACTTGACTTTCCTAGGGGCTGCATAATTCAAGCTCATTTTTTATTCACGCATGCCCCCCCGCCCCCTCTCTCTCTCTCTCTCTCGTCTCGTCGAACTCTCTCTTTTTTTTTCTTTCTCTCTCTACTCTCTCTCTCTCTCTCTCTCAACTCTACTCTCTCTCTCTCTCTCCTCATCTCTCTCTCGCTCGGCTCTCTCTCTCTTCCCTTTCTCTTGTGCCCCCCCCCCCCTACTTGTTAGTTATTTGTTTATATTATTTCTCTCTAATTTTGTTTACTTTGATGTCTTGTATCATCATGCATGTTCATATTATTATTATCTGTTTGCCTTATCGTTTTGTATAAGTCTTGTCTCCGTATCAAGGACAGATTGTAAGAATGATAGGCCTGGCCTAAAATCTCAATCCTTGCGTAATAAATGTTTTCAAATGTCAATGTCTCTTCCTGTCTCTGTCTCTTCTCTCCTCTCTCTCCTCTCTCTCTCTCTCCCTCTCTCTCTCTCTCGCCTCCTCTCTCTCTCTCCACTCTCTCTCTCTCTCTCTCTCCCTCTCTCCCTTCTCTCTCTCTCTCTCTCCCCTCGCTCTTCTCTCTCTCTCTCTCTCTCTCTCTCTCTCCCTCACCTCTCTTCTCTCTCTCTCTCTCTTCTCTCTCTCTCTCTCTCTCTCTCTCTCTTCCTCTCTCTCTCTCGCTCTCTCTCTCGTGTATGAGCATGTTTCAATGATTTGCAAATCCCTATCTAAAAAGGTTCCAGTTTGCCAAATCAACATTTTCTGACTTACATACTCGTAAAATATTTTTTTTTCCCTTCTTTCATTGAGTCTCACATAAGCTATGCTTCCACCATCTGGGATGGGGCTAGTGCCAACATATTAAGACCTCTGTCAGTCTTTTATACGACGAGCTCTAAAATTGGTACTTTTAAAATCATCTAGCTAACAATTCCGACTACATCAATTAGATATTTTACCATTTCTTAAACTTAAACACAAACAATGCCTGTTTTTATGTTTAAAATTCTATCGGGACGTGCACCTTCACGTCAGATGAATTTGTTACAAATTTTAGATCGCTATACTCATAAAAATAATGTTGCCCTTACCAAAACTTGACATAGTCAAACCAGTGTAAATGTATTCAGGTGGTGCTCTTTGGAATTCAATCTTAAGTAACGATAACGTTGGCACTAGTCCTCATTCTTTCAACAAATCTATCCAGCATCGAATGACAGACTTGTGAATTCCAGTTAAAAATACTATGTCATTTTTATCTTACATTTGGATTGATATTACTAAGTGATTGTGTTTCATTTTGTTTGTGAAGTGTGTGGATGCCTGCGTGTGTGTGCATGTGTGTGCATATGTGTTGTGTGTGTATATATATATTACTATTATATATATATAATATATATATATGATAGATATTATATGTGTGTGTGTGTGTGTGTTGTGTGTGTGTGTGTGTGTTGTGTGTGTGTGTGTGTGTGGGTGTGTGTGTGTGTGTGTGTTTCTGTCTGTCTGTGTTTGTCCTGTGTGTGTATTATGTTGGTGTTCTGATAATTTGTAATTATTCATGTGTTGTGTCTTCATATATTGATACCTTTGTTATTTTGTATTGTGTTCATATTTTCTTGACATGTGTTAACTGTTTGCAAGATCAAAAGAAGCGTGTTTGATATGCTTATTCTTTTCGAACAATAAAAAAGATTCGTTCGTTCGTTCGTTCGTTCCGTTCGTTCGTTCGTATCGTTCTCTCTGTGACTAAGCAACGTGTCACCTTCATGATGAAATGCTGTCAGCATAATTGTACATCTATAATCATTACCCGGCAAGAGGCCAGGGTTTGCGATTGGTTTGTGTGTGTGTTTTGTGTGTTTGTGTGTCTGTGTGTTTGTGTGTCTGTGTATCGATTATCTTAAAAACATACTGTTTGGACTTTTGATTAAATTGGCGAGGGTAGACAGCTTGGAAAGGAAGACTTCTTGTCGTTAATCAACACCGTGCTGACTTTGACCTTGAAGTTTGACCTTGAAACCGAATTTCTTCTGTTGGGCCATATCATTTCCCCAGCTTTATTTCAGAGAACTAGTGAACAGAATCGCTACAATTTTGTGTGGTGGTGACCATGGTGCAAGGAAGTCGTATAAAAGTTCAGCTGTATCTCGTGAAAC
>CM065690.1:5604498-5614498 GCA_017654935.2 Phymorhynchus buccinoides
GTACACAACATGATATATCACAATGCATGGTACACAACATGATATATCACAATGCATGGTACACAAAATGATATATCACAATGCATGGTACACAAAATGATATATCACAATGCATGGTACACAATATGATATATCACAATGCATGGTACACAACATGATATATCACAATGCATGGTACACAAAATGATATATCACAATGCATGGTACACAATGATATATCACAATGCATGGTACACAACATGATATATCACAATGCATGGTACACAACATGATATATCACAATGCATGGTACACAACATGATATATCACAATGCATGGTACACAAAATGATATATCACAATGCATGGTACACAACATGATATATCACAATGCATGGTACACAACATGATATATCACAATGCATGGTACACAAAATGATATATCACAATGCATGGTACACAAAATGATATATCACAATGCATGGTACACAACATGATATATCACAATGCATGGTACACAAAATGATATATCACAATGCATGGTACACAACATGATATATCACAATGCATGGTACACAACATGATATATCACAATGCATGGTACACAACATGATATATCACAATGCATGGTACACAACATGATATATCACAATGCATGGTACACAACATGATATATCACAATGCATGGTACACAACATGATATATCACAACATGGTAACAAAATGATATATCACAATGCATGGTACACAAAATGATATATCACAATGCATGGTACACAACATGATATATCACAATGCATGGTACACAACATGATATATCACAATGCATGGTACACAAAATGATATATCACAATGCATGGTACACAACATGATATATCACAATGCATGGTACACAAAATGATATATCACAATGCATGGTACACAAAATGATATATCACAATGCATGGTACACAACATGATATATCACAATGCATGGTACACAACATGATATATCACAATGCATGGTACACAACATGATATATCACAATGCATGGATATATCACAATGGTACACAACAATGATATATCACAATGCATGGTACACAACATGATATATCACAATGCATGGTACACAACATGATATATCACAATGCATGGTACACAACATGATATATCACAATGCATGGTACACAACATGATATATCACAATGCATGGTACACAACATGATATATCACAATGCATGGTACACAACATGATATATCACAATGCATGGTACACAACATGATATATCACAATGCATGGTACACAACATGATATATCACAATGCATGGTACACAACATGATATATCACAATGCATGGTACACAACATGATATATCACAATGCATGGTACACAACATGATATATCACAATGCATGGTACACAACATGATATATCACAATGCATGGTACACAACATGATATATCACAATGCATGGTACACAACATGATATATCACAATGCATGGTACACAAAATGATATATCACAATGCATGGTACACAACATGATATATCACAATGCATGGTACACAACATGATATATCACAATGCATGGTACACAACATGATATATCACAATGCATGGTACACAAAATGATATATCACAATGCATGGTACACAAAATGATATATCACAATGCATGGTACACAACATGATATATCACAATGCATGGTACACAAAATTATATATCACAATGCATGGTACACAAAATGATATATCACAATGCATGGTACACAACATGATATATCACAATGCATGGTACACAAAATGATATATCACAATGCATGGTACACAACATGATATATCACAATGCATGGTACACAAAATGATATATCACAATGCATGGTACACAACATGATATATCACAATGCATGGTACACAACATGATATATCACAATGCATGGTACACAACATGATATATCACAATGCATGGTACACAACATGATATATCACAATGCATGGTACACAACATGATATATCACAATGCATGGTACACAACATGATATATCACAATGCATGGTACACAACATGATATATCACAATGCATGGTACACAACATGATATATCACAATGCATGGTACACAAAATGATATATCACAATGCATGGTACACAAAATGATATATCACAATGCATGGTACACAAAATGATATATCACAATGCATGGTACACAAAATGATATATCACAATGCATGGTACACAACATGATATATCACAATGCATGGTACACAACATGATATATCACAATGCATATATCACAATGCATGGTACACAAAATGATATATCACAATGCATGGTACACAATGATATATCACAATGCATGGTACACAATGATATATCACAATGCATGGTACACAAAATGATATATCACAATGCATGGTACACAACATGATATATCACAATGCATGGTACACAAAATGATATATCACAATGCATGGTACACAAAATGATATATCACAATGCATGGTACACAACATGATATATCACAATGCATGGTACACAATGATATATCACAATGCATGGTACACAACATGATATATCACAATGCATGGTACACAACATGATATATCACAATGCATGGTACACAACATGATATATCACAATGCATGGTACACAACATGATATATCACAATGCATGGTACACAAAATGATATATCACAATGCATGGTACACAACATGATATATCACAATGCATGGTACACAACATGATATATCACAATGCATGGTACACAAATGATATATCACAATGCATGGTACACAACATGATATATCACAATGCATGGTACACAACATGATATATCACAATGCATGGTACACAACATGATATATCACAATGCATGGTACACAACATGATATATCACAATGCATGGTACACAACATGATATATCACAATGCATGGTACACAAAATGATATATCACAATGCATGGTACACAACATGATATATCACAATGCATGGTACACAACATGATATATCACAATGCATGGTACACAAAATGATATATCACAATGCATGGTACACAACATGATATATCACAATGCATGGTACACAACCATGATATATCACAATGCATGGTACACAAAATGATATATCACAATGCATGGTACACAAAAATGATATATCACAATGCATGGTACACAAAATGATATATCACAATGCATGGTACACAACATGATATATCACAATGCATGGTACACAAAATGATATATCACAATGCATGGTACACAAATTGATATATCACAATGCATGGTACACAATATATATCACAATGCATGGTACACAACATGATATATCACAATGCATGGTACACAACATGATATATCACAATGCATGGTACACAACATGATATATCACAATGCATGGTACACAACATGATATATCACAATGCATGGTACACAAAATGATATATCACAATGCATGGTACACAACATGATATATCACAATGCATGGTACACAACAATGATATATCACAATGCATGGTACACAAAATGATATATCACATGGTACACAACATGATATATCACAATGCATGGTACACAAAATGATATATCACAATGCATGGTACACAACATGATATATCACAATGCATGGTACACAAAATGATATATCACAATGCATGGTACACAAAATGATATATCACAATGCATGGTACACAAAATGATATATCACAATGCATGGTACACAACATGATATATCACAATGCATGGTACACAACATGATATATCACAATGCATGGTACACAACATGATATATCACAATGCATGGTACACAAAATGATATCACAATGCATGGTACACAATGCACAATGGGTACACAAAATGATATATCACAATGCATGGTACACAAAATGATATATCACAATGCATGGTACACAAAATGATATATCACAATGCATGGTACACAAAATGATATATCACAATGCATGGTACACAATGATATATCACAATGCATGGTACACAATGATATATCACAATGCATGGTACACAAAATGATATATCACAATGCATGGTACACAAACATGATATATCACAATGCATGGTACACAACATGATATATCACAATGCATGGTACACAACATGATATATCACAATGCATGGTACACAACATATATCACAATGCATGGTACACAAAATGATATATCACAATGCATGGTACACAAAATGATATATCACAATGCATGGTACACAATGCATGGTATGATATATCACAATGCATGGTACACAAAATGATATATCACAATGCATGGTACACAACATGATATATCACAATGCATGGTACACAAAATGATATATCACAATGCATGGTACACAAAATGATATATCACAATGCATGGTACACAACATGATATATCACAATGCATGGTACACAACATGATATATCACAATGCATGGTACACAATGATATATCACAATGCATGGTACACAACATGATATATCACAATGCATGGTACACAAAATGATATATCACAATGCATGGTACACAACATGATATATCACAATGCATGGTACACAATGATATATCACAATGCATGGTACACAAAATGATATATCACAATGCATGGTACACAAAATGATATATCACAATGCATGGTACACAACATGATATATCACAATGCATGGTACACAAAATGATATATCACAATGCATGGTACACAAAATGATATATCACAATGCATGGTACACAAAATGATATATCACAATGCATGGTACACAACATGATATATCACAATGCATGGTACACAACACAATGATATATATCACAATGCATGGTACACAACATGATATATCACAATGCATGGTACACAAAATGATATATCACAATGCATGGTACACAAAATGATATATCACAATGCATGGTACACAAAATGATATATCACAATGCATGGTACACAAAATGATATATCACAATGCATGGTACACAAAATGATATATCACAATGCATGGTACACAACATGATATATCACAATGCATGGTACACAACATGATATATCACAATGCATGGTACACAAAATGATATATCACAATGCATGGTACACAACATGATATATCACAATGCATGGTACACAAAATGATATATCACAATGCATGGTACACAACATGATATGCATGGTACACAAAATGATACACAATGCATGGTACACAAAATGATATATCACAATGCATGGTACACAAAATGATATATCACAATGCATGGTACACAAAATGATATATCACAATGCATGGTACACAACATGATATATCACAATGCATGGTACACAAAATGATATATCACAATGCATGGTACACAACATGATATATCACAATGCATGGTACACACAATGATATATCACAATGCATGGTACACAACATGATATATCACAATGCATGGTACACAAAATGATATATCACAATGCATGGTACACAACATGATATATCACAATGCATGGTACACAAAATGATATATCACAATGCATGGTACACAACATATATATCACAATGCATGGTACACAAAATGATATATCACAATGCATGGTACACAACATGATATATCACAATGCATGGTACACAAAATATATATCACAATGCATGGTACACAACATGATATATCACAATGCATGGTACACAACATGATATATCACAATGCATGGTACACAACATGATATATCACAATGCATGGTACACAACATGATATATCACAATGCATGGTACACAAAATGATATATCACAATGCATGGTACACAAAATGATATATCACAATGCATGGTACACAACATGATATATCACAATGCATGGTACACAACATGATATATCACAATGCATGGTACACAAAATGATATATCACAATGCATGGTACACAAATGATATATCACAATGCATGGTACACAAAATGATATATCACAATGCATGGTACACAAAATGATATATCACAATGCATGGTACACAAAATGATATATCACAATGCATGGTACACAAAATGATATATCACAATGCATGGTACACAACATGATATATCACAATGCATGGTACACAACATGATATATCACAATGCATGGTACACAAAATGATATATCACAATGCATGGTACACAACATGATATATCACAATGCATGGTACACAAAATGATATATCACAATGCATGGTACACAAAATGATATATCACAATGCATGGTACACAACATGATATATCACAATGCATGGTACACAACATGATATATCACAATGCATGGTACACAACATGATATATCACAATGCATGGTACACAAAATGATATATCACAATGCATGGTACACAACATGATATATCACAATGCATGGTACACAACATGATATATCACAATGCATGGTACACAAAATCACAATGCATGGTACACAACATGATATATCACAATGCATGGTACACAACATGATATATCACAATGCATGGTACACAACATGATATATCACAATGCATGGTACACAAAATGATATATCACAATGCATGGTACACAACATGATATATCACAATGCATGGTACACAACATGATATATCACAATGCATGGTACACAAAATGATATATCACAATGCATGGTACACAACATGATATATCACAATGCATGGTACACAATGATATATCACAATGCATGGTACACAACATGATATATCACAATGCATGGTACACAAAATGATATATCACAATGCATGGTACACAAAATGATATATCACAATGCATGGTACACAACATGATATATCACAATGCATGGTACACAACATGATATATCACAATGCATGGTACACAACATGATATATCACAATGCATGGTACACAACATGATATATCACAATGCATGGTACACAACATGATATATCACAATGCATGGTACACAAAATGATATATCACAATGCATGATGACGACATGTACACAACATGATATATCACAATGCATGGTACACAAAATGATATATCACAATGCATGGTACACAACATGATATATCACAATGCATGGTACACAACATGATATATCACAATGCATGGTACACAACATGATATATCACAATGCATGGTACACAACATGATATATCACAATGCATGGTACACAACATGATATATCACAATGCATGGTACACAACATGATATATCACAATGCATGGTACACAATGCACAATGCATGGTACACAAAATGATATATCACAATGCATGGTACACAAAATGATATATCACAATGCATGGTACACAATGATATATCACAATGCATGGTACACAACATGATATATCACAATGCATGGTACACAAAATGATATATCACAATGCATGGTACACACAATGCATGGTATATATCACAATGCATGGTACACAACATGATATATCACAATGCATGGTACACAATGATATATCACAATGCATGGTACACAACATGATATATCACAATGCAACACAAAATGATATATCACAATGCATGGTACACAAAATGATATATCACAATGCATGGTACACAAAATGATATATCACAATGCATGGTACACAACATGATATATCACAATGCATGGTACACAATGATATATCACAATGCATGGTACACAATGATATATCACAATGCATGGTACACAATGATATATCACAATGCATATATCACAATGCATGGTACACAAAATGATATATCACAATGCATGGTACACAACATGATATATCACAATGCATGGTACACAACATGATATATCACAATGCATGGTACACAACATGATATATCACAATGCATGGTACACAACATGATATATCACAATGCATGGTACACAACATGATATATCACAATGCATGGTACACAACATGATATATCACAATGCATGGTACACAACATGATATATCACAATGCATGGTACACAATGATATATCACAATGCATGGTACACAACATGATATATCACAATGCATGGTACACAAAATGATATATCACAATGCATGGTACACAACATGATATATCACAATGCATGGTACACAAAATGATATATCACAATGCATGGTACACAACATGATATATCACAATGCATGGTACACAACATGATATATCACAATGCATGGTACACAAAATGATATATCACAATGCATGGTACACAACATGATATATCACAATGCATGGTACACAACATGATATATCACAATGCATGGTACACAACATGATATATCACAATGCATGGTACACAACATGATATATCACAATGCATGGTACACAACATGATATATCACAATGCATGGTACACAACATGATATATCACAATGCATGGTACACAACATGATATATCACAATGCATATGGTACACAACATGATATATCACAATGCATGGTACACAACATGATATATCACAATGCATGGTACACAACATGATATATCACAATGCATGGTACACAACATGATATATCACAATGCATGGTACACAACATGATATATCACAATGCATGGTACACAACATGATATATCACAATGCATGGTACACAACATGATATATCACAATACATATGGTACACAACATGATATATCACAATGCATGGTACACAACATGATATATCACAATACATATGGTACACAACATGATATATCACAATACATATGGTACACAACATGATATATCACAATGCATGGTACACAACATGATATATCACAATGCATGGTACATGATACATCACAATGTATGGTATGATATATCACAATATATATGGTACACAACATAATATATCACAATGCATGGTACACAACATGATATATCACAATGCATGGTACACAATGATATATCACATGCATGGTACACAACATGATATATCACAATACATATGGTATGTACACATTAAAGCTAGCATTAACTGTCGTCTAAAAAATGATGCAAAAATAATGTCACCATCATAAACTTCATAGAAAATAAGATTCACACATTACCATCATAAACCTGACACAAGATCTAAAACATGTGAACACATCTAGGTTAAAGCTTGTGACGGAATCACAATATTGTCCATGATCCCAACTGTTTAGGAATGTTCAATAACTGATCAAGACAATGAGTGTCATCCCTTGCCAGTGTTAAAGGTGCACCCTGACGGATGAGTTTTTGTAAGAAACACGTCGAGATCACCAGAAAGACATCCTTTTCACGGATCGGAACACTCACTTTGCTCTGGTTTCCTAGAAATTAAACCGTCAAAACGGCGATTCCTCCTTGGCGGAGATGCCGGATAGAGAAGCCATTTTGGATGGGGAGGGTGGAGGTCACTCATTGTGGTTAAAGCGTTTTCTTTTTTTGTAGTGTAGTAAAAACAAGAAGGAGCTATTTCCTTTGTTGTGAGCGAAACACCTTTAGATAAACTGTATAAAAATATAAAAAAAATTAAAAAATGCTTGTATTGCGAAACTTTCGTGCAAACGATTTGGCGGCCATTAGAAAAGAGACGACACACGCCTTCTCTTTGGGTGAAAGAATTCTAGGAAACCAGAGCAAAGTGAGTGTTGTAATCTTTGTAAAGGGTGTTTTCCAGGTGATCTCGACGTGTTTCTTACAAAAACTCATCCGTCCGGGTGCCCCTTTAAGCAACACGCAGCCAGATGAAAATCTACAGCCTTCTGGAAGTGGTCTGTATCCCAATGAAAATCTACAGCCTTCTCAGCAGTGGTGTGCACGGTGTTCTGGGCCCTGTCCATGGCAGGCTCCACGTCACTCAGCAGTGGTGTGCACAATGTTCTGGGCCCAGTCCATGGAAGGCTTCACGTCACTCAGCAGTGGTGTGCACGATGTTCTGGGCCCTGTCCATGGAAGGCTTCACGTCACTCAGCAGTGGTGTGCACGATGTTCTGGGCCCTGTCCATGGAAGGCTTCACGTCACTCAGCAGTGGTGTGCACGATGTTCTGGGCCCTGTCCATGGAAGGCTTCACGTCACTCAGCAGTGGTGTGCACGATGTTCTGGGCCCTGTCCATGGAAGGCTTCACGTCACTCAGCAGTGGTGTGCACGATGTTCTGGGCCCTGTCCATGGAAGGCTTCACGTCACTCAGCAGTGGTGTGCACGATGTTCTG
>CM065690.1:5631998-5634498 GCA_017654935.2 Phymorhynchus buccinoides
TATGTGTGTGTGTAAGTGTGTGTGTATGTGTGTTTATTATTATTATTATTATCATTATTAGGTATTAGGTAATTTATAGTCACGGAGGCACTTGGAGAGCGCGTCGCGTGCGATTTCTGTGTGACGGATGAGGAAGGAGGGGGGAGAGTAACATTTTGACCAAAGGAAAACTTTTCGTTGCCACTGGGATTAACGTGTGCTGAGTGCATGGGCGTGCATGCGTGTGTGTGTGCGCGCGCGCGTGTGCGTGTGTTTTTTTTCTTTTCTTTTTTTCTGTCTGTTTGTTGTTTTTTTTGTGTGTGTTGTTTTTCTGTCTGTGTGTGTGTGTGTGTGTGTGTGTGTGTGTGTGTGCGTGTGTGTGTGCGCGCGCGCGTGCGTGTGCGCGCGCGCGTGCGTGTGTTTCAGCAGCATCAAGTCGTTAATCGTCATACGACTCATCCAGGAAGTGAATGAGAGAGACAAGAGCAGCAACAGGAAGTCGGTAAACCAATCCATCAGCACTGCGCATGACAGGAAGAGACAGTCAGCAAAATTGAAGAAGAAGAAGAAAAGAAGAAGAAGAAGAAGAAGAAGAAAAAAAACAAGCCACGGTGAGGGCGAGAGTACAAACATATATTATTATAAATGGACGCACGTGATGGGACCTATCTCCATCCTGGAGATAGTGCCACCACTTTTTGACAACTTCCAACAATTTGTTGCCCTTCTCCATTTCAAGATGGGGGGTGGGAGTGAGTGGGTTTGGAGGTGGAGTTAAAGAGGAAACAAGGTGACGTTGCCCATGAACGTGGTCTCAGTAACTTTAAGCCAAGCCAAAGAAGTAAGTGATTATAGGTTTTTTTGTGATTAATAGGAAATACTTTGTGTTTATTGACACACGTGCCAAGAAAAAAGCAAGGGGTGTGTGTGTGGGGTGGGGAGGGTGTGGGGGGGGAGTGTGTGTGTGGGGGTGTGGGGGGGGGGGTGATGTGTGTGTGTGTGTGTGTGTGTGTGTGTGTGTGTGTGTGTGTGTGTGTGTGTCAGACACACACCCCTTGCTTGCTTTTACAAGGCTCACAAATGGGGCGGAAATATACATAGAAATTTAATGTCAATTATTTCGAGAATAGAACAAGGTCCAATGGGGACACCCCTCTATCGCTACGTATCGATAACACTACCAAGATAAATCAGCACGGCTATCACTACGTATCGATAACACTACCGGGCTAAATCACTACGGCAACTAAGGGTTAGGGTTAAAATAGGGTTAAACTTAGCTAAGGAATAAGGTTAGGTTACAAAAAGGGTTCGGGTTAGGGTTAAGAATAGGGTTAGGGTTAGTCTGTCTGAATTCAAACTGACAGATTGGCACAGTCATCATCAGTTGTTCTCTATGGGTCGTAGTGATAACAACGGGCAGTTCTTTCTATACGTAGCGATAGCGCTACGCACCCAGATCCAATGTAGAACTCTGACAAACGTAAGTGATCGTAGGTCATTGTACAAAGCAAAAACGATAATTTCGGATCTTTAATCATTTCATACGTACATAACTATTCAAATCTAGTATGAATTAATTAAATCCTTTTTGTGTCTAGTGTCTGTATTGCTTAACCTCAGAAACAAACTCAGTTATTAACTTTATGGTTTGTTTTGTTCTCTGTTCTCAAAAACAAAAGAAAATGTGCTGATTTGCTTTCCCAAGGGACAGTACCTATGCACAGACAGCTGTTTTGACCTGTGAAGATCTCATCAGTCTGCATGATCAGCCTGCAATGACTGAATGAAAGTTAGGTTTTACGTCCACTCGGCTGCGAAGCAGCTCATACGGGCCGAACCAACAACCAACCATCATTCAAAGCCCGGAGTAGATCCTGGAGGTACTGCAATACCAGGTCAGATCCGTTTTTAAATGACCTATCCCTGCAATGACTGTCCAGTGGCTGTCCAACCTGAGCAAGAAGACTTTCTACAAGAGAATGGTTGTCCTCTTGGCTCCAGATTGAAAGGACACCATCGATCAGGACTTGACCAACGACGACACCTCAACCTGAACCTTCAGCACCGATGATGACCACCGGACCAACGCCAAAGACACCAGCACCACCACCACCACGACACCCAGCGTCCTCCACGAATTCATCCCCAGACCCTCTTCCTCATGTCCATCAACCGCTCTGCGGCCATCTCCGCATCGACCCAGCGCCAGAACAACTTGTCCCTAAGGGCTTTCCGCCATGAGGATGTAAAACCTCCACTCAACAACAAGTTAAAACCAAAATGTTAAAAAAATCTTATGTTAATTGACGATGATAATAATAATAATAATATTCTAAAATTATAATTTGAAAAAAAGAAGACGATAAAAGAAACAGAGTTGAGATGATAATCCAAATTAAAGGATAAAAAAATAGTATGAATTAACCCCTTGACTGCCAGAGAAAATTAAAGAAAAAAATAATTGGGCAAATCATGACATGAAAAAGACAACTGATAGAGCCAATCTGAGAAAATGGTC
>CM065690.1:5671160-5673660 GCA_017654935.2 Phymorhynchus buccinoides
TCCTGTCATCCGACCTAACCCCACGAAAGGGACATTAAGTGTCAAAGTGACCATTCTGAGAAAATGGTACAGTTAGCAACTTCAGACAATTCTCTTTCAAAATATTAGGGGAAGACGGGGTAAAAAGCGCATGGGCGGGTAAGAAGCCCACCCCAATTATCTCATGAAATGAAGCAAATTTCAGTCTCATTTTGCCCATGAGACGAGCGTTAATGTCTAGCATTCGTCTCATGGGCAAATTTGACTGAAATTTTCTTTATTTCATGAGATCTTGTAATGCGCTTTTTACCCCGTCTTCCCCTAATGATATAAGAACCATTCTTGTAACTTATTTTCCCGTTTTAGAGTTACGAGCGTTCCAAGTTGGTAGGGTGACTGTCGGCCATTTTGAGAAATCACAGTCTAAAGTTTAGCCTAGCTGAAGAAAATGCATTGACCTACTCATTTTAACCCTTTCACCGCCAGCCATATTTCAGCAAAAAATGTCCATTAACTTTGCCTGAGTAGAGAACAAAATCCATTTGCAGTATTGGGGATTCTTCTGTGACATATCTAAAATAAGGTCTATCCTTACTTCCCAAAACTAAGACAATAGGGTCTTTGGATAATAGACCCCAATTTGATGCCTTTTAGTGACATAGGTGTTAAATCACTGTGGTGCTAAAATGCGACTTTGGCGGCGAAAGGGTTAAAGCACTTTGTGGAGTAGTAAGAAACAATAACAAAGATTGTCCTTTATAAATATGAAATATGGGATATTAGAGAGCACGATAATACTCAAAATTGATTTTAAAAAATTATATATTTTTTTACTTTGCAAGGCTTTTGTGAGAAACTAGCCCGGCGACTTAATGTCCCTTTCGTGGTGCTGGGTCACACACTATCCTTTCTACACTTATTATTTATTGTGCGATTTCTGATATTATTGTTTACGAGTCAAACGTTCAAGTCGTGCATGCACAGTACATTGTGTGCTTAAAGAAAACACAACTCTAGATGCTTTGAATTTGTTTAAGCATTGCATCCCCTTAATATATAATTATATAAAACACACACCACAGTCAGTGTCGCCATTTTGTTTCCTTGACCTTTCACCTTGGCTGGTTCGTTTGAATCAATTGGTGACAACCTTTTTCTTATTTTTGTTTCTTTCTTTCTTTCGTGACTTACCGATTTGACATTTTTTCAAGTTTTCCAACAAAGAAAGAAAAAAAAAAAAAGAAGTGAAATAACCAAAAGTGTTCATTGTTCTTTTACAAAGCATTAAAGGGGCACCCTGACGGATGAGGTTTTGTCAGAAACACGTCGAGATCACCAGGAAAACACCCTTTACGGAGAACGTGACACTCACTTTGCTCTGGTTTCCTAGAAATCAAACCGTCAAATCGGCGATTCTTCCTTGGCGGATGTGCTGGAAATCAAAGTATTTCACCCAACGAGAAGGCGTGTGCCGTCTCTTTTCGAATGGCCGCCAAATCGTTTGCACGAAATTTTCGCAATACAAGCCTTTTCATTTATTTTTTTCTTTCAATTTTTGTACTATTTATCTAAATAAATTTCGCTCGTAAAAGGAAATATATCCTTTTTTTTGTTTTGCTACTGCACTACAAAAAAAAAAACCGCTTCAACCACAATGAATGACCTCCACCCACCCCATCCAAAATGGCTACTCTCTCCGGCATCTCCGCCAAGGAGGAATCGCCGTTTTGACGGTTTGATTTATAGGAAACCAGAGCAAAGTGAGTGTTCCGATCCTTGAAAAGGCTGTCTTTCTGGTGATCTCGACGTGGTTCTTGCAAAATCTCATCCGTCAGGGTCCACCTTTAAATTGACCCCAACATTCACCTTTCGTGCATATTATATTCACAGTGCTTCCCGTCCTAGTCATCACCAAATGCCTGAATGGTCGGTCACCAGTAGGTCTAATGTAGGCTACGAACAAACTGTTTCTTCCCAGAAATATATCTGTGTGTGTGTGTGTGTGTGTGTGTGTGTGTGTGTGTGCGTGCGTGCGTGTGTGTGTGTGTGTGTGTGTGTGTGTGTGTGTGTGTGTGTGTGTGTGTGTGTGTGTGTGTGCGTGCGTCAAGTCAAGTCAAGTCAAAATGATCTTTATTGAGGGTTAAACAATAAGCTAACAAGACTTTTCTTCATCCCGCCCTCCAACAAAAATACCAGCATCATGAAAAATGCATCATGTGTGTGTGTGTGTGTGTGTGTGTGTGTGTGTGTGTGTGTGTGTGTGTGTGTGTGTGTGTGTGTGTGTGTGTGTGTGTACGTGCGTGTGCGCGCGTGCGCGTGCGTGCGTGCGTGCGTGCGTGCGTGCGTGCGTGCGTGCGTGCGTGCGTGTTTTTTTAATTGTGCACATCTCTAAGTTAGTTTAATGTAATGAATTTTAATGATAATGATTTGGTTGGTATAATTTCGTTTCACTCTTTTGATTAATGTTCGTTCAGTTATGTTGTATCTCTGTCATGTTGTTGCACCTAACCTGAATTTCTCT
>CM065690.1:5683660-5688660 GCA_017654935.2 Phymorhynchus buccinoides
CCCACCGAGGGGTCTTCTTCTGTTTTCTTTCTTTCTTTCGTCGTCTGTCCAACGTGAGTTCTTCTTCTGTCCATCTAGTCCGCTGACAGGGTCGGATCATCATCGCTATGCTAATGATGCTGCTGTCGTCACTGTCTGTTTGTCTGTCTGTCTGTCTAGGGGGGTGGGCGGTGGGGGGGGGGGGTGGTAGGGGGTTGTCTCTGTATTGCGTTTCTTCTCCTGTCAGTGACCATTTGGAAGGAAGATTCTTCTCATGCTACAGCTTGCCAGGGGGTTGGGGGGTGAGGGGGAGAGAGAGAGGAGGAGAGAGAGAGAGAGAGAGAGAGAGAGAGAGAGAGAGAAGAGAGAGAGAGAGAGAGAGATAGAGAAGAAAGAAGAAGAAACAAGAAACAATTATTGATACGTCTGAGACCGTATCGGTGATGTGTGGCGATCACTTGGAAATTGGAAAGAGAATGAGAGAGAGGGGGGGGGGGGCAGGGTCACAGAGACAGAGAGAGAGAGAGAGAGACAGAGACAGACAGACAGACAGACAGACAGACAGACAGACAGATAAAGAGGGGTGGAAGATATGCAGACAAATATGTTTTTTTAGACTGAGGCATGACAGACAGATATTGATGTTCATGTTGACATTGATATTGATACTGCTCGTGACAAAGTTATAAAAAAAAAACATTTTTTCGTTTTCGTTTGGTTTTGATTTTGGGGGGGTCTTTTCTGACAACATTTTCCATTGAAACAAAATGTTAAAAAATTGTCTTCTTTGTCTAGTTGCTTAAAGTGATACAAAATCAAGATTAAACATAAGTTAATCCTGCTTTACAATACACCCCCATGGTGTAATAAATGCTAAATGCTTTACAATGCTGGTTGATTGGTTGGCTGGTTGGTTGGTTGGTTGGCTGGTTGGTTGGTTGGTTGATTGGCTGGCGGGTCGGTTAGCTGGTTGGTTGGTAGGTTGGTTGGGTGGTAGGTTGGCTGGTTGATAGGTTGGTAGGTTGGTTGGTTGGTAGGTTGGTTGGTTGGTCGGTTGGATGGTCGGTTGGATGGTTGGTAGGTTGGTCGGTTGGTTGGTTGGTTGGTTGGTAGGTTGGTTGGTTGGTTGGTTGGTTGGTCGGTTGGATGGTTGGTAGGTTGGTCGGTTGATTGGTTGGTCGGTTGGATGGTTGGTAGGTTGGTCGGTTGGTTGGTTGGTTGGTTGGTTGGTTGGTTGGTAGGTAGGTTGGTAGGTTGGTTGGTTGGTCGGTTGGATGGTTGGTTGGTTGGTTGGTCGGTTGGATGGTTGGTTGGCTGGTTGACGGGTCGGTTGGATGGTTGGTTGGCTGGCTGGCTGGTTGTTTGGCTGGTTGTTTGGCTGGTTGGATGGCTGGCGGGTTGGCTGGTTGGTCGGCTGGATGGTTGGTTGGCTGGTTGATTGGTTGAGTTTTCTCTTTCAAAGCTACAAAAGTATGTCCACACATGATTTTTAATCAAGGTTTTTTTAAACACATACAGACAGACAGACAATAGCTGAGAGACAGTCAGGCAGACAAAAAAACAACACCCCACATTCCAACGGGTACAACCGAAAAACAGTTTGGGTTACAAGACCGCCGCAGCATAAAACCAAAACAAGTTACACAAAAGCACATGAAAACAAAACAAGATAATAAAAATTAAAACAAAGTTCAAAGAAAGAAAGAAAAAAGATACCCCTAATAATGAAAATCGTCTAGGCACGCACGGTCAATGAATGAAGGAAGGAAGGAACAAGCTCGGACAGGAGATGGAAAAGGAGCCTGCAAGGGGCTTTCAAACGAACTAATGACAGACCCACACTGAGAGAGAGAGAGAGAGAGAGAGAGAGAGAGAGAGAGAGAGAGAGAGAGAGAGAGAGAGAGAGAGGAGAGAGAGAGAGAGAGAGAGAGAGAGAGAGAGAGAGAGAGAGAGAGAGAGAGAGAGAGAGAGAGAGAGAGAGAGAGAGAGAGAGTCACGTGCTGGGGAGGTCAGGTGTTCGAATTCCTCAAGGCTCTTGATGTCTCGAGCTCTCTTTGGCGCCTCGTCAATACAGTAACATGGTATAATTAAAAAAAAAACCACACCACAAGATACTTCTTTTGACTTCGCTTCAGAGTCTTGCCCTAACACCCAACCAATCTCTCTCCTCCCCCAATCACTAACAGACCGTTCATTAAGACTCAGGTACGTGCGAAAACTTGCCTCAGTTATTGATACCTTCTTCTGACTTGGCGTCCTAGGTGATAATCTCTGTGTGTTGTGTGTGTGTGTGTGGTGTGTGTTTCTGCCTCTGTTCGTATTATCTCTCGTCATTCTCTAGTTTCTTTTGTGTGTGTGTCTTTCTCTGTCTGTGTCTATCTCTGTCTCTCTCTTTCTCTCTCTCTCTCCCCCCCCCCCCCCCCCCCCCCCCCCCCCCACCCCCGACCCCCCAACCCCATCCTGTCACTAGAGTTGTTTTAGCTAATGACAGTAGGCCTCCAGCGTTCCAGGGTTCTCTGTCCCTCTCTCCTTCTGTCTCTATCTCTCTGTCCCTGTGCCTCTCTGTCTCTCTGTCTGTCTCTCTCTCTCTCTCTCTCTCTCTCTCTCTCTCTCTCTCTCTCTCTCTCTCTCTCTCTCTCTCTCTCTCTCTCTCTCTCTCTCTCCTCCATCTCTCTCTCTCTCTCTCTCTCTCTCTCTCTCTCCTCCTCCTCTCTCTCGTCTTCTCATTTTCCTTCTTCTTCTTCCTCCACAACCTTCTTAACTGATATGTAGCAAAGCTGTAGGCACAACCTTCCCTATAGGTAATAGGGTTGTAACGGGTTTTCTTTTTCTTCTTCTTCTTCTTTTTTTTTTTTTAATAGCCAAGTCCATGTTTCAGTGGTTTTAAGTTTCTGGCGGCTCTTTTACACAATACGGGTCTCTCTTCGCGGGAGTCATCTCACTGGATCCCAGGTTGAAACTCGTTATATTTCTTTCGCCCCCCCCACGCACGGTAGTCAGCCACCAGCCCCTGCCCCCCCCACCCCCCTGCCCCCCCCTCCCCCCTCCTGCCACCCCCTCCCCTGTCCCCCCCCCCTCCCCTGTCCCCCCCCCCCCCCTTCCTCTCTCTCGCTCGGCGACATTGTATTTCCGAGGGGTAATTGATGTACGAATCTGTTACACTGTTCATCTCACATCCTCACACAAAATGTGAAGGGATTCTGTTTTCTAGTTCACGAGATACAGCTTGGACGTGATCGGTATGCCATCATCAGAACGGCCATAAGCCAAAGTACCTACATGCCAAATTTGAAGACTCTAAGACTAACGGTGTGGAAGTTACTGTTATCCTTTGGAAGTTATGGCCCCTTAAAAAAAATTCCCATTAAACTTCAAGAGTCATAAATCGCCAATATCAAGGATTCCTCTGTGACATATTTATGCGCGCCTATCCTTCCTCCCAAAATAAGACAATAGGGTCTTTGGATAACAGACCCAAATTTTGATGAAGTGATGGGTGTTAAGCGGTTCGGGAGCTATCCTTGACATTGGCTGTCCCAAGGGTTTAGACCCCTTTCGGTTTTCAAGGCGTACCGATCACCCTTGTCCTTGACAGGACGGCGGTATGTTTTGCATCAGAACGGCCCTTCCTCTCATGGTGAAGTACCACCATGCCAAGTTTTTGAAGCGATCTAGGACCAAGCGGTGTGGGAGATTATGGCAGACAGAAACGATAATTTCGGTACGAATGGTCATACTCTTGGTGTCACATCCTGACACAGGATTGGAATGGATTCTGCCTTCCTAGTTCATGGAGATACAGCCACCACACAAATATTAGCACAGCGATTCTTTCGCGGTTCATGAGAGATATCAAGGTCAAGGGCATGGCGATAATTTATGCTCGGATGTTTTTTTACTCTAGGTTATACAGTACCACACACAATCTAAGCCTTTGCAATCAATTACAAATCGGTGGAAAATATGGCTGAAAAGTCAAAAAAGAAACCTACCACTTTCAAGGCCTAAAATCTCCCTGACCTTGATTTGACCTTGGTCGGTATGCCATCGGCAGAACGGCCACAACAAAACCTCCACAAAGCCAACATTACAAGGGGGTAGGGTGGGGTGGGGAGGGGTGGCCCCTTGTCCTATTTTAGATAATCAAGGCCTTTATCATATGACTGCGATTAATTATTCAAGGACAACGGATAATTCCTCTGAAAAGGTTCATAACATACACAAAATTTGTTTGGTCAAGAAATGCAAGATAACGGAAAAATGGAAACAACCGAGAAAAATACTCCTTTGCAGGGGGGGGGGGGGGGGGCAACATCTTGACCTTTACCTTTCGTTCGAACGAAAACATACTCCTTTGCGATCGTAGATCGGCAAAGGACAACAAAGAAACAAAGAAAACATACAAGTGCAACGCCGAGCGGCTCAAAGTCCCCTCGCAGCATCGCCGATCATGACTGCGAAATCGGAATGGCGTAATATTTGACCTTAATGTTAAAACATACAGCTTCATGTTTGGATAGAAATGCAAGAACGGCAAAAAGTATGGACCACAACCGAGAACGATAATAGGGGGAATAGTCTTTACCTGATATATAACCCTTTACGTTCGAACGGGTTCGGACTCCGTAGCGATCGTAGATCGGCAAAGGATCAAAAGAATTTAACGAACAAGAAGTGCAACGCCGAGCGGCATGACAAGCGCGTTACAGAAACATTCATCAAGAAATGTTGTCCCAAAAAAACTGCATTGAAATACATGCAAAACTTCGCGAGATATTAGCGATTATGTGTTTCGGGGTTTGAACCCCGTAACTGGCGCGACCTTGACCTTAATGTAAAACTAAATACATCAGTGGATAGCTTGCATCTTGGCAAACTAGTATGCCAAATTTGATGATGATAGACTGAATAGTTTTTGAGAAAAACGGACGAATAGCCGGACGGAAAGACGGACACAGGATGGACACCGGACGGACGGACGGACCAGACAAAAACAATAGCTCCCCGAACCTTCGGCTCGG
>CM065690.1:5701160-5713660 GCA_017654935.2 Phymorhynchus buccinoides
GGGTAAAGATGGGTTGAGTGCTAACCAAACAAGGGAATAACTCTCTTGCCAATAACCCCTATTTGAGGCCACTGAATGGCTGCCTTTTACAAGAGTGAATGCCCTTGGTGTGTGTGTGTGTGTGTGGGGGGGGGGGGGGTGTAAAGATGGTTGAGTGCTAACCAAACAAGGGAATAACTCTCGCCAATAACCCTATTTGAGGCCACTGAATGGCTGCCTTTTACAAGAGTGAATGCCCTTGGTGTGTGTGTGTGTGGGGGGGGGGGGTGTAAAGAATGGTTGAGTGCTAACCAAACAAGGGCATAACTCTCGCCAATAACCCTATTTGAGGCCACTGAATGGCTGCCTTTTACAAGAGTGAATGCCCTTTGGTGTGTGTGTGTGGGGGGGGGGGGGGGTGTAAAGATGGTTGAGTGCTAACCAAACAAGGGCATAACTCTCGCCAATAACCCTATTTGAGGCCACTGAATGGCTGCCTTTTTACAAGAGTGAATGCCCTTGGTGTGTGTGTGTGGGGGGGGGGGTGTAAAGATGGTTGAGTGCTAACCAAACAAGGGCATAACTCTCGCCAATAACCCTATTTGAGGCCACTGAATGGCTGCCTTTTACAAGAGTGAATGCCCTTGGTGTGTGTGTGTGTGTGTGGGGGGGGTTGTGTAAAGATGGTTGAGTGCTAACCAAACAAGGGCATAACTCTCGCCAATAACCCTTTTGAGGCCACTGAATGGCTGCCTTTTACAAGAGTGAATTGCCCTTGGTGTGTGTGGGGGGTGGGGGGGGGGGGGGGGTAAAGATGGTTGAGTGCTAACCAAACAAGGGCATAACTCTCGCCAATATCCCTATTTGAGGCCACTGAATGGCTGCCTTTTACAAGAGTGAATGCCCTTTTGGATACTGATCAACAAGGGCTTAACTCTTGCCTTCAAGTAGGTTTCATTGAAGATCATACAAACACATTTGCGTGAGTTCCCATGGAGATCATACAGAAACATTTTCGTGAGTTTCCTTGGAGATCACGCAGACACATTTGTGTCAGTTTCCTTGGAGATCACGCAGAAGCATTTGCGTTCAGTTTCCTTGGAGATCACACAGAAACATGTGCGTTCAGTTTCCTTGGAGATCACACAGAAACATGTGCGTTCAGTTTCCTTGGAGATCACACAGAAACATGTGCGTTCAGTTTCCTTGGAGATCACACAGAAACATGTGCGTTCAGTTTCCTTGGAGATCACACAGAAACATGTGCGTTCAGTTTCCTTGGAGATCACACAGAAACATGTGCGTTCAGTTTCCTTGGAGATCACACAGAAACATGTGCGTTCAGTTTCCTTGGAGATCACACAGAAACATGTGCGTTCAGTTTCCTTGGAGATCACACAGAAACATGTGCGTTCAGTTTCCTTGGAGATCACACAGAAACATGTGCGTTCAGTTTCCTTGGAGATCACACAGAAACATGTGCGTTCAGTTTCCTTGGAGATCACACAGAAACATGTGCGTTCAGTTTCCTTGGAGATCACACAGAAACATGTGCGTTCAGTTTCCTTGGAGATCACACAGAAACATGTGCGTTAAGATTCCTTGGAGATCATACAGAAACATTTGCGTTAAGTTTCCTTGGAGATCACACAGAAACATGTGCGTTAAGATTCCTTGGAGATCATACAGAAACATGTGCGTTAAGATTCCTTGGAGATCACACAGAAACATGTGCGTTAAGATTCCTTGGAGATCACACTGAAACATGTGCGTTCAAGTTTCCTTGGAGAACACACAGAAACATTTGCGTTAAGATTCCTTGGAGATCACACAGAAACATGTGCGTTCAGTTTCCTTGGAGATCACACAGAAACATGGGCGTTCAGTTTCCTTGGAGATCACACAGAAACATGTGCGTTAAGTTTCCTTGGAGATCATACAGAAACATGTGCGTTCAGTTTCCTTGGAGATCACACAGAAACATGTGCGTTCAGTTTCCTTGGAGATCACACAGAAACATGTGCGTTCAGTTTCCTTGGGAGATCACACAGAAACACGTGCGTTAAGTTTCCTTGGAGAACACACAGAAACATGTGCGTTCAGTTTCCTTGGAGATCACACAGAAACATGTGCGTTCAGTTTCCTTGGAGATCACACAGAAACATGTGCGTTAAGATTCCTTGGAGATCACACAGAAACATTTGCGTTAAGATTCCTTGGAGATCATACAGAAACATTTGCGTTAAGATTCCTTGGAGATCACACAGAAACATTTGCGTTAAGATTCCTTGGAGATCATACAGAAACATATGCGTGAGTTTCCTTGGAGTCGTACAAAGTCGTCAATGTTATGAATCTGCTGAGCTGTGGCCATGGTCCAAAAACATATTTTAAAAAGGCTTGTATTGTGAAAAATTCGTGCAAACGATTTGGTCTAAACTCAGGCGGCCATTAAGAAAAGATAAGCCACATGCCTTCTCTTTCACTGAAAGAATTTGACTTCCAGCACCTCTGCCAAGGAGGAATCGCCGATTTGACGGTTTGATTTCTAGGAATCCAGAGCAAAGTGGAGTGTTGCGATCTCTGTAAAGGGTGCTTTCCTGGTGATCGCGACGTGTTTCTTACAAAAAAACTCATCCGTCAGGGTGCCCCTTTAACGTTCTTTCGCGAAACATAGTGGAAAGGTAAGACAACATTCGCTTTCCATAAAAAAAATAAAAAAACATTTTTAGAGGAAACGTGATTAGACGAAACGTGACAAATCTCTCTTTAGCGTTTTCTCCACATTTATCTTCCAGGCAAGAAGATCATCATTATTATTATTATATGAAAGAAAATAACAGGAGGAAAGCCTGTGGTAGCTTCGTGTCTTGGGGAAGAGTTGTAGCCCCTTTGGCATGTGACGTATGGCGCGCGCTGTTGTAGTCTGGGTGTGGGATGTCGCGTGATCGCTGTCAACCAATCAGCGGGCCGGAATTGTCTTGTTTTGGTTTGGGATCATCAGGGACAGCTTGGCTAACCAATAATTTTGCTCTCTTTTCTTAGTCCCCGAGCCGAAGTTTCGGGGAGCTATTGTTTTTGTCTGGTCCGTCCGTCCGTCCGTTCGTCCGGTGTCTGTCCGTCCGTCCGGCGTGCCTCCGTCCGTCCGGCTATTCGTCCGTTTTTCTCAAAAACTATTCAGTCTATCATCATCGAATTTGGTATACTAGTTTGCCAAGATGCACGCTATCCACCGATGTATTTAGTTTTACATTAAGGTCAAGGTCGCGCCAGTTACGGGGTTCAAACCCCGAAACACATAATCGCTAATATCTCGCGAAGTTTTGCATGTATTTTAATGCAGGGTTTTTTCACACCATTTCTTGATGAATGGTCTATAACACAGTTGTCATGAATTTTTCTGTGCGCGCGTGTGCGCATGATCGCGCGCGCTCAAATCACGGGTCCGAACCCCAAGGCTATATATGAAAAAAAAAAAAAACAAAAAAAAAAAAAAAAACACTATTCAGTTACGTGCTGTTTTGATGCCTTTTTATGTAGTTACGTGCTGTTTTGATGCGTTTTTATGTATGTGTACAGCCGACACATTCCCATTTTGCAGTACCTCGGCGATGCTGCGAGGGGACTTTGCAGCAGCTCGGCGTTGCACTTGTTTTGTTTTAGGCTGTTGCGTCGTTGATTTCTTCATTCTCGCCCCATTATATCCGTCTTGTTAGATTAGGGGAAATAATGGAGGAAGGTTCTACCTTAGGACCGTATTTCTGTTGACATAATGGATTTATTTGTGTTCACGTGATGTATTATCCTTTTGTTTTATTTCCTCTCTCTCTCTATGTGTGTCTGTCTGTCTGTCTGTCTGTCTGTCTGTCTGTCTGTCTGTCTGTCTGTCTGTCTGTCTGTCTGTCTGTCTGTCTGTCTGTCTGTCTGTCTGTCTTCTGTACCTGTCTAGTCTGTCTGTCTGTCTGTCTGTCTATCTCTCTCTCTCTCTCTCTCTCTCGTCTCTCTCTCTCTCCTCTCTCTCTCTCTCTCTCTCTCTCTGTGTGTCTCTGTCTCTGTGTCTCTGTCTGTCTCTCTCTCTCTCTCTCTCTCTCTCTCTCTCTCTCTCTCTCTCTCTCTCTCTCTCTCTGTCTCTCTGTCTCTGTCTCTGTCTCTCTCTGTCTCTCTCTCCTCTCTCTCTCTCTCTCTCTCTCTCTCTCTCTCTCTCTCTCTCTCTCTCTCTCTCTCTCTCTCTCTCTCTCTCTATGTGTGTCTCTGTCTGTGCCTCTGTCTCTCTTCTCTGTCTCTCTCTCTCTCTCTCTCTCTCTCTCTCTCTCTCTCTCATTCTCTCTCTCTCTCTCTCTCTCTCTCTCTCTCTCTCTCTCTCTTGTCCTTTGTCTACTCTCAATAAAACATTCGTATCTCTCTCAATCTCTCTCTCTCTCTCTCTCTCTCTCTCTCTCTCTCTCTCTCTCGCTCTTATCCTCTTTACCCTCTCTAAAACATTCTCTTTATTCTCCATAATCTCTCTCTATTCTCTTTCTCTCTCTCTCTCCTCTATCTCTCTCTCTGGAGTCTCTCTGTCTCTCTCTCTCTCTCTCTCTCTCTCTCTCTCTCTCTCTCTCTTCTCTCTCTCTCTCTCTCTCTCTCTCTCTCTCTCTCTCTCTCTCTCTCTCTCTCGCGTGTTCTTGTATGCCGGTATGCTGTTATTTATCTATTCACTTTATATTATTACTTTTTTTCTGGCCCAACCCCCCCCCCCCTGTTCCCATTTGACACGGGCACATGGCCTAGATCAAATAAACCATTTTCAATTTCAATTTCAATCTCTCTCTCTCTCTCTCTCTCTCTCCTCTCTCTCTCTCTCTCTCTCTCTCTCTCTCTCTCTCTCTCTCTCTCTCTCTCTCTCTCTCTCTCTCTCTCTCTCTCTCTCTCTCTCTCTCTCTCTGGCTTAAATGTTTTATTTTCAAAAGAAACAACAATAACAACAACGACACAACTGAAGCAGCAACAAGCTCTCTCGCTCTCTCTCTCTCTCTCTCTCTCTCTCTCTCTCTCTCTCTCTCTCTCCTCTCTCTCTCTCTCTCTCTCTCTCTCTCTCTCTCCTCTCTCCCTCCCCCTCTCTCTCTCTCATTTTAGCGCTTCCAATTATTGTTATTGGTGGGTTTTGTGTATTTCCGACAATAGTAAGGATAAGGTTTCCATCTATTCCTATTATTCGACAGGATAAAGGATGAGAATAGAACCATGCAGATAATTCTTCAAATTAAAGGGTCATTATATGCGACGTACCGTGTGGTTTTGTTTATTATAACGCGATACCCACCCCCCCCCCTCCCCCCTGAATCAGACCCCTGAATAAAACAGTAAGAAAATATAGTTACCCCTGCGCCTTATATAAGCCTTATGACCTTATAATACAAAATACAAAGGTGCGCCTTATACAAAGCGCCTTATACAAAGGGTGCGCCTTATACAAAGGTGCGCCTTATACAAAGCCTTATACAAAAACAAAGGTGCGCCTTATACAAAGGTGCGCCTTATACAAAGGTGCGCCTTATACAAAGGTGCGCCTTATACAAAGGTGCGCCTTATACAAAGGTGTGCCTTATACAAAGGTGCGCCTTATACAAAGGTGCGCCTTATGGTAAAACAAAATACAATAGTTCTAATGTGTCATAGTAAAGCTATTTTGCGTTGCAAAATGCCCTGTTGTGAAGCTTTTTGCTTGACATACAATTCCCATCTGTGCAGCTTTATGTTGAATAAAGCCCCAACATACAGCTATGTTATGTTGAATAAAGCCCCAGTGAGCAGCTATGTTATGTTGAATAAAGCCCCTGTATACAGTTATGCTATGCTGAATAAAGCCCCAATGTACAGCTATGTTATGTTGAATAAAGCCCCAGTATACAGTTATGTTATGCTGAATAAAGCCCCAATGTACAGCTATGTTATGTTGAATAAAGCCCCAGTATAGCAGTTATGTTATGTTGAATAAAGCCCCAATGTACAGCTATGTTATGTTGAATAAAGCCCCAGTATACAGTTATGTTATGCTGAATAAAGCCCCAATGTACAGCTATGTTATGTTGAATAAAGCCCCAGTATACAGTTATGTTATGTTGAATAAAGCCCCAATGTACAGCTATGTTATGTTGAATAAAGCCCCAGTATACAGTTACGTTACGCTGAATAAAGCCCCAATGTACAGCTATGTTATGTTGAATAAAGCCCCAATACACAGCTATGTTATGTTGAATAAAGCCCCAGTATACAGTTACGTTATGCTGAATAAAGCCCCAATGTACAGCTATGTTATGTTGAATAAAGCCCCAGTATACAGTTACGTTATGCTGAATAAAGCCCCAATGTACAGCTATGTTATGTTGAATAAAGCCCCAGTATACAGTTACGTTATGCTGAATAAAGCCCCACTGCAACCCCCCCCCCCCTCTCTCTCTCTCTCTCTCTCTCTCTCTCTCCCTCTCTCTCTCTCTCAATATTTTCATTTACCACAGGGCTGTGTGTAAAGAAGTATGCATACTTATCTCATTACCCTGTATAAATAAAATTTCGTTCGTTCTCTCATACACACACATACAGAGAGAGAGAGAATGGCAGACAAGCAGAAGCACACAGACAGACAGTCGCTGCCACTGGCGGAAAGAGAATGAGAGAAAAAGAAAGAGACTGAGACAGAAAAAAAGGTGTTCCCATTCCTATAATGTGACCCAGCACCACGAAAGGGACATTAAGTCGCTGGGCTAGTTTCTCACAACAGACGGGCTGCAAAGTCAAAAATCTCATTTGAAATCAGTTTTGAATGATGGGCATTTTCGTGCCCTCTAACATCTCATCTTTCATATCCATAAAAGACAACCTTTAATATGGTGTCTACATATTCTACAAAAGTGCTTTAGAATTCAGTAGGTTGCTGCATTTTCATAGGATAGACTAGACTTTAGACTGTCATTTCTCAAAATGGCCGACAGTCATTTTCCCAACTTTAAAAGCTCATAAGGCCGTGTACACACATAAGCGGAGATTCCGTGCGGAAACCCGTGCACAACCCATAAATAAGTAAAACAAAGAAGGGAAAAGATTTGCGCACGTGTCCGAATGTCCCCTATATGCGTAAACTTTTATCCTTCTTTCTTCCACTTATTTAGGGTTTTCCGTGCGGAACTTACGCGTCTAATGTGAACCCGCTGCAACAAAAAGGGACGCAAGAATGTGGTTTTTTTTTATATCATTAGAAAGAGAATCGCCTGAAGTCTCCAAGTGTGTCATTTTCTCAGAATGGTCATTGTGACACTTGATGTCCTTTTTGTGGTGTTGGGTTACATAGTCTCGAAGAATGAACAAAGTGAATAGGGGGCGCTCGTGGCATTGTGTGACGCGCGGTTAATGGGTTTTAGAAACCACCCAAAAATGGGACCGGACGCCTTAGCTTTTTTTGTGTGTGCTAAATTTATTACGATACTATTTTTCCCTTTTATTATAATCATGCCGTATAAGGGAAAATATGTGTGATTCTTTTTTTTTCCTTCTTTTTTTATAGTAAAGTATGTGTGGTTTATATATATTTATCGCCACCTATCTACGCCACCTACGCCACCTACGCCACCTACGCCACCTACGCCACCTACGCCACCCCCTTTCACATTTTGAGAAGAAGAAGAAGAAGAAGAAGAAGAAGAACAAGAAGAACAAGAAGAACAAGAACAAGAAGAAAAGCAACAACTCCTACAGTAGAATAACAAGAATCTCTCTCTCTCTCTCTCTCTCTCTCTCTCTCTCTCTCTCTCTCTCTCTCTCTCTCTCTCTCTCTCTCTCTCCGTCCCTCTCTCTCTCTCTCTCTCTCTCTCTCTCTCTCTCTCTCTCTCTCCCTCTCTCTCTCTCTCTCTCTCTCTCTTTCGCTCTCTCTCTCTCTCTCTCTGTTGTTTCATTTCATTTATTTATTTATCATGCCTCATTTTGTACTGACCCAATCCCTCTCTGCCGCCTATTTGACACGGGTATGTGGCCCAGATCAATTAAAACATCTGTCAACTCTCTCTCTCTCTCTCTCTCTCTCTCTCTCTCTCTCTCTCTCTCTCTCTCTCTCTCTCTCTCTCTCCCTCCAGTCTCGTCACCGCTTCCGTGGAGTCTCGTTCCCACAACGAGGCCAACGTTAATGGAAAGGGAAGGTGCCCGGATGAAAGGGAGGTAAATCCCTGACAAACGATACCTCTAATTAAAATGCTTTCCCTTCTTTGCTTTTTTTTTGGTGTGTTTCTGGGTGTTTTTTTCCCTTACGTTCTTTTCTGTTCTGTCTGCAATCCTTTCTTTCTTCTTTCTTTCTTTCTGATTAAGTTACGGCTGTTGTGGATAGGAGCTCGTAAAAAGTAAAAGCGATGGTTTACTTGAGAGGCTAAGTCACCTCAAAGTTATTTCAGTGGTGTGACACACACACCCCCTCCCCTCCTCCTCTCTCTGTCTCTGTCTCTGTCTCTGTCTCTGTCTCTGTCTCTGTCTCTCTCTCTCTCTCTCTCTCTCTCTCTCTCTCTCTCTCTCTCTCTCTCTCTCTCTCTCTCTCTCTCTCTCTCTCCCTCTCTCTGTGAATCCGGGTAGCAAACAAAGTGGGTAATGTATGCCTTCGTGACTGTGTGGTGTATGTGCGCGCACAATCGAGTGAGTGTGTGTGTGTGTGTGTGTGTGTGTGTGTGTGTGCGTGTGCGTGTGTGTGTGTGTGTGTGTGTGTGTGTGTATGTGTTGCAGTGTGCGTGCATGTGCGTTCGTGCAGATGCGCACGTGGAATCTGCTGAATGGGCAAAATGTTTGTCTGGCCGAGTTGGTTGAGAGGATAGTATAGCACCATAATAACTGACAACAAAGGATAAGAGAGAGAGAGAGAGAGAGAGAGAGAGAGAGAGAGAGAGAGAGAGAGAGAGAGAGAGAGAGAGAGAGAGAGAGAGAGAGAGAGAGAGACAGAGAGGAGGTGGGAGGGAGGGGGAGAGGTGGGTTTGCAAGTTGAAAGGAATTGTATGGGTAAGGAGGGGGGGGGGGGTCGGTGTAGGGGGTAGGGGGGGGGGAGCATAGTGATGTTGGTTACAGTTTTTATAAAGAGAAGTTATAGAAAACAAGAGGCAAAGCCTTCAAGGCTCACTCGGGGGGGTGGGGGGGGAGGGTGCAAAACATTATGACATCGAGATGGAGGGTCGTAAACATGAGGGGGGTGTTTAAAGTACAAATGAAACTATCGTTAATGGATACAACTAAAAAAAAAGAAAAAAAATAAACCGTGCCTTTGCCGAGAATCGAACCAGGAACCATTGGCCTGAGAGACAGACGTTCTACGCAATGAGCTATTGAGGCTTTGATTGTTGATGAGTTTCGTAACTCATGTTGCCTGTTGAATACTCTCTAACCCATTATAATCTAAAAATGCTATCTGTTTGTTATCTGTTTACAGTGTTGTTTTCAGTATTTCATTCTTCAAATAATTATTGTTTGAAAGCTCGCATTAACATATATGTGTAAAGTCTATGATCCTTTCCCCACTCTTGTCTTCAAGCTCATTGACGTTGAGTATGAGGTTAATGCGTGTGCGTGTGTGTATGGGGTGGGGGTGGGGAGTAGGGGGGCTTGGGGTGAGGGATGGGGGGGGGGGGGTTGAAGGGAGGGGGGTGTTAGTGTGTTGTGTTATGATTATATGCAATGCATTCTCTAATGTATTCATTTTTCAAATAGAGATGTATGGTGAGGATACGTGAACCAGTCTGTTAGAGATGTTTGTACGAATGGTGAGTAAAAAGCGCATTGAGTTGCTTAGCAAGATTATGCGCTATATAAGCATTATTAATTATTATTATTTATGCAACGTTTGAACAATGTACACCTCGTTATCACGAGTGAGCCAAAACGTGAAAGAAACAGAAACGAAGGGAAAAGTAACATGGACATTCTGCTGGCATTTTCACAGATGAAAGAGAAGACACGGCAAGTACATATTCTTCATGACCTGGCTAAAAGACTCCAGGGATCATCCGGACAGCCGAAGCACTTGAACAGTATGGTACAAATGCATCAGCTAGGGGATGACGGCGTGTCTTCAAAACTACCACCAAACACCAATGCTCTCAAGCTTTCGAGATTGCATTTGCAATTCGTCGTCAGGAAGATGAGTTTAAAACTGACATGAAATAAAAGTCTCAAAGGTACAGCTAAACAAGCGCGGATTCGCAATCGTTTGTGGCAGCGGTCTATTTTTTTACCACTCCAATCATTACATACACTGAGTCGCCTCCCCTGGCTTTTCAATAATTTTAATCTGTAAACCAGAATGTTATCTCTGCACCATTTCGTAACTTTTTATATCTTTTGGAAAACATTTAAGACTATTTATCCTACTTATGCTCATCGAAAGAAGCACCGCATACTCGTCGTGTCTGTTGCAGTGTCTGTATTACGTATGTTTATTATTGTGTACGCTTTAAAATGAAGATTCATGTGCTCTGTTCAGTATACAATTCTTTCCATACTTAAGGACTGTAGATATGACAACTGAAATGTTACTCTTTGCCCAAGCATTTTTTTCTCTTTTACAATATGTGCGACAATTTTGTTAATATGTGCGACAATTTTGGACCGACCGACAGACCAACAAAGTGAGTTATAGGTTTGTGGCTTGAGCCACAAACAAAAACATTAGTGTGTGACCGTTTTCGAATACCCCGCCACGTGGGTGGGCAGCCACACTCCGACTTTGGGGGATGGGGATCTTCATGAAATACTTCTTGGTCTTTGATCTCGATGATGGTTATGGTATTAAATTTGCTTGTTTGCTTGATCGTTTTGTTTTGCTTGTTTGTTTGTGCGTTCTCCTCTGTTTGTGCGTGCGTTTGTGTGAGAATATCTGTGTATGTGTGAATAAGTATTTGTGTTAGAGGGGGAGAGAGAGAGAGAGAGAGAGAGAGAGAGAGAGAGAGAGAGAAGAGAGAGAGAGAGAGAGAGAGAGAGAGAGAGAGAGAGAGAGAGAGAGAGAGAGATCTCTCTCTCTCTCTCTCTCTCTCTCTCTCTCTCTCTCTCTCTCTCTCTCTCTCTCTCTCTCTCTCTCTCTGTGGTGTGTGTGTGTGTGTGTGTGTGTGTGTGTGATTGTGTGTGATGTGTGTGTGTGTGTGTGTGTGTGTGTGTTGTGTGTGTGTGATTGTGTGTGTGTGTGTGTGTGTGTGTGTGTGTGTGTGTGTGTGTGTGTGTGTGTGTGTGTGTGTGTGTGTGTGTGTGTGTGTGTGTGTGTGAGCGCGTGCGCGTGCGTGCGCGTGTGTGGTGTGTGTGTGTGTGTGTGTGTGTGTGTGTGTGTGTGTGTGTGTGTGTGTGTGTGTGTGTGTGTGTGCGTGTGCGTGCGTGTGAGCGTGTGTGTGAAAGAATTATGGAATTAGGGTGTTATGCACGAATGTGTATTACGATTATGCATAGATTTGTGTATGCGCGCATATGCGGTGTTCTCAGAAAGCAGACAGGTTGATTTAGATATAGTATATCAGTATCGAAAAATAACACACCACCCCATCCAATTATAGATCGAATATCTCATCACCCACAGCCCCCCGTGGGGATACCGGGGGGTCTTTTGTATAAATAGTTCCCCACCTAGTGGAAGTTCTGTGCTTGAAAATTCCTCTAAACTGTCACTCTCTTTGACTCTGCCTTTTCCCTTTGCTTACTGTCATCTACTATCTTTCTGCCTTACCGGGTCCATTCTCCTGCCTTTTTTTCACGAAACACTTTCCAAAACATTTCCTCCAGCAGAAGTCGGACTTGCTGGGCCTAACTATTTCTTAGTTAGGCACATAACGGCAGCATGACGCATCTGCGCTCCTGATTGACAGGAAAGTGTCTGAGTGATCGAAGAAGAAGAATCACCCACAGAAAATTTCACTATCACAATTAACTCTTTCAGCACCATGTATTTTTGTACATTATTTTGTTGTCCGTTGCATCTCAACCGACGAGAGCGGGGTCACTATTTGTTTTTCCAGTGTGCATACATTGCTTCAATGGAAAGAGACAGTCATCATAATCTCCCAAAACAGACAAACACATGGCAGGGTGCTTGGCAATGAATGTCTTTGCATTTGGTGGGAGTGTAGAGTGACATTCGCCCACAGTGCTAGGAGAGTTAAAGAGGATCCTCGAAACACTACCACAGTTCATTATTTAAAGACCCCTCACGTCTTCTTTTCGACCGTGTTAAAGACCCATTAGACGTAACTTACAATAAATCAAGTCCATCACTGTTTTCCAACACACACACACACACACACACACACACACACACACACACACACACACACACACCTCCCCCACCCCCTACGGACCTAAGTCGATTAGAGGCCCATCTTTACTTTTATTTATCGTTGCAATAAACAATTCCACACATACGCTTTCATTCACACCACGTTCAATGCCAAGTTCTCAAAGCCTTTTTGGGTCCACAACCAAAGATTATTCAGACGGATCGTGGGTGACGATCCGAATAATGGAGCGACGATTTAATGTCT
>CM065690.1:5718660-5723660 GCA_017654935.2 Phymorhynchus buccinoides
AGGCCTACCAAGGACAGATTGGAAGAATAGGCGTTGCCTAAAATCTATATTCTTGGAAAATAAAGTTTAAGCTTTCAAGTTTCCTCTCTCTCCCTCTCTCTCTCTCTCTCTGTCTCTCTCTCTCTCTCTCTCTCTCTCTCTCTCTCTCTCTCTCTCTCTCTCTCTCTCTCTCTCTCTCTCTCTCTCTCTCTCTCTCTCTCTCTCTGTCTCTCTCTCTCTCTCTCTATCTCCTCTCTCTGTCTCACTCCCAACCCCTTCTATCTCCTTGTCTCTCTCTCTCCGCCCCTTCATTCTTGTCAAAACGCCCTCTCTCCTTTCTCTCTCTTCTTCTCCCATTCTCCTATCTCCTCCGATTCGCACCTTATTTCTTGTCAAAAAAACGTCCCGTCAACTCAAGGCTCATGCGACAGGGGACGGGGGGGGGGGGGGGGGGGGGGAGGGGGGGGGGGGGGGGGGGGGGGGGGGGAGGCACAAAAGTGAAGACAAGGAAAGAAAGAAGCAACGGTCAGTTTCAGATTTCACACACACACACACACACACACACACACACACACACACACACACACACACACACACACACACACACACACACACACACACACACACACACACACACACACACACACCACACACAAGTGGACACACACACACACACACTCACACACACACACACGCGCATCGAAGAAAATGAAAAGAAAGAAGTGGGGGGGAGAGCATTCCTTTCTCCCGGTTCTCAGTTCTCTCACCACCCCCGTTGGACACACGCTATGAAAACAACACCCAGAGTTGAAGAGGGGGGGGGGGGGGAAACCTTGGCAGACGATCTCATCACGGACAGTAAAAGTCCCCGGAAATGTTGCATTCTCAGGGACACCTTCAGTTAGGATGGGAGGGGGGGTGGGGGGGGGGGGGGTAGGTGAGTGGGTGAGGTTGAAGGATGGCAAATGGGGAGGAGAGGAGGGGACAAGAGTTGTATTTTAGACATCTCCTTCATCTTCGCGACCCACAATCTCAAAGTCTGCTTCTTTGAGTTTTATGAAAATAACTCTACGCTGATCCTAACCCTTTCGCTTTCCCGAGAAGGGGAGAATGTTGCATTCTCAGTTAAGCTTTTCGTTTCAATGCGAACATTGCAAGGGGGTGGGGGTGGGGGGGGGGGGCATAGAATACATAGTAGTCCATGATGGCGATCGACGTAAAGTGACAACATCATACAAACAAGTATTACACAACTAGTGTAAGGTGGCGTTGTTTTCATAGACTTCAAATTTATCAACCAAAAAAAGAATGGTTCCAGTATAAGTGCATGGCTTTGTACATCGATTTCTCGGCAAATATGTAGATTTACACCCTCCTGCTCTATTTCTTGGTTCTTTCCGTGGTTAGGGATAGGGTTAGGGTTAGGGATAGGGTTAGGGTTAGATGGTCTTTTCTTTTGCCACAAGCATCTGTTTTTTGGGGGTCAAAATCATCTATTGTTTTGGAGCATTAAATCGCTGCCGTTTTTATATAACGAAGGGCAAATAAAATCAACTTGTCATAATTATGTATTTCAGCAACTATGCCTGTGTCAAACCTATCGCTACGGCTATCTTTAACTTTACCTCCACCCCCAAAAAAATTCGCATTGGAAATTATCACCGAGGAGAGACATTCTGTCGTTCTCGAGAAAGGGGTAGGGTTAGAGCCAGCCTAGGATTATTATTTTTCATAAAAGTGAAAGAAAGAAGCAGACTTTGAGATTGAGGGTCGTAAACATGAGGTGGTGGTGGTGTGGGTGTGTGTGTGGGGTGGGGGTGGGAGGGGGGTGTCCAAAGTTCAACTTCCCCCCAAAAAAAACTACAACACGAAAACAACAGAACGATACCTTCCCCTCTTCACGTACAATTTGCTTTTGTAATATTCAAAGGTTGGAAGCATCAGAATGTTTTTATATTTAGACCTGTGTGCATCAAAGGGAACGAACAAAATGTAACAGATATAAAACAAAACAAGTGCAACCCCGAGCGTCTGCAAAGTCCCCTCGCAGCATCGCCGAACTACTCCGAAATCGGAATGTGTCGGCTGTACACACAGCGGGGAGACCATTGAGAACTCAAAACAGGACGCACGCTCGGACGGATGGACGGCCGGAAAGAAGTGGGACATAGCGGGCCTGTGACACAAAGGGCCTAGGGCACAGCGGGTAATGTAAAACTAAATACATCAGTGGATAGCTTGCATCTTGGCAAACTAGTATACCACATTTGATGATGATAGACTGAATAGTTTTTGAGAAAAACGGACGAATAGCCGGACTGACGGACGGACGCCGGACGCCGGACGGACGGACGGACGGACGGACGGACGGACCAGACAAAAACAATAGTTCCCCGAACCTTCGGCTCGGGGACTAAAAAGCCCACTAGTCACTACACTACCAGGCCACACGAAATTTGAACCCCAGATTGGGGCAGTGGGTTGGACTCGTGGACGGGGCGGGGGTCGTCCGGCTCCCCGTATGGTGACGCATAGAAACAAAACTGGTGACACAGAGACGAAATTGATGACACACAGAGACGAAATTGATGACACATAGAGACGAAATTGATGACACATAGAGACGAAATTGATGACACACAGAGACGAAATTGATGACACACAGAGACGAAATTGATGACACACAGAGACGAAATTGGTGACACATAGAGACGAAATTGATGACACACATAGACGAAATTGATGACACACAGAGACGAAATTGATGACACACAGAGACGAAATTGATGACACATAGAGACGAAATTGGTGACACACAGAGACAAAACTGGTGACGCATATAGACAAAACTGGTGACACATCGAAACAAATTGGTGACACATAGACGAAATTGGTGACACATACAGACAAAATTGGTGACACAGAGACGAAACTGGTGACAAATAGTAACAGCATTGGTGACACATAGAGACGAGGCCACACAAACAGTCGAGGGCACACTACTATCAGATAAGCAACTGTTTATGAGTTACTATGTATGTTGAGGCCATCATATTGTGCAAATGGATATCTATAAAAACAAAACAAAAAGGAAAACAGATGAATATTTCCATCCAACAGCCTCTCTCTCTCTCTCTCTCTCTCTCTCTCTCTCTCTCTCTCTCTCTCTCTCTCTCTCTCTCTCCTCTCTCTCTCTCTCTCTCATTTCTTCCATTCTCTCATTCTCTCTCTTTCTAACAACCTAATGCTAGACACACGAATAATACTGTCATGGTCTGTTCATTTTTGCTTACGTTTCTTTTGCCATTGCTTGTTTTGTTTGTTTGCATGTTATTGGTTATCTTTATTTTTATCTTTATTTTTATTGTTTATGCGTGTATACATTGCTTTGTTTTTCCTGCAAAATTGTAATTGGAAAAAAAAAAAAAAAAAAAGAAAAAAAAAAAAAAAAAAAGTTTATGAGTTGGAGATCTCTTGTCAAATCTCCCTGGCAGATTTAATATAGCTCATTATTACCACCCCATCCTCGTTCTAAATGGTAAAAAACCCAAAACAAAAACTGTTTATGAGTTGGAGATCTCTTGTCAAATCTCCCTGGCAGATTTAATATAGCTCATTATTACCACCCCATCCTCGTTCTAAATGGTTCTGAAATTATTGCGCCGTTGAAACGACGACTTTGTTATTTACTTTCTTGTTTTCCAACAAAAATGTGCGATGTTTTGGCTGCCCGTGCTCCAATCTTTCATCGACAAAGTCATCAAATTTCAGCAAGATCGTATCAACGGTTTGGGACATATGAGACGAAAAGTAAAAGTATGGGGTGTAATAGGGCATTTGCCGCGTGCCGGCGACCTTGAATTTCATTGAGTTGAATCTAGATAGTTGAATTTCGAGAGTTGAATTTAGATACCTGAATTTCGAGAGTTGAATTTCGAGAGTTGAATCTAGATAGGTGAATTTCGAGAGTTGAATTTAGAGAGTTGAATTTAGGGAGTTGAATTTAGAGAGTTGAATTTAGAGAGTTGAATTAGAAAGGTCAGCTTAACTCGGGCAGAACGAGCGCGGGCAAATTAGAAGTCAGGGACGGTATTCATGTCGAGATAGTTGAGACTTAGCAGAGTTGAACTTAGAAGCTCTTCCAAAAGTCGTATTAAATCCTATAGGGCATTGGAGAGCTTCTAAGAGCATCATGCTAAGTCTCATGCTATTACGTGAATAAGTCCCTGGTATATATAATATAGAGAACGAACACTCGCGGCAAATGCCCCACTGCAGCCAACGGGGTACGGGAAGGGTTAATTAAGCCCAAAGAGCGCTACAGACCGTTGCCGCTTTAGGCTACCCGCTAACTATAACGGAGAGGAAGAAAGATGAAAATGATGGGAGGTAGAAAGTGAGAGTGGGAAGGAAAAGGAAAGGGAGGGAAAGGGAGGGTGGTTGAGGATGGAGGGGTGTGGGGCTGGCTATCACTTACCTGACGAAGTGGCGACTCGCTCTGTCGCCTCTCTGTCTTTCTCACCGTCGCCCGGAAACCGGAGTAGATGTCGTCTGCTGACATTCTGAAATTCCTCCGCCACCGCTTTCACTGACGCTGCACGACCTGAGAAAGAGACGACAAGGTGGCGAGCCTTTAAAAGTAGTCCCCGCAAATAATAATAATGATAATAGTACATTTATATCTAGTGCTTTGCCTCGGATGAGCCCAAAGCGCTTTACAATCGAATATTCATCAACTGTTAGGCAGCACAAATAGTGTGTAAGGATGACACAAACCAGCAACAACGCATATACGAAGCATCTCTCTCTCTGTCTCTGTCTCTGTCTCTGTCTCTGTCTCTGTCTCTGTCTCTGTCTCTGTCTCTGTCTCTGTCTCTGTCTCTGTCTCTGTCTCTCTCTCTCTCTCTCTCTCTCTCTCTCTCTCTCTCTCTCTCTCTCTCTCTCTCTCTCTCTCTCTCTCAAACACACACACACACACACACACACACACACACACACACACACATATATATATATATATA
>CM065690.1:5728660-5731160 GCA_017654935.2 Phymorhynchus buccinoides
AGTGGATTAGTATTATGTCCCTTTCGTGGTGAAGTTACATATCATCAAGTTCGAACAGAATCAAGAAAACAGAAGATGGGGGAACTATACAAATATACAGCTTATAGCAAGCCAAAAGACCCGACCCAGTATCCCCACGGGGACCGTGGAGAGAGATCAATTGACCCAAAAGTTAAAGACACACTGAGCGCTGCACGATCCCCTAAGTCGCCGAGGTTACTTCTGGGAAGCTGTGTACACATACATACAAACGCCCCACAACTACATAAAAATTGATCAAAACTGCACGTTTAAAATGATGTTTCGTATTTCATTGGGGTTCGGACCCATTTGCATGGGAGTCAAACTTGATTTCTTACCAGTGTTTTAGAGAGGGATCAAAAACGTTGTGAAAAACCCGTGATTTTGCAAAACTTCGCGTGACCTAGCGATTATGGGTCTTTGAGAGCCTAAGCGCGACAAACGACATACGATGCTGTACATCAGTGGATAGCTTGCATCGTGACGAATAGCGATACCACGATTGATGATGAAATACTTCGGTCTGAGAAAAACGGACGAATTCTACTACGGACGGCTCACGCCGGACGGACCAGAACAGAAATAATAATATCGGAAAGGTTCGGGGACTAAAAAGAGGGTCAACTTGATCATAAAATCTAATACGACCACGGAAGGCTAGAGTTTCCTTCGGTAAGAATACGTTGAAGGGGGGGAGATGGAGGGGGGGGGGGGGCTCTCTCTCTCTCTGCCTAACCACCCCACCCCACTCGGTCCCCCCCCCCACCCCTACCCCCTCCAATGTGTGTTAATCCTCTACTTCTTCTTCTTCTGCGTTCCCAGCCATATCGCCACTAATGGGTAAGGTACATATGTGTCCGGTTTTCAGTTTTCACACCGTGCGTCGCTGCGTACAGCCGACACATTCCGATTTCGGAGGAGCTCAAGAGAAAAAATTATTTGGAAGATTTTTTTTTTTTTTTTAAAGGCAGGAGAATTGGGCCAATAAGTCAGAAAGATAGTAGATGACAGAAAGCAAAGGGAAAAAGGCAGAGTCAAAGAGAGTGGCAGATTAGAGGAAGTTACAACGCACAGAACTTCCAGAAGGTGGGGGAACTATTGTTTACGAAAGACCCCCCCCCGGTATCCCCACGGGGACGTGTTAATCCAATGACCCCGTTAAAGACACACTGACGCACCACGATTAAGTCCCTTGGAGGGGGGGGGGTTCTGGGTAGCTGTGACCCACATACAAATGCCCCCAACTTCAAACTGAGGCTGCTCTTTAAGTAAAAATGACGTTTCGTTTTCAATTTGGGGACATTTGCATGGGAGTCAAACTTGATTTCTTACCAGCTATGGGGATAAGAGGGAAAACACGTGAAACCCGTGATTTTGGCAGGTGACCTGGAGGGCCTAGGTACAACGACATGCGATGCTGTGTCAGTGCGATGCTGTGTCAGTGCGATGCTGTGTCAGTGCGATGCTGTGTTGCGATGCATGCTGTGTCAGTGCGATGCTGTGTCAGTGCGATGCTGTGTCAGTGTCAATGCTGGGTGTCAGTGCGATGCTGTGTCATGCTGTGTCAGTGCGGTGCTGTGTCAGTGCGATGCTGTGTCAGTGCGATGCTGTGTCAGTGCGATGCTGTGTCAGTGCGATGCGATCGTGACGATGCGATTCACGATTCGTGTGAAATACTTCGGTCTAAAAAAAACAAACAATTCTACTACTTTCTCTCTATATAATAATAATAATAATAATATCGTAAATTTACAAACGAACTTACCTCCCAATAATATTACGAGCCCAATAGGAATTGTTCGGAAATAGTTAAGGGGAGTAATTTCATGGTGTGTGGGACAATCTTGCCTAATTCAATCGGTCAAACAGGGGATTGTCACTCTACCATCAGCTCTCGTAGCCTATCGACTCGTGTGTCACAGCAGACATACAGCACTTAGAACACCGTGCGTCATTCTAAAAATGTATGTCATCAATATTTTGACGTCACATTTTGCAAGTTCTATCAGTCTGTGGCAATTTGCCACCCCTTGATCTTGATCTTGATCTTGGTGAGGTTCGTCGGCAGAATCCAATTTTGGATATAAACGCCAATGTGGGGAAAAACTGGGGAGAGCACCTAAACCTATTGATCCCTAACTAAAAAATAATTAAAAAAACAAATAAACAAAGTGGTGTGGGGGGGTGGGGGGGGGGGGGGGGGGTGTATGATCGGCAGGCTACAACGTTCCACTTTTCTCAGTTTTCTTTAAAAAATGTTTGCAAGTCGCTGACTGGCATACTGCGGTTTCAAGCTTCGACGCCATTGCTGCATTGTTGCTATGGTATTTGACCGAGTAATGGGGGTAAACAACTCTAATTTTCACGAAGTGCTCTCCTCTAGTGTGTTGTTTCTCCGAAAATCGTCTATTAAGGCGTTTACAATGACAATTATTTAAATAAAATATTTAAATACTCAAGTAGACAGACCCAAGACATG
>CM065690.1:5741160-5748660 GCA_017654935.2 Phymorhynchus buccinoides
CAAAGCAAAGAACAATCAAAGTATACAAAATTAGAAAAGTATTAAATCAGAGAAGACGTTAATTAAAACTCATTTTTCTTTCTTCTGTTGGGAGTTTTGAGAAATAAAACCACCAGGTGTAGAGTGGCACAGTGGTAAAGCGTTCGTCTGTGTGTCAAGTAAACCCGAGTTCGAACAGGTGGTTACAGGGTGATTTTTCCTCTCACTCTGCACTAGGTCTTACGGTCTGAACGTGGAGTCTTTCAGGATGAGACGATAAACCGAGGTCCCGTGTGCCCCATGCACGTAGCAGAAAGTTAAACCCAGTGGCAACGAAAAAGTTGTCATTTGGTAAAAATTTAACCAACCAACCCCTTTCCTTCCTCATCAGTCGCGACCAAAAATCGCATGCAAAACAAAAAGGATGGCGCGCCTCTGGCTGCGATACGCCCTCAGGTGGGAGCAACCCGAATTTCACAGAGACGCCTCCTGTGACTATAAAGTACCTAATACCTAATTTTAAAAAACATACAAAAACATTTTGGGGGGGAAATTACTTGGGAGTCAGAATCTGACATAGGAGCATCTTCTACTTCAGCAGCACCGGGGAAGAAAGAAAGAAAGAAGAAAAACAAAAAGAACAAGTGCAACGCCGAGCGTCAAGCAGCAAAGTCCCCTCGCAGCATCGCCGAGCTACTCCGAAATCGGAATGTGTCGGTTGTGACACATACATAAAAAGGGATAAAAACAGCACGTAACTACATAAAAACGCAGAAAAACAGCACGTAACTGAATAGGGATTTTTTTATATATAGCCTTGGGGTTCGGACCCGTGATTTGAGCGCGCGCGATCATGCGCACAGGCGCGCACAGAAAAATTCATGACACCTGTGTTATAGACCATTCATCAAGAAATGTTGTGGAAAAAAACTGCATTAAAATGCATGCAAAACTTCGCGAGATATTAGCGATTATTCGTTTCGGGGTTTGAACCCCGTAACTGGCGCGACCTTGACCTTAATGTAAAACTAAATACATCAGTGGATAGCTTGCATCTTGGCGAACTAGTATAGAAAATTTGATGATGATAGACTGAATAGTTTTTTGAGAAAAACGAACGAATAGCCGGACGGACGGGCGGAGACGGACGGACGGTAGGACGGACGGACGGAAGGACGGACACCGGACGGACGGATCAGAGAAAAACAGTAGTTCCCCGAACCTTCGGATCGGGGACTAAAAAACACAAAAAAACTAGCAGGTAGTCGTCAGTCAGTCAGTCAGTCAGCCCGCTACTTGAAAGATCTCAGCGAAGGGGTTTAAGATTTAAAAGTGGAGGGGAAGCGAACTTCGCCTGTCATTCATGAAATTGATCTGTTAAAGGGAGATAATCTGTCTCTAGGGGGAGGAGAACCGAAATAATCTGTTGGGTTGGCTACACTGGGCTAGGAGGAGGAGGAGGAGGAGGAGGAGGAAATAATAAGTGGGAGATTAAGTTGTTGAGTGGAAAGGGGGGAGTGGATGGGGAGGGGGGAGGGAGGGGGAGGTACGGGAGAGAGGGGAGGGGGGAAAAGGAACGGGGGGGGGGGGGTGACAAGGGGGAGAGATAATGGCGGGCAGAAGTGAACGGGGGTGGGGATAGGGGATTGTAAGGGAGAGGGGCTGGCGATGGATTGAGTTTTCAAAGGACACACTGACCCACCACGATTAACTCCCTTGGTGGGGGTTTTTTCTGGGTAGCTGTGACCCGCATACAAAGCGTCCCCAGCTTCAAATTGAGTGCTGCTCTTTTTAATAATGTTTCGTTTTTTCAATTTGGGGGTATTTTGAATGGGAGTAGGGAGTCAAACCTGGTCAAAACAAAATTTCTTACCAGCTATAAGAGGGAAAACACGTGAAACCCGTTTTTTTGACACGTGATCTGGGTGGGTCTGTAGTACTCATGTTGATGTTGATGCGATGATCTCAAGTCTTGAATCGATGTTGATGACTAGTCCTATTCTTGATGTTTTATTTTTTTATTATTGAACTTTTTTGTTTTTACATTTTCAAATACAGAACATAAACGTAAAAGCATACAAAAGAATACGCGCACATACACATACAGTCACACGCACTCATGCACGTACGCACGTATACACGTGTACACACACACACACACACACACACAACACACAAACACCACACACACACACACACACACACACACAAACATAAACACACAACACACACACACACACACACACACACACACACACACACACACACACACACACATGTATCGTACGAGCGCGCACATACGCCCGCGCGCGCACACACACACGCAATACTGAGGCCAATTAACTTTTTTTTTAAGGCACATGGAATAATCTAACTTACATGATGGGTTGGATGTGGAAAATCATTAGTATGCAAATTCTTCTTCGATCGCTCTCACAGTTTCCTGTCAATCATGAGCGCAGATGCGTCACGCTGCCGTTATGCGCCTAACTGAGAAATAGTTAGGCCCAGCAAGTCCGACTTCGGGCTGGAGGAAATCTTTTTTGAAAGTGTTTCTTGAAAAAAGGCAGGAAAGGAAATTTAAAAATGGAACTGGTAAGGCAGAAAGATAGTAGATGACAGTAAGCAAAGGGAAAATAGGCAGAGTCAAAGAGAGTGACAGATATTAGAGGAAGCTTCAAGCACAGAACTTCCAGAAGGTGGGGGAACTATTTATACGAAAGACCCCCAAGTATCCCCACGAAGAAAAGAGGCACAGAACAAGAAAAGGTACAATAAAACAATCTCAATGTCACATAAAAAGAATGGTTATTCAAGCATAAACATTAGCGCCAGCAAGTTATTACTGAACAAAATACATAATAAATAATAATAATAATATAAAAAATAAAAAACAGGATATTTATACAGGCGAAAAAATTTTTTATCGAAGCACAAAGCGCTTTTACAATCAGCATTGAAAAACACACACGCACGGTCACAAGCACACACACCTTACACAACAGAAACAACACGCACCAACAGACACACACGACTTACGTACGTGCACGCACGCGAGTGAACGGGTTCTTGCACACAGACATACACACACATCCCCACACACATTTCATCAAACACACAGAAAACACATTCTCACTGAAACGCACACAAACTTACTCAAAACATACACTTGTGTACAAAACACGCGCACACGCACAACCACACACACACGCGCAGTGTCTTACACACACGCACACAAACACCACACACACCCAAACACGCGCGCACACTCACATACACAAAGGACCCTCACGTGGACTCGCACTCACAGACACATGGCTCGCACTACACTTGGAGGGTAATCTCCCCCCACGCCCCAAATCCCCCCCCTCCCCCCCCCCTCCATGCCTTTTCCCATTCCCCCCCCCCTAACGGTCCCCCCCCCTCCCCCCCCCCGGCCTCTACCCATAACAATTTCTGCCTCCCCTGCGCACGCATACACTTATACACATGCAAGCAGATATACCCACACACACACAGAAACACCCACACAAAAAAACACACACAACACACAAAAACACTCACAACACACACACACCTGCTTGGAAGCGCGGCCGTTGTTTTGAGCGTTTGAGGAGAACTAGTTTAGTAATAATGTTCTTTGACCTAATTATGGGAGTATTTTGACAGTAGACCCTTCATAAAGATTTCAGAAATCTGGATATAACGAGCTGTACCATTGTAAATATAGAGCTAAAGATGATAAAAATTATTGAGAAATATGATGATCTAGAGCCTAGCATTGGTGTGAATGACCTATTCTTGAATAGACGATTTTCAGAAGAAAAAAAACTAGGGGAGAGCACTTCATGAAAATTAGAGTTGCTGACCTCCATTACTCGGTCAAATGCCATAGCAACAATGCAACAATGGCGTCGAAGCTTGAAACCGCAGCATGCGAGTCATTTTTGAATAAAAAAATTAGGGCATGGCCAGTAGCCACAAACTGATAAAACTAATATAAATGACATATTTTTTTACAATGACGCAGGGTGTTCTAAGTGCTGGATATCTGCTCAAACACACGAGTCGATAGGCTACTAGAGCTGAAGGTAAAGTGACTTCCCGTGTTTGACCGATTGAATTAGGCAAGATCACTCCCACATACCATGAAATTACTCCCCTTAATTATTTCCGAACAATTCCTATTGTTGATTTGGCATATATTGGGGTACAGTATATGTTCGAGAGTTACTTCTCATAAAAAAATCAGAAATCTGAATGTAATGAGCGTTATTCTTGTGTGTATGCCAGTCAGTCGTTTCCGACCATGACTGCCAGATAGCAGAGGGGACAGATGCTATTCCGGCGGGCTGGGCTAGAATTTGTTTATTGTGGAGATGCCTTGCCCAGGATACATCCCCACTCTCTCGGCCAAAGAGATTTGAGGACTGCTGGCGTTGGGGAAAGGTCCCCCAAAGGCCAACCCATCCCTTTGGCTGCAGCACCAGAGCCGGTGCCAAGGCCCCCCCCTCTCGTTCGAGAGTCATGGTCTTCCACAAGAGACTAAAAACTGTGCCATGATTTTCCATCACTGTAGAAAATCATCTATTGTACAGCTCTCATGTTACTGTTGGCCCCTACTACAGGCTACTGTCAACCAATGATGAGAGCCATTTGAGCAAAGGCCTGGAAATCTAGCAGATATATTGCTAAAAGGGATGTTGATGCAATAACCTCAAGCCTTGAAAATTGATGTTGATGGCCTATCCTTGGATGTTCTTTGACAAGTAAACTGTTTATAAAGATTTCAGAAATTTGGATGTAGCGAGCGTACAAAGTGTCTCTTCACCAATACAAGAGAGTTGGGTGATAATGAACTAGCAGAGACTCTCTCTCTGTGTGTCTCTCTCTGTGTCTCTCTGTGTCTCTCTGTCTGTCTGTCTGTCTGTCTGTGTGTCTCTGTGTCTCTCTGTCTCCTCTCCTCTGGTCTCTCTCTCTCTCTCTCTCTCCTCTCTCTCTCTCTCTCTCTCTCTCTCTCTCTCACTCACTCACTCTCTCTCTCTCACACTCACACACACACACACACACACTCACTCTCTCACACACCACACACACACACACACACACACACATACACACACACACACACACACACACACACACACACACACACACACACACACACACACACACACACACACTCTCTCTCTCTCTCTCTCTCTCTCTCTCTTCTCTCTCTTCTCTCCTCACACACACTCTCTCTCTCTCTCTCTCTCTCTCTCTCTCTCCTCTCTCTCTCTCTCTCCTCTCTCCTCTCTCTCTCTCTCTCTCTCTTATCTCCTCTCCCCTCTACTCTTCCTCTCATCCATCCACCTTTATACTGGGCCAATCCTCCCCATTTTCTTTGAGTCTCTCTCTTTTTTCCCCCTCATCTCTCATTCCACGTCTCAACGGGCATGCATAATATTCTTTTTCATCACGAATCTGACACTTCATCACGCAACAAGCTCTATCGACTCATTTTCAATGTAATCATGCCGTCTTTCCCCATTTTCTTTAGTTTTTAACCCTTTCATTCCCGCCATTGTCGCATTTTTGCACCACACTTCATCATTCAACACCCATGTCACTCAATCAATATAATCACGCCCTTTCCCCCGCCAGTCTTTAACCCTTTCACCGCCAACGTCGCATTTTTGCAAACATTTCACCAACAACCCATGTCACAAAAAATTTACCTGGGTAGAGAACAAAATCCATCTGCAGTATTGTTGACCGTATTCCAACGATGTCTGTGAAATCACACAATATATAAAAATAAGGTCTATCCTTACTTCCCAAAACTAAGACAAGGTAATTAAAAAGGGTTAACTAAAGAAGGGTATCTGATTTTTCAGGGGGGATAATAGACCCCAAACTGATGTATTTTTAGGTGGTGACATAGGTGTTAAATCACTGTGGTGCTAAAATGCGACTTAGAGCAACAAAGGCCGAAGAAGAAGGGGGAAAAAGCGTTAAAAACCTTCATATCAGGGTCTGTTATTCAATGGTGATATTGTGCTAAAACCTAAATTAAGTTAGGCAGTAAAGAATTGACCTTATTCCTCAGAAATTTGCCCAAAAGTGTCACAGAGAAATCCCACAAAATATTGCAGCTGAAATCTTTTCCGTAGCCATGTAACTTTAATTGAATTTTTTTGGCTCAAAGATGGCTGGCGGCATTTAATAGCACCACAATGAATTAAAAAAGGTTAACTAAAGAAGGAAAGTATCTGATTTTCTTCAGGGACCCCAAAAAAAAAGTTTTGGGAAGGAAGGATAGACCTCATTTTATATATGTCACAAAAGAATCCCCTATTCACTGCAGATGGATTTTGTTCTCTACCAAGGGCGGCGGGGGGTATGACAAATGAACGTGTTTCGGCTAAAAACGGAAATATGGCTGGGGGCGGTGGGTTAACAGGGGGGGGGGCATGCAAGACCGTTGTTTGTGAGGAAAGGGTGAGAGTGTTTGAACTGAACAAGAAAGTGACGAAGAAGAGAGGGGGGGGGGGGCTTCTATGCCCGAAATTTCTAAAAAATGATCTATTTCGAATAGCAGTAAAACAACCTTGATAAGTCAATTACGGTTTTCTATGGTATCAAGCAAGGATCTTTGCTCCAACCGGGAAAAATGTAAAATCTCAATTTTATGCCAAAAACCATATGTCTGTTTTTTCCCATGCACTGTCAGACATTATGATCTGTTGAGAGGTGAGCGGGGAGAAACACGCAAAGAATTATGTCATAAAAGTCCTGGGTTACAGAATAGGTTTTTGGTGCCCCCCCCCCAAAAAAAGCCCCCCCCCCCCCACAACACACACACCCACCCCCCACCCACCCAAAATATCCTGATTTGAAATCGCTTCCCTTTTTTGGGCATCCGTGTATGTCTATTTTCATGTTATTGTTAACTGGCTTAAAGACTCCAGGGACTTCAACCCAACAGCCAGAAAGCATTTGACACACTATGGTACAAATGCATGCACCAAGCTAGGGATGAGAACATTCACAATGATTTAATTTCTATGTCACTAAAAGGCATCAAATTTGGGGTACCTATTATCCAAAGACCCTATTGTGTTAGTTTTGGGAAGCAAGGATAGACCTCATTTTTATATATTGTCACAGAAGAATCCCCAATACTTCTGCAGATGGATTTTGTTCTCTACCCAGGTAAACTTAATGGATAAAAGCTTGGCTGAAATATGGCTGGCGGTGAAAAAGGGTTAACAGTATCCACAACATGAAAGACCATTTTTTTGAATGATTTCTTTGTTTATTTGATCGCTTTCTAAATCAAGTCAATAGAAAACAAAGAGGGGTGCGTGTGTGTCTTCTATGCCCGTATTTCTGCAAAATGATTCTATTTCGATAGCCAAACTTGCAAAAAACTAGACAAGATAACTCAATTCGGTTTTCTGTGTATTAACAAGGAATCTTTGCTCCACCGTGAAAAAAAAAAACGTCTAACAAATATATTAAAATCTCAATTTATGC
>CM065690.1:5756160-5758660 GCA_017654935.2 Phymorhynchus buccinoides
CTCTGAAATGAGGTAACTTGATTGCACTTGCCGGACTGTCAAGGACAAATGCTATCCAATATGTTATTTAAAGACCTTTCTTTTTAGAACTGTTTTTGGTAAAATAGCATCTACATTGCATTCCATTCAAATTTGTAGGACATTGTGATTCGTACCGTTTTTAAAAAAACATTCAAATCATCAGGTTTTTACTAGTTTTACAATGCAAATCACTGAAATTTTACATTAAGAGTCAAGGTCGCGCCAGTTGATCCGAAACACATCATCGCTAATTCTCGCGAAGTTTTGCATGTATTTCAATTTTCTTATTGGTTTATATAAATCTTTACTTTAGTTCACACAGGATAGGCCTTGCTTATTCTGAAGAATATGGGTTTTTAATTTGGAAGCCGCGATTTATGGAGTAAAATATGGGTATAGACTCAAATCTCTCATTGTGAGTTCTCATTCTCTCTTTTTACTCTAAGAAACTCCTCGCTTTTCTTATCTTTCTTATTGGTTTATATAAATCTACTTTCTCTCTCTACTCACGCAGCTCTGCTATTCTATATGGGTTTTTCTTTGCAAACGGGTAGCAAAAATCTCTCTCTCTCTCTCTCTCTCTCTCTCTCTCTCTCTCTCTCTCTCTCTCTCTTTTTTTTTTAGGGAGTTGGGAGTTCGCGCTATGCCGTAAAACAAAACAACATAAGACTACCAAATTTATACGAAATGGAACTTTTGAATGGTTTCCAGTACTCTGTGCGGTAAAGTTGTCACAGACGTTCAAAACAGACAAAAATCAAGCTGTTTAGTTAAAACTCTGAATCAAGAAATCGTAGATAAAAACTGCACCAAGCATGTCCATATACAAATAAGTTGGCTGTATGTTCTTTATAGTATTTGTGATATATATTTCTTCCATCAGATTTATGGTTACAAAATGCTTCTTTATTGTACTGAACAGTACCCTGCAACATATACTCCTCACAAAAAGTCAAGCAACAAAATCAAATTGGTGTTTGTCACCCTTTGAAAATGCACGGGCTAGCTTTTAATGTGAAACGATGCGTTTGGATTATGATGATTGGCGTCAGCAAGTGTGAAGACGGCCTGGGGGGAGATGTTTGGCCTTTGCTGTTGCTGAACGTGACCGTTATGGAGGTGGCAGTCTGATGGTCTGGGTGGCATTTGGACTGGAGGACGTACCCATGTAGGGGTCATCCGGAGGGGCACCGTGAACGCTATACGCTACTTGAATGACATCATCAGACCTCAAGTGATCCCCCTGATGAAATAGCATGGTGCTAGCTTTGTTTTTGTGGACGACAACGCGCCATGTCACAGGGCTCATGTCATCAGCAACGAGTTGAACACCCACAACATCGCCCATCTTGACTGGCCACCCCAGTTCCCTGACCTCAACCCGATTGAACAAGGCATGGGGCATGCTTAGGTGAGCTGATTACGGCATGCCCGCCCGTCCCCAGACACTGGATGCCTTGGAAGCAGACCTGGTTAGGGAATGAGGAGCCATCCCACAGATCCAGCTGGATGGACTCATTGCCTCAATGCCACGCCGCTTCCAAGCCTGTAGTCATGCCCACGGAGGTCACACTCGCTATTCATGAGTCATGACGTTATGAACTGTTTGCGCACTGCTATCTTTGAATTTGAAATTGGCAGTTGGCTTTATTTCACCTCTGTTTTTGGCACCCACTTATTTTGTTGCTCAGTATCCTGAGATTGATATGAATCTGTTATGTGATTTACTCAGTTTCACTTAATGAAATGTTGAAGATGAAATCGCAACAGTAAAAAATTACCTACGATTTATGATTAAAGTGGATTTGCAGTGAGAAGTTTTGTTGCTTGACTTTTTGTGAGGAGTATATTTAGTAGAACATGTTCTTAAATAATACACTTAATATCGCAAGCATAAAACAAAACTGCCCATGAGTGAAAACCTAGCAAAGGAATACTTATGGAAAGTTTCGGTTGGCTTAACCCTTTCACCGCCAGCCATATTTCAGCCCAAAAATGCATTTAATTTACGTGGGTAGAGAACAAAATCCATCTGCAGTATTGGGGATTGTTCTGTGACATACATAAAATAAGGTCTATCCTTACTTCCCCAAACTAAGACAATAGGGTCTTTGGATAATAGACCCCAATTTGATGCCTTTTAGTAACATAGGTGTTAAATCACTGTGGTGCTAAAATGCAGCTTTGGCGGTGAAAGGGTTAAAAAAAACTTATGAAAATATAGATACTAAACGTCCCTCCCTAAACAGCAGTGTTGTGTCTACGGAAAAGGCTTGCGATGTGTCACACATCCTACTTCATTATACTTCTACGTGGAGTTCATAACATTTCCCACGCTACCATCAACGACTCTCTCTCTCTCTCTCTCTCTCTCTCTCTCTCTCTCTCTGGTTTAAACATGTTATTGTCCGAAAACAAAATAACACACAACACAACTCTCTCTCTCTCTCTCTCTCTCTCTCTCTCTCTCTCTCTCTCT
>CM065690.1:5761160-5763660 GCA_017654935.2 Phymorhynchus buccinoides
GTCTTGTACATTTGATGTATAAATATGTTTGTGTTATGTTATGAATATTTGTTATTATTGTTAGTTACGCAAACGCTTAATTAGTATTTTTTGCATTATTATTGTTGTCTACCTTTGTTTAGGATCAGGGCTGAGTGTAAAAAAACCCACATTGTATGCTTATCTCATAACCCTGAGATCTCTCAGATAAGAGAGATGAGAGAGAGAGACTCTTGACTGTAGAGAGAGAGAGAGAGAGACAGACATACAAGACAGACAGACAGACAGACCAGAGACAGAGACACACAGAGACACAGACACACAGACGGAGCGTTGGAAGGTCAGTCAGATCAACTTGTCCTCTTGATCAGAAACGTTGTGTCAGGAAGGACGGGCTTTACTGCAACCCCTTCGTTCACCTGGCACCGTTTCAGCAGGCAGTTCTCACCAAGGGAGAGGTAGAGCTGGATCTGATCTCCACAACCCCTCTGTTCATCTGGCACTGTTTCAGCGGGCAGTTCTCACAGAGGGAGAGGTAGAGCTGGATCTGATCTCTACAACCCCTCTGTTCATCTGGCACTGTTTCAGCGGGCAGTTCTCACAGAGGGAGAGGTAGAGCTGGATCCGATCTCTCGTCACATTCACATACTGTTTGGACAGTTCTCTTTCAGTTCTTTTTTCACCACCGTTTCCAATGTATGCTTCCTCTTCTTCTTCTTCTTCTTCTTCTTCTTCTTCTTCTTCTTCTTCTTCTTCCTCTTCTTCTTCTTCTTCTTCAGCGTTCGATGTTAGCTGACAGCGTCAGACTTTCAAGCTGGTCGCCATAACGAAGTCCACTGTCTTCTCCAGGTCGGTGCGGCTGCCCCAAAGCTGCACCTGCAGCTCCACCCCCACCCCTGGCCAGGCTTGGCGTCGTAGAGCATCATGCATTGGGCAGTGAGAGTGTTAAAGAATGTGTTCAGGGGTCTGGGATCCTGAACCACATGGACATTCATCGGTATGGGTGATTTTGAGTCGATTGAGGTGGCTCAGCAGTCTGCCAATATATGCAATATTCGCTTCTGGAATTGCCTAAAAACAAAGATCCCCAAGAGAGATGTAGAACTGAAGCTGGTCTTTGTTTCCTGGCCTTATACCAGCTTCTTCACATCTCCCAGTTCCACAACGTCGTACCTATAACAAAAGTCACATCTCCCAGTTCCACAAACGTCGTACCTATAAACAAAAGTCACATCTCCCAGTTCCACAACGTCGTACCTATATAAACAAAAGTCACATCTCCCAGTTCCACAACGTCGTACCTATAAACAAAAGTCACATCTCCCAGTTCCACGACGTCGTACCTATAAAGTAAAAGTCACAAAGTCACATCTCCCAGTTCCACAACGTCGTACCTATAAACAAAAGTCACATCTCCCAGTTCCACAACGTCGTACCTATAAACAAAAGTCACATCTCCCAGTTCCACAACGTCGTACCTATAAACAAAAGTCACATCTCCCAGTTCCACAACGTCGTACCTATAAACAAAAGTCACATCTCCCAGTTCCACAACGTCGTACCTATAAACAAAAGTCACATCTCCCAGTTCCACAACGTCGTACCTATAAACAAAAGTCACATCTCCCAGTTCCACAACGTCGTACCTATAAACAAAAGTCACATCTCACAGTTCCACAACGTCGTACCTATAAACAAAAGTCACATCTCCCAGTTCCACAACGTCGTACCTATAAACAAAAGTCACATCTCCCAGTTCCACAACGTCGTACCTATAAACAAAAGTCACATTTCATCAGGCCGCATTTTTACGGCAGAACGCATACAAAGTGCAAAAGATAAAACAAGAAATAGTGATGGAAGTTGTTTCTTAACAGATCCAATACTAACACCCGCAAACTGTTTTTTTTTATACTAACCGTGTTGTTCAGATGTGGAATAATCTACCAATTAACATAACGAATGCAGCTAACATTAATGAAATCAAAAATCTTTTGGACGAAAACCTAATTTTGAAAACAAAATTTAAAAGTTTGGATGACTAAACAAAGCCATTCCTTAATAAAAAAAAACACTTTTTGATTAGTTTTAATTTAAGGAGACGCAAACCACTTAAAAAATGTCAAAAGTCAAATTCACTGAGAAGGGGCGTAAAAGGGCCGCGAGACCTATAAATAACCCACCTACCTACCTTATTACCTTACTGATAAAGGCGTTCATTTTATTTTATTCCGTGAACCATGAACTTATCTCACTGTTTGACTTGCACATGACACAAATCTTGCTCAAAGGTGAGCTTTTTTTTCTTTCTCGTAGCTGTCCAGTTTTTTGTTAACCTCTCTTCTCCTCTCTACGCAAATACACAAAATGAGTCGTGATGTCCCAGATGTCACTTTTGAGTTATTAACAAATTGTTATTTTGCATTAAAAAAAGCTTTCCAACAAACCAAAATGTTTGTAAATCGGACTATTTGTTGCAAAGTTATGAAGATTTGAAATCGTATACTCAGGGAATCGGCGA
>CM065690.1:5771160-5772186 GCA_017654935.2 Phymorhynchus buccinoides
CTGGGGCACTGAAACTGAAACTGCGGTCACCAAATGATTTTAGATTTGGGTTTTTTGGAACTTTCAGAAGTTTTGTGCTTTGAGGACCTGAGTGAGCGGGAAGGAGTGTAGTGTGAAGAGCACTGGAGAGGTAAGGTGGAAGGGTCTGTTCAAAGTGACGGAAGTACAGGACAGCCAGCTTATACTGAAGCTGTGAACACGATTCTAGTGATTCTGGAAGAAAGGTGGCAGAGTGGCTTAAGACGTTCACTGCCGGTTTCAATGCGTGAGTGAGTGACCCGGGGTTCGAATCCCAGCCTCCTCGCCACTTTCATTCCAGTTCGAAAGGAAAACAAATCGAACTGAACGGTCGAATCCTTCGAATGGGGGGACTTAACTCCAGCCGACAGACGGACATGCAGGGCCTACCTATTTCTTAGTTAGGCGCATAACGGCAGCATGACGCATCTGCGCTCACATGACAGGAAACTGTCCGAGTGATCGAAGAAGACGAAGTACACAATAATGTAAAACTACCACACAATACATGTTAGCTGTGCAGAAAGGTTTGGGCCTAGAGTAACGCGTTCGCCTCATATACAATAAACCCGAGTTCGAGCCTGGGTACATGGGGATTTCTCCTCTCATTCTGCACTAGGCTTTACGGTCTGAACGTGGAGTCTTTCGGATGAGACGATGAACCGTGTGTCCCGTGTGCCCATGAACTTAGCACACGTTAAACCCAGTGGCAACGAAAAAAACGTTGTCACTTGGTCAAAATTTAACACACACACCTTTCCTTCCTCATCAGTCACACAAAAATCGCATGCAGATAAATAAAATAAAAAATGGGTGGCGCGCCTCTGGCTGCGACGCGCTCTCCAGGTGGGAGCAACCCGAATTTCACAGAGACGCCTCTGTGACAATAAAGTACCAAAATGCCAAAATACCTGGCGACAATTTTGAAGAGAGGTCTTTTCTTTTCCCCTGCACATACAGACTTTCCCCAGTTGTTGCCCAAAATGTCCACCTGCTGTCAGCGATATT
>CM065690.1:5772686-5777686 GCA_017654935.2 Phymorhynchus buccinoides
CCCCCCTGCAAGTGTATGTCTTAGTTGTCGTCTGCTTCGAACTTCCAAATCTGGGGGTTTTTTTCTCCACCTCACAACGAAGAAGCCGGTTTTCCTGTCACGACACAAGGGTGCAATTAGGAATAGAAGTGCAAGCTTGGCTTTCGTTCCCATGATATTTCTTTCCTCTCAACAACCCCCCCACCCCCCCACACCCTCTCTCTCTCTCCCCCCCCCCCCCCCCCCCCCCCCCCCCCTCTCTCTCCCCTCTCCCCCCTCCTCTCTCTCTCTCTCTCTCTCTCCCTCTCTCTCTCTCTCTCGTCTGTCTCTCTCTCTCTCTCTCTCCTCTCTCTCTCTCTCTCTCTCTATCTCTCTCTCTCTGTCTCTCTCTCTCTCTCTCTCTCTCTCTCTCTCTCTCGCTCTCTCTCTCTATATCTCTCTCTCTCTCTCTCTCTCTCTCAAAAATGTGGCCTGTGGGGGCGACATTCAAAAGCGCGGATTTCTGAACCGGATATGTTTCAAAAGCGCAATTATCAAGCTGTCACCATCTGGTCCACGAAGCTCTTTCCTTGAGAAAAGAAAGAATGTATGAACGCTGGTTGAGTGTCCATACTTATTTTGCATGATGTAAATTGTTAGTTTGTCTATTACAATTTTGCGAGAGGCCTAACAATTGAAACATGGAAATCAGTGCTCAAAAATTGTAAAAAAAACAAAAAACAACTCGCTTTTGATATGCCAATACGCGCTTTCGTAAACCTCCCGGCTGGGGCATGAGCCTAAATAAATATTACCCATGTTCCATTTAAATCAATCATTGTACCTTTTCCCGCCTCCAAGCCCTCTCCCCATCACCTCCTTCCGTTTTGCATTATTATTGTTAGTTACGCAAACGCTTAATTAGTATTTTTTTGCATTATTATTGTTGTCTACCTTTGTTTAGGATCAGGGCTGAGTGTAAAAAAACCCACATTGTATGCTTATCTCATAACCCTAATTAAACAAAATTTCGTTCGTTCGTTCGTTCGTCTCCTATCTCTCTCTCTCTCTCTCTCTCTCTCTCTCCCTCTCTCTCTCTCTCTTCTCTCTCTCTCTCTCTCTCCAGAGAGAGCGAGAGAGAGAGAGAGAGAGAGAGAGAGAAAGATTTAGAAGGTCAGTCAGATCAACTTGTCCTCTTGATCAGAAATGTTGTGTCAGGAAGGACGGGCTTTACTGCAACCCCTTCGTTCACCTGGCACCGTTTCAGCAGGCAGTTCTCACCGAGGGAGAGGTAGAGCTGGATCTGATCTCTACAACCCCTCTGTTCATCTGGCACTGTTTCAGCGGGCAGTTCTCACAGAGGGAGAGGTAGAGCTGGATCCGATCTCTCGTCACATTCACATACTGTTTGGACAGTTCTCTTTCAGTTATTTTTTCACCACCGTTTCCAATGTATGCTTCCTCTTCTTCTTCAGCGGTCGATGTAGCTGACAGCGTCAGACTTTCAAGCTGGTCGCCATAACGAAGTCCACTGTCTTCTCCAGGTCGGTGCGGCTGCCCCAAAGCTGCACCTGCAGCTCCACCCCCACCCCTGGCCAGGCTTTGGCGTCGTAGAGCATCATGCATTGGGCAGTGAGAGTGTTAAAGAATGTGTTCAGGGGTCTGGGATCCTGAACCACATGGACATTCATCGGTATGGGTGATTTTGAGTCGATTGAGGTGGCTCAGCAGTCTGCCAATGTTTGCAATATGCGCTTCTCGAATTGCCTAAAAACAAAGATCCCCAAGAGAGATGTAGAACTGAAGCTGGTCTTTGTGTCCTGGCCTTATACCAGCTTCTTCGCATCTCCCAGTTCCACAACGTCGTACCTATAAACAAAAGTCACATTTCATCAGGCCGCATTTTCACGGCAGAACGCATACAAAGTGCAATAGATAAAACAAGAAATAGTGATGGACGTTGTTTCTTAACAGATTCAATGCTAACACCCGCAAACTGTGTTTTTTGTACTAACCGTGTTGTTCAGATGTGGAATAATCTACCAATTAACATAACGAATGCAGCTAACATTAATGAAATCAAAAATCTTTTGGACGAAAACCTAATTTTGAAAACAAAATTTAAAAGTTTTGATGACTAAACAAAGCCATTCCTTACCAAAAAAAACACTTTTTGATTAGTTTCAGTTTAAGGAGACGCAAACCACTTAAAAAATGTCAAAAGTCAAATTCACTGAGAAGGGGCATAAAAGGGCCGCGAGACCTATAAATAGCCCTATATCTACCCACCTACCTACCTTATTACCTTACTGCGTTCATTTTATTTTATTCCGTGAACCATGAACTTATCTCACTGTTTGACTTGCACATGACACAAATCTTGCTCAAATGTGAGCTTTTTTTGTTTCTCGTAGCTGTCCAGTTTTTTGTTAACCTCTCTTCTCCTCTCTACGCAAATACACAAAATGAGTCGTGATGTCCCAGATGTCACTTTTGAGTTATTAACAAATTGTTATTGTGCATTAAAAAAGCTTTCCAACAAACAAAAAAATTTGTAAATCGGACTATTTGTTGCAAAGTTATGAAGATAGAAATCGTATACTCAGGGAATCGGCGAAATGAAAACATGCAACCGGAAAATTTCTAAATGTGTACAAAACAACCAGATGTTTCTGATATAAACACACTTTTAAGGCAGAAAGGATTGTTTTTACACTTCAATACTTCTGTACATGGTAGATAAAGACCCATTGTTCAATAATAAGTCAAAATCTGAGAATTGATGATTTGACCCTCTTCCACATAAAATTGTCCCTAGGGGACAAGTGAACTAGGGACAATGCGACTCATTTTGTGGTGACGGGTCACTTTAATAGTTAGGTCTTCAAGCTAGCTGTGATATATTCAGCAGTTCTGGTTTTAAACATTTCTATTGTTCAACAACAAAAGATCATACAATGCAGAATAACTGAAGCAGCAAACAAGCAGAGCTCAGCAGTTCTCTGAATGAGAAATAGAAATCGGTTGATCGAAAACCTCAGTCGTCATGGTGAGACGAATTCACGAAAGCAAGGGATTCACTAAAGCAGCCCCCCCAAAAAAAATTGATAAACCGTATTTCTTTGTCAACTTCACGATTCTTGTCTGAGGCTTTTCTCATTCCGTGCTCATTAGGGTTAAAGACCCACCAGGTCACGTGTCAAAATCACGGGTTTCACGTCTTTAAAGACGTCACGTGTCACATTCCCTCTTAGGCCGGGTTCACATTAGACGCGTAAGTTCCGTACGGAAAACCCTAAATAAGTAGAAGAAAGAAGGATAAAAGTTTATGCATAATATAGAGGAAATACGGGACACATGCGCAAATCTTTCCCTTCTTTATTTCACTTATTTATGGACTGCGCACGGGTTTCCGCGTGGAATATCCGCTTATGTGTGTACACGGCCTTATGCTTGGAAGATTTCAAAGACACACTGACGCGCCACGATTAAGTCCCTTGTTTTTTTTCTGGGTAGCTGTGACCCACATACACATGCCTCCAATTTCAATTTGAGACTGCTCTTTAAAACGATGTTTCATTTTCAATTTGGGGACATTTGTATGGGAGTCAAACCTGGTCAAAACAAGATTTTGTACCAGCTATAAGAGAGAAAACACGTGAAACCCGTGATTTTGACACGTGATCTGGTGGATCTTTAAGATTCCTTACTAAGTGGGAAAGCACGTGAAAACCGTGATTTTGACACGTGACGTGCAGGGTCTGTAATGCGCAGACCACTGCTGTAGGGCATTAAACTTATGGAATGAAAGTCTGCTTAACGTCCTCCGGTCTGGAACAGACACATTAAGGGCATTAGTAAATACAAAGATGGTGGGAACGGTCCTGGAGGCAGCGCCCGGAAGCAGAAAAGTCCCGAATTTTTAACAATACAGTTGTGTATGATATAGTAATAGCATAACAATACAGACGATGAAATTCTGCTTAACGTCCTCCGGTCTGGAACAGACACATAGTGGGACACTGGTAGATATAAAGATGGTGGGAACGATCCTGGAGGCAACGCCCGGAGGCAGTGCAACACCAGGAAAGTCCCGAATTTTTAGCAGTACAGATGTGTATGATACAGTAATAGCATAACAATACAGATGTGTATACAATATTGCTCAATAAGCTTATTGAGCAGTTAATCTTACCCATTAAGCCTATTGAGCAAAAACAAAATTCAGCATTTAAGCTTAATGCACAGGTTAAGCCTATTAGACACGACATATCTATTATATCAGAGAAGGGACTCCAGAGTTAGTTGTGTAATTTTAAAAGGGCTCCAAGTAACCAACAGTTTCCATCTGAATAAAATGGACGTAGGTTTAAAGGACATAACAAAAAAAGGGAGATTACTTGTCTTCACTGGGATTATGGTAAATGTTTAATTCAATCATTATTTATTTCCTCCCTCTCTGTGTGTCTCTGTCTCTGTGTGTCTCTGTGTGTCTGTCTATCTCTGTCTGTCTCTGTCTCTCTCTCTGTCTCTTCTCTCTCTCTCTCTCTCTCTCTCTCTCTCTCTCTCTCTCTCTCTCTCTCTCCCCCCCCCCCCCCTGAGATAGGATTAGGTTTGATTTTGTCACATATGTGTTTCTTCCTAAATGTGTGCACGTTAAAGATGAGTATGTAGAATAGGATTTGGTGTTTTTTTGTCATGTGTATGTGTTTATGCTTTGATTGGTGCATGCTAAATATGAGTATTTACAGAGGATTTAGGCTGGATTTTATCATTTGTATTTGTTTAAATTTAAATTGTGCATGTTAAAGACGAGTATGTAAAGTAGGTTTAGGCTTAATTTCGTCATTGTATGTGCTAAGTTTTTAATATGTGCATACACATTATAAAAACATGAATAGGTTTGCTTTTGTCACGTGTGTGTATTTACTTCTTAATTTGTGCATGTTAAGTATGAATAATGTAATATAGGAATATGTTTTATTTTGTTATGTGTACACATATTTACATTTAAAATTGTGCATGTTAAGATGAGTAGGTAA
>CM065690.1:5795186-5800186 GCA_017654935.2 Phymorhynchus buccinoides
CCAGCTTCGTCTAGCGACAGCTTACCGCCCAGTTGCGCCTTTTTGAAAATTTACTGAATTTCGGTTATCCGGGTATCTCTATATACACCAACTGTGCAATTGCTGGTTTCCGCACCACCACAATGATTTAACACCCATGTCATTAAACGTCAGCTATCAAATTTGGGCAAAAGGATTGACTAAAAAAAAAAAGAGAAATCTATTCAATGAAATCTGCTGTCTGAAGTTTTTATAAAGAACGTGGCAGCGAAAGGGTCTTATCTTCGAAACTGGAAGATAAATTTTAAAAAAAAACAGCTCTTTTAGAAATAAAAAACACAACAGTATTAACCCTTTCACCGCCAGCCATATTTCAGCCAAAAGTTTCCATTAAATTTACCTGGCTAAATAACAAAATCCATTTGCAGTATTTGGGGATTCTTCTGTAACATATATATAAGATGAGGTCTATCCTTACTTCCCAAAACTAAGACAATCGGGTCTTATTTGGATAATAGACCCCAAATTTGATGCCTTTCAGTGACATAGGTGTGGTGCTAAAATGTGACTTTGGCGGTGAAAGGGTTAATTAACGGGAAACTTCTATTATGTGGGATGTTCTCATTAGCACCGTTTTATTTTAAAAAAAATTAAACCCAAAAAACTGTAACAGACTGCAACGTCACTGGAACATACAACACATAACAAACAACTACACGACGAGTGTAAAGTGACGTTATTTTATTCACAAGAGACGAAACAAAACTACTGGATATTTCGGCGAATGCGCCTTTATCAACCGTTTTATATATTTATCGGGTGCGAGTGATGTCTACAAAGTGCGCAAATGACTTGACACGGGCGCAATTGAGCATAGGGGTCATTCAAATAGGCGCAATTGAGATGTATTGGTAAAAACATGCGCTAACTGATACCTCGATTCTTATCTCTTGCTAATCTTCTACGATCCTCTCTCTCTCTCTCTCTCTCTCTCTCTCTCTCTCTCTCTCTCTCTCTCTCTCTCTCTCTCTCTCTCTCTCTCTCTCTCTCTCTCTCTCTCTCTCTCTCTCTCTCTCTCGCTTGTTTGCCCCTGTTGTGTTGTTATGTAACCACTGACAGATAATCATTGTCATTGTCATTGTCATTGTCATTCTCTCTCTCTCTCTCTCTCTCTCTCTCTCTCTCTCTCTCTCTCTCCTCTCTCTCTCTCTCTCTCTCTCTCTCTCTCTCTCTCTCTCGCTTGTTTGCCCCTGTTGTGTTGTTATGTAACCACTGACAGATAATCGGGGGTAGGGGTGGGGGTGGGGGGGGGGGGCTGCTATGTAACGTGATGTGCTAATGACTCAGCTAATGACAGCCTGCAGGTGCCAGAGGTATGGCTAACCTGTGTGTGTGTGTGTGTGTGTGTGTGTGTGGTGTGTCTGTCTGTGTGTGTGTGTGTGTGTGTGTGTGTGTCTGTGTGTGTGTGTGTGTGTGTGTGTGTGTGTGTGTGTGTCTGTCTGTCTGTGTCTGTCTGTATGGGCTCTCTCTCTATCTCTCTGTCTCTACTCTCTATCTCTCTCTCTCTCTCTCCTCTCTCTCTCTCTAACTCTCGGTCTCTCTCTCTCTCTCTCTCTCTCTCTCTCTCTCTCTCTCTCTCTCTCTCTCTCTCTCTCTCTCTCTCTCTCTGTCTCTCTCTGTGCACGCAACACAATATTCATTTGATCTTCCCATTTTGTCCTACTCTCCACACGAGTACCATCTTTCTTTCAACCAACGTCATTCCATAGACGGATATAATTTCACAACTGTTAAAAGAACAGCATTTGTACCATAGTGTTCAAGTGTCTCGGCTGTTGGGATGATACCTTGGGTCTTTGAGCCAGGGTAAGACGACAACAACAACAACAACAACAACAACAACAACAACACTATGGCGTTACCTTTTAAACTGACAGAATGCGTTCATCACTTTTTTTTCCACCCCAAACCCGTCTCTTTTCATCATCACAATTTTGTAAAATGAAAAATAAAAAATAAAAATTCAAGATGGAAATTCCCACAGTGGTGTTTGCAGTTTTAGCTGTATTGTTTTCTTCTTTTTTGTCTTTTTTTTTTTTTGGGGGGGGAGTTCTTTTACTTTTTTAAAAGGAGTAGAATCTAGCACACACACACACACACAGCACACACACACACACGCGCGCGCGCGCGCACGCACACACACACACTCACACACACACGCACAAACACAAACACAAACAAACAACAACACACACACACACACACACACACACACACACACACACACACACACACACACACACACACACACACACACACACACACACACACACACACACACACGGTCGCGCACTCATGCATACACGCGCAGAGAGAGAGAGAGAGAGAGAGAGAGAGAGAGAGAGAGAGAGAGAGAGAGAGAGAGAGAGAGAGAGACAGAGACAGACAGAGAGAGAGAGACAGACAAGAGACAGACAGACAGACGAGAAGAGACAAAGAGAAACAGAGTATGTTGTGACCTGTTTTTTTTCAAGAAACTGAATCATTTGACCCACTTTTCGTTGTTTTTATCACGGGGAAAACCTGTCAGACATAGTTCTGAAGCACTCTCTATTACCAGAACCGTTTGTTAAACGGCAAATAAATAATATAAGCTAACGCTGACCTACTTTAGTAACTATCCTGGGAACGCGGTCTCTGTGCTAGTTTGTTCCTTCCCTCCTCCCCACCCGTACCCGACAAAACACGAGTATCTCCCCACCCCCATCCCACCCCCACATAATAATATTAATAAATAATAATAAATAATAATAATATTAATGAGGGCATTTTATACGTGCGCTTAATGCTTGAAACAAGCCCTAAGCGCTTACAATAATCGAACAAATAAATGAATACCACCCCCCTTTACACGTACACAGTTGACACAAAACAAAGAAAAATGTGGCCAAATTGATGGCACCAAGTGTGCCCACATCCACCCTCACCCTGTGCCACCACCCCCACCAACAACAACAACAACAACAACAACAAGAATATACCAAATAACAACAGTCTTGCCATTTCTTAAGCAAATTAACAACAACAACAACAAACAACAACAACAACAACCCCAAAAAAAGAAAGAAAAAGAAAAAAAGCAGTAGAAAATATAAGAATGTCAAAAATTGCTCCACTCGCATACCTGTAGAAGATGTGGCAAAAATTTCCTCGCATACCTCACACACAAACGCATCGCACACAAACACTTCGGATGGGGGACTTAAAGCTAGTCTGACCCGTGCCGCTTTACGACTCACGTAAAAATCCCACGGCAGTTGAAAAAAGTCGGTAAGCCGCAGGGAGAAAAAAAAGCCTTATTTTGTGCTGCCTGGTATGGCCAAATTGATGGCTAGGTTTTCCAAGTGTGCCCACATCCCCTCCTCACCCTCTGTGCCCCCCCCCCCCCCCCCCCTCCACAAAAAAAAAACTTTAGGCGCTGCACTTGCGGCGAACGCGCTCTCCAGGGGGAGAACAGTCCAGCCCGAATTGGCACAGAGATAAGTCTCTGTGACTAGAATGTACCAAATACCCCCTCCTCCATTTCTCGGTTCTTTCCATTTCTGCTTTTGTTGGTTCAGTCTTGCGTTTCTTACTGGGTTTTGAGCACTTCATTAAACCTCAATCGGTTGGGTTTTTTTACTTTATTGTTAGCGCGAATTTTCATCCAGTTTTGAAAGTGAGGCAGTTAAACGAATTACAAAATATGCATTCGCTGTTTTGTAGAATATGAAGGTAAGACGGGAAAGGAATGTGCCACTTGAAAATGGATCTCTCTCTCTCTCTCTCTCTCTCTCTCTCTCTCTCTCTCTCTCTCTCTCTCTCTCTCTCTCTCTCTCTCTCTCTCTCTCTCTCTCTAATTATGCCTTTCTTCTTTCTGTTTCGAGGGCAAGATGTAAACAAGCCCAATAATGTGCTTATTCTCTCTTCCTCTCAATAAACAAGTTTTCAACGTTCTCTCTCTCTCTCTCTCTCTCTCTCTCTCTCTCTCTCTCTCTCTCGCTCTCTCTCTCTCTCTCTCTCTCTCTCTCTCTCTCTCTCTCTTTTGTTTCTCTCTCTCTCTCTCTCTCTCAAGTCTCTCGCTCTCGCTCTCTCTCTCTCTCTCTCTCTCTCTCTCTCTCTCTCTCTCTCTCTCTCTCTCTCTCTCTCTCTCTCTCTCTCTCTCTCTCTCTCTCTGCTCTCTCTCTCTCTCTCTCTCTCTCTCTCTCTTCTCTCTCTCTCTCTCTCTCTCTCTCTCTCTCTCTCTCTCTTCTCTCTCTCTCTCTCTCTCTCTCTCTCTCTCTCTCTCTCTCTCTCTCTCTCTCCTCTCTCTCTCTCTCTCTCTCTCTCTCCAGTGCATGCATAAAATCTGGAAACAAAAAGCTAGTTGGCCCGCTCAAACACGCTTATGTAAACTTGAGGTGGGTTTTTTTTAAAGATTCTGGAGCGAAGGGGGGTAACCTCGTACAAAGCCCCACCAAATAATCTCTTCGTGCTTTTTTGTTGTTATTTTTTTGTTTAATTGACCAGTTTCACTCTAACATACTTATGGAAAAAACACACAAAAAAGATAACAACGTTTTACAGAATTTACAGGGTTTGTTTGTTTTTTGTCTTGGGGGGTTTTGGTTGTTGTGCTTTTAGTTATTTGTTTGTTTGTTTTTTTATGTAAAAAAAAACCCATGGGGGTTATGAAAAAAATGCGTGTTCATGTTTTCATTAATTAAATTGTGTGAGCACATTCATTAACAAAATGAATAGATGTTGTTTGTTCTTAGTTAACCATCAGAATGCAAAAATACAGTCAGCTGGGTTTTTTAAAAATACATAGCAGTAAACAGATTTTTGTTTGTTTTCGACTTAACATCGAAGGGAGTGGGGTGGGATAGGCGGAAAAACTATTTCTTTCAGTCTTTCTTCTTCTTCTTCTTCTTCTTCTTCTTCTTCTTCTTCTTCTTCTTCTTCGTTCTTTCTTCTTCTTCTTCTTCTTCTTCTTCTTCTTC
>CM065690.1:5812686-5815186 GCA_017654935.2 Phymorhynchus buccinoides
ACGTGATCTGGTGGGTCTTTAATATGCAGATTCCACACACCATCAATGTCTTGGTTCATTCCGTTTTGTTTTGGTTTTTTGGTTTTTTTAAATTCCCGCCTTTATTTTCTACTATTAGCAAATGCATATTCTTAATTGTTTTAAAGGATGAAAATTAACATTAAATGCAGAAGAAAATCTGTTTAGCGTCCTCCGGTCTGAAACAGACACATAATTATATTAGGGACATTAGTAGATATATAAAGACGGTGGGAACGATCCTGGAGGCAATGCCGGGAGGCAGTGCAACACCAGGAAATTCCTGAATGTTTAGCAATACAGATAATTATTGTGACCTGCACTTTAATGTAAAACAAAGAAGGAGCTTTAAATGTGTTCAATCGGCAATAAGAAAGGCAGAGTTGTCAAAAGTTATCCTGATTGCTAACAAAAAAAATTAAAAAAATACTTCGGGACTTTCCTGGTATTGCAGACACCTCCAGGATCGTCCCACTATCTTTATAGTTATTTATATTTGCCTGTGTGACCAGGCCGGAACGAACTTCATCAATAAGAAAGGCAAGACTGAAAAAAAAACCCGGAAAGAACCGAGAAAATGGAGGGGGGGGGGGTGTTAATGTGCAGCTTTGCCCAGAACGCTTTTTTTTTTTTCTCAACGTGCAAAACGCAGGTGAAGGAAAAACAAATGGGGAAAGGGGAGGAGAAAGAAGGGGAAAACTATGGGGAAAGGGGAAAGAAGGGGAAAAACATGGGGAAAGGGGAAAGAAGGGGAAAACTATGGGGAAAGGGGGAAACTATGGTGAAAAGGGGAAAACTATGGGGAAACAATGGGGAAAGGGGAAATAAGGGGGAAAACTATGGGAAAAGGGGGGAACGTGAACGGGGGAAACAATGGGGAAAGGGGAAATAAGGGGAAAAACTATGGGGAAAGGGGAAATAAGGGGAAAACTATGGGGAAAGGGGAAAGAAAGGGGGAAACTATGGGGAAAAAACAAAATAAAGGGAAAACTATGGGGAAAGGGGAAATAAGGGGAAAAACTATGGGGAAAGGGGAAAACAATGGGGAAAGGGGAAATATGGGGAAAACTATGGGGAAAAGAAGGGGGAAAACAATGGGGAAAGGGGAAATAAGGGGGAAACAATAGGGAAAGGGAAAATAAGGGGAAAACAATGGGAGAAGGGGAAAACTATGGGGAAAGGGGAAAGAAGGGGAAAACTATGGGGGGAAAGAGGAAAGAAATAAGGGAAAACAATGGGGAAAGGGGAAAGAAGGACAGGAAAACAATGGGGAAAGGGGAAAACCTATGAGGAACTGATGGGGAAAGGGGGAAACAATGGGGAAAGAATGGGAAAACTATGGGGGGAAACAATGGGGAAAGGGGAAAGAAGGGAAAAAAAAAACTATGGGGAAAGGGAAAAGAAGGGGAAAACTATGGGGAAAGGGGAAAGAAGGGGAAAACAATGGGGAAAGGGGAAAGAAGGGGAAAACTATGGGGAAAGGGGAAAAAGAAGGGGAAAACTATGGGGAAAGGGAAAAAAAACATGGGGAAAGGGAAAATAAGGGGGAAACTATGGGGAAAGGGAAAATAAGGGGGAAACTATGGGGAAAGGGAAAAATAAGGGGGAAAACTATGGGGAAAGGGAAAAAAAGGGGAAAACAATGGGGAAAGGGGAAAGAAGAGGAAAAACAATGGGGAAAGGGGAAAGAAGGGGAAAACAATGGGGAAAGGGGGAAAGAAGGGGGAAAACATATGGGGAAAGGGGAAAGAAGGGGAAAACTATGGGAAAGGGGAAAAGACTATGGGAAAAAGGGGAAAGAAGGGGGAAAACTATGGGGAAAGGGGAAGAAGGGGAAAACTATGGGGAAAGGGGAAAGAAGGGGGAAAACTATGGGGAAAGGGGAAAAAAAGGGGAAAACAATGGGGAAAGGGGAAAGAAGGGGAAAACTAACAGGGGAAAGGGGAAAGAAGGGGAAAACTATGGGGAAAGGGGAAAGAAGGGGAAAACAATGGGGAAAGGGGAAAGAAGGGGAAAACAATGGGGAAAGGGGAAAGAAGGGGGAAACAATGGGGAAAGGGGAAAGAAGGGGAAAACAATGGGGAAAGGGGAAAGAAAAACAATGGGGAAAGGGGAAATAAGGGGAAAACTATGGGGAAAGGGAAAGAAGGGGAAAACTATGGGGAAAGGGGAAAGAAGGGGAAAACTATGGGGAAAGGGGAAAGAAGGGGAAAACTATGGGGAAAGAAAGAAGGGGAAAACTATGGGGAAAGGGGAAAGAAGGGGAAAACTATGGGGAAAGGGGAAATAAGGGGAAAAACTATGGGGAAAGGGGGAAGAAGGGGAAAACTATGGGGAAAGGGGAAAGAAGGGGAAAACTATGGGGAAAGGGGAAAGAAGGGGAAAACAATGGGGAAAGGGGGAAGAAGGGGAAAACTATGGGGAAAGGGGAAGAAGGGGAAAACTATGGGGAAAGGGGAAGAAGGGGAAAACTATGGGGAAA
>CM065690.1:5820186-5825186 GCA_017654935.2 Phymorhynchus buccinoides
TCTATCGACTATCGTAGGCTTAGTAACAGCCTGTATTGCTAAGCAACAAAATACTGTTTTCCACTCTTAATAGGAATTGTTCGAAAATAATTAAGGGGAGTAATGGCATGGTGTGTGGGAGTGATCTTGCCTAATTCAATCGGTCAAACAGGGGGAATCACTCTACCATCAGCTATCGTAGCCTATCGGCTCGTGTGTTTGAGCAGACATACAGCACTTAGAACACTGTGCGTCATTCTAAAAAAAATATGTCATTTATATTTTTACGTCACATTTTGCAAGTTTTATCAGTTTCTGGCCACTGGCCACCCCTAATTTTTCTTTTAAAAAATGCTTGCAAGTCGCTGACTCGCATCCTGCGGTTTCAAGCTTGGACGCCATTGTTACATTGCTACTTGGTATTTGACAGAGTAATGGAAGTAAACAACTCTAATTTTCACGAAGTGCTCTCCCCTAGTTGTTTTTTTCGAAATCGTCTATTGTAAAACGTTGTCACAATGATTTCTCATCAGTGAGATGAAGGCTCAACAGGCAAAACGAAACTCATGTTACAATAACATTTTGTTCTGATGCACGTCTATGTCAAGACTGTGTATCTAAAGACGAAGAAGAAGAATGATGAGGAGAAGGAGGAGGAGCAGAATGATGAGGAGAAGGAGGAGGAGGAGGAGGAGGAGAAGGAGGAGGAGGAGAATGATGAGGAGAAGGAGGAGGAGGAGGAGGAGGAGGAGGAGAAGGAGGAGGAGGAGGAGAATGAGGAGGAGAAGGAGGAGGAGGAGGAGGAGGAGGAGGAGGAGGAGAAGAAGGAGGAAGAGGAAGAGGAGAAGAAGAAGAAGGAGGAGAAGAAGAAAAGCAACAACAACAAAAAGAACAAGAAGAAGAACAAGAAGAAGAAGAAGAACAAGAAGAACAAGAAGTTCGAAGAGGAACAAGAAGAAGAACAACAAGAACAAGAAGAAGAACAAGATCAAGAACAAGAACAAGAAAAAGAACAAGAAGAAAAAGAAGAAGAAGAACAAGAAGAACAAGAAGAACAAGAAGAAGAACAAGAACAAGAAGATTAAGCTAGAGTCGTTCTTATTAAATAAGAAGAAGAACAAGAACAAGAACAAGAAGATTAAGCTAGAGTCGTTCTTATTAAATAAGAAGAAGAACAAGAACAAGAACAAGAAGATTAAGCTAGAGTCGTTCTTATTAAATAAGAAGAAGAACAAGAACAAGAACAAGAAGAACAAGAAGACGAGCAAGAAGAAGAACAACAAGAAGAACAAGAACAAAGAAGAAGAAGAAGAACAAGAACAAGAAGAAGAACAAGAAGAACAAGAACAAGAACAAGAAGAAGAAGAACAAGAACAAGAAGAACAAGAAGACAAGAACAAGAACAAGAACAAGAACAAGAAGATTAAGCTAGGGTCGTTCTTATTAAATATTTTTTCAGTAGTAGACCTACTCACTCAGCCGTTTTTGCTAAAATTATGAGGAGGTTTAGACTTCAATTACATGTACTCTCTCCGTGGGGATACCGGGGGGGGGGGGGGGGGGTCTCTCGTATAAATAGTTCCCCCACCTTCTGGAAGTTCTGTGCTTGTAACATCCTCTAATCTCCCACTATCTTTGACTCTGCCTTTTCCCTTCGCTTTCTATCATCTACCATCTTTCTGACTTATCGGCCCCATTCTCCTGCCTTTTGTCTAAACAAAAAAATCTTCCAAATATTTGTTTCTCCTTTGACCTCCTCCGAAATCGGAATATGTCGGCTGTGCGCAGTGAAAACTGAAAACCGGACACATACGTACCTTACCCATTATGGCCATATGGCAGAAGAAGAATTACGTGTACTTACGTTATTGATGTTGCAGTGCTGTATTGGGGGTTGACTGCATGAGGGCGTTGTGGGTTCAAATCTTCGATCTTTAAAGGGGCACCCTGACGGATGAGTTTTTGCTAGAAACACGTCGAGATCACCAGAAAGACAGCCTTTGCAAGGATGGGAACACTCACTTTGCTCTGGTTTCCTAAAAATTAACCCGTCAAAACGGCGATTCCTCCTTGGCGGAGATGCCTGAGAGAGTAGCCATTTTGGATGGAGTGGGTGGAGGTCACTCATTGTGGTTGAAGTGGGGGTTTTTTGTAGTGCAGTAAAAAAAAAAAAAAAAAAAAAAAAATTGAACTATTTCCTTTCTTGTGAGCGAAACTCCTTTAGATAAACTGCATAAAATTTAAAAAAATAAAAATAAAAAGCCTTGTATTTCGACAATTTCGTTCAAACGATTTGGCGGCCATTAGAAAATAGACGACACAAGCCTTCTCTTTGGGTGAAAGAATTTCGCCGATTTGACGGTTTGATTTCTAGGAAACCAGAGCAAAGTGAGTGTTGCAATCTCTGTAAAGGGTGTTTTCCTGGTGATCTCGATGTGTTTCTTACAAAAATGCATCCGTCAGTTGGGACGAAGAAGACAGTTGAGGGGTAAGAAGGGGCGAAGGGGGAGGAGGAGAACATTCAAGCGTTGACACACCAGGCGGATTAAAGATGTGGATGATCCATTCTTCAAAACCTCAAAATAATGGCAAACCCTCTGCGAACAAAACAATGCAATACTGTCACGAAATGCTATTTAGAAACCTAAAGATGACGACAAATTCAACAATAACATCAACAAAACAAAACCCCGATAACACAACTGATATCGTTCACAAAAGAAAACGCCATGATATACCTTAGAAAATGATACAGTGGTACCTCCCCTATAAGACCTCCCATTATAAGACTCCCTCCCATATAAGACCCAAGAACCTTCTATTTACAGTTATATATAGGAGAAGACGGGGTAAAAAGCGCATGGGCGGGTAAGAAGCCCACCCCAATTATCTCATGAAATGAAGCAAATTTCAGTCTCATTTTGCCCATGAGACGAGCGTTAATGTCTAGCATTCGTCTCATGGGCAAATTTGACTGACATTTTCTTTATTTCATGAGATAATTGGGGTGGGCTTCTTACCCGCCCATGCGCTTTTTACCCCGTCTTCCCCTAGTCATTGCAAGACCTATTTTTCTGAGACATCGCCCTTCTTTGTAAGTATTAAAGTTACTTCTCTTATAAGACCCCTCCCTTTTAAGACCTTCAACAATAATCCAAAATGAGGTCGTATAAGGGAGGGGTTCCACTGTATCTGCATTTAAGCAAGGCAGAAGCTCGGGGTACGGGCCCGTTTCTCGGGCCAGGCTACGGGTACGGCGCTCAATCACGGGACGCATAAGTTGTGCGCAAATGTCGTCTTCAAAAACTACTAAGATTAACTCAAACATGTCCCTAACCCTATTCCTTACCAAGCTGCGCTCAATATACAAAATAAGAAAATGCATTTTGTTGACGAAAAATTCTACTAGGAAGAGTTACTATCCCTGAGCATGGTCTGATTGTTGCAGCAACGCCGTACCCGTAGCCACTGTGCTTAAAAAAAATCTTTATCAAATTGGTAAAAGGTTTTAAAGATGATCACCAGTTACTAGTTCAAGACAACTCACTTGAACAGTCTTGATGACTTTCAAACTACAAATTCCAAGAGAATAATAAAATTGTAATTAAACAATGAAACAGTAAGAAACAAAATTCGCATAATTATCAAAATGACCATAAATATGCTAGAAGTAAAATAATTCCACTTAGTTATTTAACAAGCATTACAGCTTTTCCTTACCTCGCCAGTGTGGTTAGAGGACATGTCAGAACATCAAGAAAATCATGTTTTCTTTCCACACTTTTCTGCAACAGATATTTTGCACGTCTGGTTCCTCAACTAAACGTTGTTAAGGTAAGGTGTCAAGGTTGGTGGGGTGGGGGTGGGTCGGGGGGGGGGGGGTAAAGACGAAACAGCTGAGTGATCTCAGTGAACACTTTCAAATCGAGGCGAGCAAACTGCACGTGCTAAATACAAACTAACTAACTCTCTCTCTCTCTCTCTCTCTCTCTCTCTCTCTCTCTCTCTCTCTCTCTCTCTCTCTCTCTCTCTCTCTCTCTCTCTCTCTCTCTCTCTCTCTCGCACGCACGCACGCACGCACACGCGCACACGCACACGCACACGCACACACACACACGCACACACACACACAATAACCGACTGCCACACTGATGCAAGGGCTTAAAACAACTAGTTTTGCCAGCCGCCATATGAACATTATACGGTACAGTATAGGCTTTAAAGACCCCCCACGTCACGTGTCACATTCCCTCTTATGCTAGGAAGAGTTCTTAAAGACCCAGTACGTCACGTGTCAAAATCACGGTTTTCACGTGTTTTCCCTCTTATAGCAGGTAAGAAATCTTATTTTGACCAAGTGTTGCTCCCATACAAATTGCCTCTTGCACGAAAACGAGACATCACTTTAAAGAGCAGCCTCGATCGCATACGAGGAAAGTCTGAATGTGGGCCACACCGACCCAGAAAAAACCAAGGGACTTAATCCAGCCGCCTCTGTGGGTCTTTCTTACCAGCTATAAGAGGGAAATCACGTGAAAACAGATATTTTTCACAATCAATTAAGTTTCAAAGTTTTACTTTGAAAACTTCCTGATCGCTTCTCGGCCTTTTGGCTAAGACAGTGATTCAGGAACATAAATTTTTGTTTATACCCTGGTTGGTTTGTTCAGCCCGTCGTACATGGCGAAAGCCGATACGCGACGTTAAACTGAACTTCCATCCATCCAACAGATATTTTAACACGTGACGTGCTGGATCTTTACGTTTATTGATGCCATTATTCTTTTGTTGGATAAAATGTAGGCCTAATATACGTGTTGCTGGTGAATAAGAACCAATTTAAACCACACACAAAAAACAGTCCAGTTGGAAACGCCTTCGATGTTCAACATTAAAGAAATGACTACTTTGGCTGTTCCTGTAAGCCCTTTAAAGACCCAGTGACGCACCACGATTAAGTCCCTTGGGGTTTTTTCTGGGTTGCTGTGACCCACATACAGATTTCCCCATGTTCAAATTGA
>CM065690.1:5830186-5850186 GCA_017654935.2 Phymorhynchus buccinoides
GAGACACACACAGACAGACAGACAGAGAAACTAAAAGAGAGAGAGAGAGAGAGAGAGAGAGAGAGAGAGAGAGAGAGAGAGAGAGAGAGAGAGAGAGAGAGAGAGAGAGAGAGAGAGAGATGGAGAGAGAGAGAGAGAGAGAGAGAGAGAGAGAGGCCTTAGTATTATATGAGAGAGACACACACAGACAGACAGACAGACAGAGACGGACAGTGAGACTGAAAGACAGAGAGAGAGAGAAACAGACAGACAGACCTTGTATATGTGCATGAGAGAGACACACAGAGACGGACAGAGAGACTAAAAGACAGTGAGAGAGAGAGAGAAACAGACAGACAGGCCTTGAGAGAGACACACACAGACAGAGAGACTGAAAGACAAAGACAGACTGAGAAACATGACAGACTTATGCATGAGAGAGACACACACAGACAGACAGACAGACTTACAGAGAGAGACAGAGACAGACAGACAGACAGACAGAGAAAGAAAGTTTATAGGCCTACCAACGATTGCACAATGCAACCTCTTTCTCGCTAATAACCAGTTGACATAATGATAATCGCATTTTCATTCATTTTTTGGTTCCACCAAACCAGCTGCTGTTGGAGTCAGGCTGCCAGGTGAACGTCCAGGACAGCGCGGGGCGGACAGCCCTACACTACGCCAGCCACACAGCCACCGCGGTGCCCCTCCTCCTGGGCAAAGGGGCGGAGGTGAACGTCGTCGACCACGACGGCTGCACCCCTCTCCTCCTCGCCGCCGCTGAAGGCCTCTCCAACGTGGTGAAGACTCTCACGGCCACGGGGCGCTGCGACGTCAACTTGGCCCAGACCGTGACCAGGCGAACCCCTCTCCACCTCCTGGCCTACAAAGGGCACGGGGACTGCATCCCAGATCTGATCGACTCCGGCGCGGACATCAACCTCTACGACTCCCAGCAACGCTCCGCCTTGTGGTACGCCGTATCGAACGGTCGCGTGGATGTGGTAAAGCTTCTCCTCCGCGCCAACAGTCAGGCTGATACGTTCCGCTGTCCGGGGTCCCTACCCCACGAAGCTTGCCCCGTGCGGCTGGCTTTCACCAAAGGGCTGGTCAAGGTTCTCAAACTCTTCATCCTGACCGGCTACGACAGCGGGCATTTGAGGGAGTGCCTGGCTCAGCCCGAGGCGGAGCGGCTCTTCAGCCAGGCGGACCTGCATCACTGGCTGCACCGCGCGCGTGACGTCATGTCGCTGCGCTCCACCTGCCGGAAGTGGATACGTCACCACCTGGGCTACCACTTCTACCACGACCTTCAGCAGCTGCCCGTGCCCCCGGCCATGAGGGACTACCTTCTGCTGAAGGAGCTGGACGAGGACCAGGACTAATAATAATAATAATAATTAATGAATAGAGTTGAGAACCGGTTAAAAAATCCAAACCGGTTTTAAACCGGTTTTTCCTTTTCGAACCGGTTTTTTTAACCAGTACTCCGTTCACTAGTTTCACCTATGCAAACACATTATTTATTTGTCAGAATATTCACACACACACGTACGCGTACGCACGCGCAGACATACACACACACACAATAACGAAACTTATGACACACACACACACTCAACTCAACACGCAGTCAAAGTCAAAGCCCTGCACCACCACAAACTAGAAACAGCTACTCTTGGTTTGCAAACACCCAATCTGCGCTGAGAATCAGTGTTGTTCTTCGAAAAGAATGCGTTATTCAAAGAAAAAAGTACTTTCAGTTTGCAGTTAAAAAACCGGCTAACAGCAACTCGAACCGGTTTTTCAAACCGCGAATGTTTAGCACCGGTTTTTCTGTTCAAACCGGTTTTTCCCCCCACCTCTAATTTATATGGCGCAGTATCCTGACATCAGCTCAAAGCGCCTAGAGGGGTTCTTCTAGACGGGGGAGGTGGGGGGGGGGGAGAGCGTGTCGTAGCCGAAAGGTGGCAGAGTGGTTATTTTGGGGTATTTGGTACTTTATAGTCACAGAGGCGTCTGTGAAATTCGGGTTGCTCCCACCTGGAGAGCGCGTCACAGCCAAAGGCATGCGATTTTTGTGTGACTGATGAGGAAGGAAAGAGTGTGTGTGTGTGAGGGGGGGGGGGGTAAATTTTGACCAAATGACAACTTTTTCGTTGCCACTGGGTTTAACGTGTGCTGAGTGCATGGGCACACGAGACCTCGGTTTATCGTCTCATCCGAAAGACTCCACGTTCAGACTGTATTAAGGCCTAGTGCAGAGAGAGAGGAAAAATCCCCTGTACCCAGGTTCGAACTCGGGTTTATTTTGCACGAGGCGAACGTGTTACCTCTGTGTGCCACTCTACACCTAAACCTAACCGTTAAGACGTTCGCCTGCCAAATTCAATGTATGACTGCAGTGTGAGTGATCGATCGACACGGGTTCGAACCCCGGGCCGGCCTCGCCCTTTCTTTCTAGTTCGTAACTGGGAAAATGGAACTGAACCTCGAGTCCTTCTTCGAATGGGGACTTAAAGCTAGTCTGACCCTGTGCTCCTTACCCGCAGTACGTAAACATCTTACGGGCAGTTAAAAGTCGAAAAGAGCAGGGAGAAATCCTGCTGCCTGGTATGACCAAACTGATAGCTAGATTTCCCAAGTCTGCCCCCCACCCCCACCCCTTCTTCCCCTCCTCAAAACAAGGGTAGGCGCTGCGCTTGCGGCGACGCGCTCTCCGGGGGAGAGCGGCCCGAATTTCACAGAGATAAGTCTCTGTGACTATAATATACCAAATATACCAAAATACCCCATGTCATTTTAGGGGGGGAGGGAGAGGGGCGGGGAGGAAAAAGGGCAAGTTGGGTTGAAAGGGACAAGAATGAATCTAAAGGTTTCTGTTATACACGTGAACATTTTTCACTTTTCCTCCATAGCAACACAGCGCTAGGCCACTCATTAAAGGTCTCTGTACACGTTAACGCCATTCACAAAATACCACTATTTCCCCATGGCAACACAGTGAGTTGTAGGTCATATTTATGAGTGGCCTAACAGTGTGTTGCCATGGGGAAATAGAGATTTTTTGTGAATATGGTTAACGTGTACACAGACCTTACAGTTGCTTGCATATCCCACTGCGTTGCCATGGGGGAAAGAGTGAAAAATGTTCACGTGTACTGAGACCATAAAATAACGATAGTCTGCTTTACACCTCAACAAACTGAACAACAACAACAAAAATGAGATCTTCACAGATCGAAACAGCTGTCTTTGCATAAGGCACTGTCCCTCCCCCATTGGGAGAAAAAGTGAATCAGCACAAAAATACATAAAGTTAACGCTAACTGGTTTTGTTTCTGAGGTTCACAAATACAGACATTGGACACAGAAAGTTTTATAAACTTTTTAGCAGTACCTTTTTTTTATATTATCTCATGTCAGTTTTAAAACTCATTTTCCTGATAAGAGATAAAGCATTGGTGTTTTGTGGCTTTTAAAAAAAAAATCATTAACAACAAAAACAGTTCAGCATCGAGACTATGACCGCCATTGACGTTTTCCCTTGGGAACTAATAATTTGAAGGGGGGGGGGAGAAAAAATGTATATCTCTATGCAAGACTTAACGACGGGCTTCGTGTTAAAAGTGGCACCCTGACGGATGAGTTTTTGCAAGAAACACTCTGGCGTCGAGATCACCAGAAAGACAGCCTTTTCAAGGATCGGAACACTCACTTTGCTCTGGTTTCTTAGAAATTAAACCGTCAAATCGGTGATTCCTCCTTGGCGGAGGTGCTGGAAGTCAAATTCTTTCACCCAAAGAGAAGGCATGTGCCAAATCGTTTGCACGAAATGTTCGCAATACAAGCCTTTTTTCTTCTTCTTTTTTTATACAGTTTATCTAAAGGAGTTTCGCTCACAACAAAGGAAACAGTTCCAATTTTTTTAATTTTTTTTACTGCACTACAAAAAAAGAAAACGCTTCAACCACAATGAGTGACCCACCCCATCCAAAATGGCTACTCTCTCCGGCATATCCGCCAAGGAGGAATCGCCGTTTTGACTTCTAGGAAACCAGAGCAAAGTGAGTGTTCCGATCCTTGAAAAGGCTGTCTTTCTGGTGAACTCGACGTGTTTCTGCAAAACCTCATCGGTCAGGGTCCACCTTTAAGGCTCCATTACATTCTCACGTGTTGTTTTTGGTTTGTCGTGGGGTTTTTTGTTGATGAAATAACATCCCTCTGCACTATAGTGCACATGTATTCAGATTGATTTTGTTAGTGTGGTGGTTTACAATGACATTGTTATTGGCATCTCAATGGTTGTTTCATAGATGATGATGACCATGGTAGAGATGATGATGATGATGACGACGATGATGATGACGACGACGATGATGTTGATGATGGTTGTGATGATGATGATGACGATGTTGATGATGATGGTTGTGATGATGATGATAATGATGATGATGATGGTTGTGATGATGATAATGATGATGATGGTTGTGATGATGATGACGATGATGATGGAACTGATGATTATTATGGTGATGATGTGGTTATTGATGATGGTGATTATTATTATCATGATGATGATGATGTTGTTGATGATGGTGATGATGATGATGGTTGTGATGACGATGATGATGATGATGATGATGATGGAAATTATGATTATTATGCTGATGATGATTATGCTGATGATGATTTTGTTGATGATGATTATCATTATCATGACGATGATGTTGTTGTTGATGATGGTGATTATGTTGATGATGATGATGTTGCTGTTGTTGATGGTGATTATGATTATGATTATAATGATGATGATACTATTATGCACTTTTTGCAATCCTTAATTTGACTAAATTTTCCAGTTGCTTATGGAGTGAAGAATTACTAAAAAAATAAATTAAAACTGTTTGAACAATATTGAAGCCTTTCTTGTTTGTGTGAGGCGGTTTTGTTTGTTTGTTTGTTTGTTTGTTTATTTGGTGGTGAATTGCATTGGTGAAACGTTCTCGTCTTCTTCTTTTGCATTCCCAGGCCCTACGGCCATAACGGTTAAGGTACGTCAAAACAGATGCTGCTGTCAAAAAAGACCTAACGGAAGAGAGATGTAGGCCTAACTTAAGCATGGCAATGTTTCTTCAAGACATTCTGTACTGAGGGAGTTTGGTTGGTTGACATTCATTAACGATTGGTCGGCACAGCGCTCGAGTGGGGCTAATCCTCTCTATATTCTTAGTTGGGGATAAAGAGAGAGAGATAGGGAGGAGTCCAACCCTCTCTCTCTCTCTCTCACTACGCCCAACTAAGAATATAGCGTGATAAGCCCCTAGTGGTTTGACTGCCCCCTGGCGGTCAAATAATCGCCATAAGTCGACCATTCACCCAGCTATGGGCAAAACATGCGGGCGGTGGTGTAGTCTAGTCGACAGTATGACTGCCCGCAGCGAATGCGCTATTGGTTAACGCCTGTTTCATATTTTGCCCAGAGGTTTGACCCAGTACGCCTCACATTTGAACGTTTTAAAGACCCACCACATCCATGAGTGAAGATCACGGTTTTCCTCTCTCGCTGGTAAGAAATCTTATTTTGGCCAGATGTGACTCCCATACAAATGCCCCCAAATTCAAAGCAAGATAGAGACTTTGAATTTGGGGGCATGTATATGTGGGTCGGACTAATCGCATTATGCAGCTGTTTCCGATGTGCAATAACTCGAATTCACAATCTTGGAAGTATTTCTGCAAAAAAAAGGGTCAAATTAGACAGCAACTAGACCCCCCCCCCCCCCCCCCCCCCCCGTCGAACCCCGTGGGGATACCGGGGGGTCTTTTGTATAAATAGTTCCCCCACCTTCTGGAAGTCCTGTGCTTGTAACTTCCTCTAATCTGTCACTCTCTTTGACTCTGCCTTTTCCCTTTGCTTACTGTCACATCTAGCTATCTTTCTGCCCTTACCGGTCCATTCTCCTGCCCTTTTTTTTCCTTTCAAGAAACACTTTCAAAAACATTTCCTCCAGCCGAAGTCGGACATGCTTGGGCCTAACTTAGGCAGCACGACGCATCTTAATTGACAAGAAACTGTCTGAGCGATCGAAGAAGAAGAAGAAGAACCATTCCCCTGTTCTCTACCCAGGTAACTCTAATAGAATTGTTTTGCTGAAATATGGCTGGCGGTGAAAGGGTTAATTTGCTTCAAAAAAGCAAAAACGTCAACGACAACAACAACAGGAAAAAAGTGACATATGCACACACACTAAAGGGCCAGCCACACATCCACTAAAATCGCACGACTGTACGATACGATTCGATCACGTGATCTCCAAGAACAAATGTGATTCGCGCTTCGAGATAACCGTAAACGTGATCGAATCGTATCGTACCGTCGTACGGTTTTAGCTGACGTGTGGCTGGCCCTTAATATTTACATAATAGGTAAATGCGTTCATCTGACTTTCAGAATTTTTTTTTTTTTTTCAATTTAATGAAAATAACTTTCGAATACAGTGGTTGTATTTCAGCACTTGGCCAAGGCCTAGATGGAAAAGAAGTCAGGAATACCATACTCTGGACAACATTACTACTGATGGTGCTCCAGTGTGGAAACGGATGGTAAAATTCTTCTTCTTCTTCTTCTGCGTTCCCAGGCCATATGGCCATAATGGGTAAGGTGTCCGGTTTTCAGTTTTCACTGGTCTCCCCGCTGCGTACAGCCGACACATTCCGATTTCGGAGGAGCTCAAAGGAGAAAAATTATTTGGAAGAATTTTTTGAAAAAAGGCAGGAGAATGGGCCAATAAGTCAGACAGATAGTAGATGATAGAAAGCCAAGGGAAAAGGCAGTCAAAGAGAGTGGCAGATTAGAGGAAGTTACAAGCACAGAACTTCCAGAAGGTGGGGGAACTAATTTTTACAAAAGAGATCCCGATGGGGAGGGATGGTGAAATAAAGCTCTCTCTCTCTCTCTCTCCCTCTCTCTCTCTCGCTCTCTCTCTCTCTTTCCCTCTCTCCCTCTCTCTCTCTCTCTCTCTCTCTCTCTCTCACACACACAACTCTAGTTAAATTTCGTTGTGGGATCTTTAATATTCTAACACATTCTAGTAGATATAAACGTCAAGTGGAACAAAATTTGAAGCGTCGGTTATGTAAAGGAGGAACTGAAAATGAGATCCATGTTCTTTCATATTGTCCTGTTCTTGACGACCTGGGTACAGGGGATTTTTCCTCTCATTTTGCACTAGGCCTTACGGTCTGAATGTGGAGTCTTTCGGATGAGACGATAACCCAAGTCCAGTGTGCCCATGCACTTAGCACACATTAAACCCAGTGGCAACGAAAAAGTTGTCCTTTGATCAAAATTTACCACCACCCCTTTCCTTCCTCATCAATCACACACACAAAAATCGCATGCAAAAAAACAAAACAATTTAAATGGGTGGCGCGCCTTTAGCTGCGACGCACTCTCCAGGTGGGAGCAACCCGATTTTCACAGAGACGCCTCTGTGACTATAAAGTACCTAATAAATAAATAAAACATTTAATTTTACCTGTGTATTATGTCAACCCTTGTGTTTATAAGATGGAATCTTTGCTTGCATCAAAAAATGAAAACGTTCTAAAAAAAACAATTAGCTGTATACCTGTACAAATGTGGAAAAATGTTCGATAGTCTGCAATGAAATATGCATGTTTTTTGTTTTTGGATAGAATTATGGCGTATAATGATTTAAAAAAAAAAAAATTCTTATATGCTTTTGTAAAATGTTCCTCCCCGTCGTAAGGGGCTTATGGCCTATTTGAATAAACCGTTCAGCATTCTCTCTCTCTCTCTCTCTCTCTCTCTCTCTCTCTCACACACACACTTTTCAGATGTTAGAATTTCACTAAATAGGACATCAAGATCACAGCATTAATCTAAAAACAAAGCCGATAAACGTGTTATTATTAAAATGTAAAACAGACTTTTTCATATTTTTTTTTTCTAATTGGATTTATATCACAATAGGCGTGTTGCTTTCATCAAAAAAAGTTATATTTAGCAGCCACACACAAATAAAAATAATAATACTATAATGCTTTTGAGAAAGCTTCCGCTCAGTATTATTTATACCTTTACAAAGACAATATTTCTTTTGATCAGATATATGTCGACTCATTCATAGTGTGTGTGTGTGTGTGCGTGTGCGTGTGCGTGTGCGTGTGCATGCGTGCGTGTGTGTGTGTGTGTGTGTGTGTGTGTGTGTGCGTGTGCGTGCGTGCGCACATGTGTGTGTGTGTGTGCGTGTGTGTGTGTGTGCATGTGTGTGTGTGTGTGTGCGTGCGTGCGTGCGTGCGTGCGTGCGTGTGTGTAGAAGCTAAAATGATCATTGAAATGACCACATTTTGGTCAAAATTCTAACACATTTATATCCAATCTACACAATACACGCACACACAAAACTTTCACAAATGACCTTAAAATGCGCATAAATAAATAGTCAAATAATAATAATAAAAATCATAACGCAGACAATGCAAAATCATAAAGGTACAGCAATTAGCTCAAACACCCAAATTTTACTCTTTTTTAATGATTAAAAATAATGCAGAATTTTTTAAAAATTGCATTCATGGCAACAGAATGATAAAAGATGTCATGAACCGACTTCGACGGTAATACAAACCAAAAATATCACACTTACATCAAAAGTCAAACAATTCTCCATGACAACGCAATGTCAAAAAAACAAATTCTTGAATGTAGACTCCCAGTCTCCGGCATTTAATATTATAAGTGCTTCTCTTCCACAGAGACAAAAATATTTTTACTCACTTGTTGAATATTTCTCCCACATCCCGTGGTCTTCTTCGGGGGTCCGTTTCACAAGGGCTAACGTTACGTTGCGCTCGCTCAAATCGGTGAAAACGGTCTAAGAAACACCCTTCGTTTGCCGATAGTTCGCGTGGCATTTTGTTCTTCCCAGCAAGTGAGCCAAACTGTCCGGAACTATCACGTGACTCGTTGGGGGTTAATACATTTCAAGTTTGGTTAAATTAATACTTTTTTTGAGACCAATCAAATTCAATTCAAATTCAAAACAACTTTATTCATCCTTGTGGAAATTAACGTGTGCAATCACAGGCTCGATAAACAATACTAAAAACAATCAGATTACATCAATCGAAACACCACAGCTAAGACAATAAGATGCATATAACATCATCAAGAAATTAAAAGAGGGAGAATTTGATTAGAATTATGTGAAAAACTTGAAAATGTACACTAATATTTTCTTTAAAAAGATGAACCAATTAAGATTAATATTAAGATTAGGAATTACAGCCTCGTCAGCGACCAAGGCCATGACAGGGCTGTCACCACGTTAAACGTTAAATCAGACAAGAGCTTGTAATATTTTTCCGCAAACGTTTTCTAAAGTGTTTCTTAGACCCCTTTTGGCGTAACAGTTATGCGCGCGGCGACCGTCGTCTGGAGAAACTCGACCCACCATTCTGAGGCTTGTATGTTGTTGGCAGAAAGATTTGGATGTGGTGAGTAGAGTTCACTTGAATTTGTTTGGTCACAGGCAGGGTGAATTGACAGCCTGTGCAGGCTACCAATAATAATAGCATTGTAGACTGATGGCAAGTCAATACCAGGATCTCTATTGAGACTTGTGTCTCCTCAATCCAATGCTGATAGCCTCTTTTATTTTCCTTTCGACAGGATGCAGTTCTGTGGAAGGGAAACGCTTATAATAATAAAAACAACAAAAAATGGCACATGAAATGATTAAAAATTATTAAAAACCATAACAAACTACGGTATGCACTGTACATCCACAAAACAACTCTTATTGTATTCACCCCCACCCCACCCACACAAAAATAATTAAGGGTAAGTTATGCGATATATCTTTTCTTCTTTTTTTTATCTTTTTTTTTTTATATTAATGACTTTTTTTTAGCATTTTACAATAACAACAACAACACAAAAAACAACAACAACAAAAAAGAAAAAAAAAACACCCATAACATTGAAACTAATAAGCAAATGGTATAGTTTCACAACAATACAATGAAAGAAAAGAAAAGAAAATATTTTTTTTGGGCAGGTCTCTCTCTCTCTAGTGTTCCAACCCAGAATGCCCCCCCCCCCCCCCCCCCCCCACCCCCCCCCAACACACACACATACGTTCCAGCAACCAAGGTATCTCGCTTTACATGCTTTTACAAACAATTTTTTTTTTTAAGATCGTGTTGGGTTTTTTGTTTTTCTTTGTGTGCTTAAATTTGTTTCCAGAATATATTTAAGAAATTTGGCACAAGACATCTTTGTACCATATATTTTCTCAAAAAGAAAACTCTGGAACGCATATGTTACGCCCAATCCATGAAATTGACCATTTCCTGAAAGAGGCAGTTCCATGGATTATGGGAGTAACACATATAAACCTTGAACTTCCCCGACAGAATAGAGCTACAGCCACAATTTCCATTTCTTTTGTGGTGCAGTATACATTCTTTGCCACGCTTAACGTAGAAGAGAGCTTCCACAAATGTGACCCGCCTCCGCAAGATGAATCGTAATGTCACAGGGGACACTTTTTGAGTTATCAACAAATCGTTATCCTGCATTGAAACTGAAAGGACTTTCCAAACAAACCAAAACGTTTGCAAATCGGGCTACTTGTTGCAAAGTTATGAAGATTTGAAGTCGTTTACTCAGGGAATTGGCGAAATAAGAAAATGCAACCGGAAAGTTTTCAAAATGTGTAGAGAACAACCAGATGTTTCTGATAAAAGCACATTTTTAAGACAGAAAGGATAGCAGTACATATAGTACATATCTATATTGTTAAAAACTCGGGACTTTACTGGTGTTGCACTGCCTCCGGGTATTGCAGCCTGTATTGTTCCCACCATCTTTGTATTTACAAATGTCCCATATGTGTCTATGACCGAGAGGACGTAAAACACCATTTTTCATTCAGAAAGGATCGGTTTTACACTTCAATACTTCTGTGTGAGGTAGATAAAGACCTATTGTTCAATAGTAAGTCAAAATCTGAAAACTGATGATTTGACCCCCTTCAACGTAAAATTGTCCGTATGGGGTAAGTGTAGTGGATACACACATACATGCATATACATATCACAAATACACACATGAAGTCGCGTTAATACATAATTTGTAGACTCCCCAAAAAAATATTTCAATCACAATCATGAACAAATAAAAGAAATTCATACCCAACAAAACTTCTCACCATTCTTACACACACACACAAATAGTAGTAGTACACCAATTAAAATCTGTAACACGTAATCTCCTGATTAAAATAAAAGATAACACAGGGTACAACAAATAAATAAATAAATAAATAAATGTTGCACCACCTCAGATTTATACACAATTTAAAATTTAAAAAAATCAACAGTGATGCTAAAATAATTACAGAGTCCCTGAAACTGAGTCGGCAATTAAGCCACACACACAAAAAATCAACGTGATTACATTTATTTAAAAAATAATGTCCCAGAGGGTATTTGAAAAAAGTACAAGTAAACTGAATAATTATTATAGGGAAACACACACACACACAAGCATAAACTGGATGAACCAAATACCACCAAAAAAACACACACAAAACCAAGCTTAGTTCATTAAAACAAGTTCCGAACTCAAACCTAAAATATCACTTGAAAATTATAAAAAAATAAAAAATAATAATTTTTTTCACGTCATCGTTTTTCTGATATTTTATTATTTCTACTCACTCTTCCTTTTGTATTTAAATCTCTCGCCAACACTTTGGCTCTCATTATCTTCACATTGAAAACGGAGTTAGTCTCCGAAACGTCTGTGCTTTTTTTCAAATAAAAGGGACAGAAACCTACCGTTTTGAACTTGTGTTTTTTCTAAAATATCACCATAGAGACGACAAAAACCACTTACCGTATTTTACGGACTATAAGGCGATACTTTTCCCCCAGACTGAGACCCCTGCGCCTTATAATGTGGCTGATAATACAGTAAGGAAATAGAGAAACAAAATCGGAATTTTGAGTCAAATTTTGGGGGGTGCTCCTTATACTCCGTAAACTATGGTAAGTGTTACAACATTATGCTCAGCTATAATAATCATAACAATAAACGACTTTGCATGTTTTAAGAGATGACATTTCTAACGGTAAATAACGAACAGGCATAAAAATCAACTCACAGGCTCAAATTTCGACATATTCCACTTTCTTAACCCTTTCACCGCCAACGTCGCATTTTTGCACCACAATGATCTCAAACACATGCGATTAAAAGTCCTCAAATCAGGGTCTGTTATTCAACGATATTATATTCCTAAATTTGGGCAGTAAGGATTGACCCTATTCTAAATGTATCACAGAGAAATCCCACAATATTGCAGACGAAATCTTTTCTGAAGCCAAGTAAGTTAAATGGAAATGTTTGGCTCAAAAATGGCTGGCAGTGAAAGGGTTAATTAGTGCCAGATAGTGTGGGTGATAAAAGGATCTTTAAAATGTAGCAAACTGGAATGGTTTTTCTATCGCTGCATGCTCCACTTGCTCCCTCCTAACCAAGGAGCGAACTATGCAAAAATACTGATGGCACAGCGTAAAGTTTTCAACCAGCTAAAACAAAAAAAAAATTTTTGTTTCATTATATCCCAACCATTATTGTCATCCTCACTTACTTTTAAATATTATGTGAAGAATTTGGGTTCTTTCTTGGTATTTGGTATATTCTAGTCACAGAGACTTATCTCTGTGAAATTTGGGCTGCTCTCCCCCGGAGAGCGCGTCACCACAAGTGACCACAAGGCTACCCATTTTTTTTTTTTTTTTCGGGGGGGGGGGGGGGGAGGCACAGGGTGAGGAGGGGGGGTGGGCACACTTGGAAAACCTAGCTATCAATTTGGCCATACCAGGCAGCGGGATTTCTCCCTGCTCTTACCGAGTTTCAACCGCCGTGGGACTTTTACGTGCGTAAAGCGCACAAGTCAGACTAGCTTTAAGTCCCCCTGAAGGACTCTGACGTTCAGTTCGATTTTCCTGTCAAACTAGAAAGAAAGGGGCGAGGAGGCCGGGATTCGAACCCGGGTCACTCACGCTGCAGTCACGCGTTACATTTGGCAGGCGAACGTCTTAACCACCTAGCCACCTTTCTCCCTTGTACTTAGCATTAACTGAATGTAGAAAGGACAGGAAAGAATCAAACTCATTTTGTCAACAGTTTCAACTTTCCCCATCAACACGCTTTCCTGCTTTTCACCCCCTCATGCTTTTCCCCTGAAGCATACAGAATTTTAAAATCAATGTCACTCATAAACATAATTATGTATGAACTGCTTTCATACCTCAACAACAGACGTAAGAAATGACCTATTATCATTCTCCATCAATCATCAAAAGGGGAAAATAATGTCTCAAATTCTGTGGCTTTGCACGCCCCTGCTTTCATGGTGACCTCAGTTTCGATTTCCAATCCAGTTTATGCCCTTGGTGCGTTCGGGTCAAAGTCATGGGATCAGTATAATGTTCTGGGGAGCTGTCGATGGACGGATGTGGAGGCGCCTTCAGAGGAAGACCTCACTCAAGCTCCCTCTGCGACCAAGACATTATTACCATCAGTAGGGGGCTTAGTAGGTGGTGTCCTGCGTATGTTTGTTCAGAACAGGCTCCACTGAACACCCACCGAAGTGACTCAGCAGCAGAGCATAGTGTCTCTTCGATTGGTTGCCTCCTGACAGCCTACTGGGTTGCGGGGTCAAATTCATCAATCTTCCTTCTAGTTCTAGTCTCAAAGGTAGGTACCGAATCGCCATTTCCCATCTCACCATATGACCGGGATCGCCCCTTTTTGGTGATTAGAAAAAGAGTGCTGTCAAGCAGTTGCAATTCTGCCTTCTACCTAGTGCCATTTCGTTCGCCTTCGGTGCTTCACTCCTTCACTTCCATCCACTTCTCGCATTCAGTGCTGCCTCAGTCTGTGTGTGTGTGTGTGTGTGTGTCCAGGGCTTGTGAAAATGTAGTGTGCGCATTTACGCACTAGAGCTCTCAAATCACCCCCTAGAATCTGAAATTGAGCGAGAGATTTACCCTTTAAAATCTCATTTAGGGGGTGAGATGAAGCATTAAAATGATGACGCGTGCGTGAACATAACCGTTATTTTAAAGTAAGTTAATGACGTTCTACGCATTTCAATGTTCTGTTAGGCCTTTTTGCCAAATTCTACTTGATCGCGCAGAAAGCCCAAATCGTTGAAAGCTCATTGCGCATGGAGTGGGGTTGGGGATTTGCAGGGGATGGAGCTTCTCCCATGTTTTCGCCTTTACCCCTACAAATTTGCAACTGGGGGTGAAAATACCCGTTAAAATTCTAAACAGGGGGTGAGCGTACCCCTTAAGAGGGGAAAAAGATCAGAAGCCCTGGTGTGTGTGTGTGTGTGTGTGTGTGTGAGTGTGCGTGTGTGTGTGTGTGTGTGTGTGTGTGTGTGTGTGTGTGTGTGTGTGTGTGTGTGCGCGCGTGTGTGAGTGCGTGCATGCGTGCGTGTACACGTGTCAGCGCAAAAGAGTGTTTGAAAAAGAATGTCTCATGCAATGTTTGATGACTTTCAGCTCTTAATTCTTACGTTGCAAATTTACTGTAAACTGACACACCGTGTGCGTTTGCTTGAGAACACACACACACACACACACAGCAATAAGAAAAGGCGAAACGACACCAAGGGTGGCGCGCCTCTGGCTGCGACGCGCTCTCCGGGTGGGAGCAACCCGAATTTCACAGACACGGCCTCCGTGACTATAAACATTACCAAATTCCAAACTCCATTCCAAGTTCAGAAGACTTCGCAGGCGAAACCGATTTGAGAAAAGGCGATTTGGGAAATGGCAATTCGGGGAAGTTCCCCTCTCTACATTGCTGATTTTAATGCATGTTTTTCATCTTTCAATGTTGCTTTTGTAAAGCGGAACGAGCATACTACTGTACGGATTTTAGCGCTATATGTCCTCTGAAGTTGGAGTGTGGTTGCCCACGTGGCGAGGTGATCAAAAACGGTCACAACGGTTGGGATGATCCCTGGAGTCTTTAAGCCAGGGTACGACAACAACAACAGCAACAACAACAGCGCTATATGAAATAAAATTATTATTATTATTATGACATTCCGCGGCATTCCTTCCGTCGATTCCGTCGCGCGGTTCGTTCTTTCTTTCTTCAGGGGATTCACTCAGTGCCGCTCCCCCTCCCCCTCCTTCTCCGGGGGCAGGGGCTGGATCCTCCTGCGGATCCAGGGGGGCATGTTGGAGGGGGAGGCCCAGGCCAGGCGGGGGTTGTAGAGCACGGCCAGGAAGGAGGTGGAGGCCAGGGCCAGGAGGACGCCGATCTGCACCCAGCCCAGGTGCAGGGAGCCCAGGATCCACAGGTTGCAGGCGTGCACCGCGATGTCAAACAGGGTGCCCAGGATGTTGTCCACCTCCAGGCCCCCGGCCTGGGGGCTCTGGAACCAGTCCAGGGAGCTCCAGTTCACAATCTGAGAAGAAAAAAGAAAAAAATGGGTAAAGGGAGCTCCAGTTCACGATCTGACAAAAAACAAAAAACAAAAAACAAAAAAATGGGTAAAGGGAGCTCCAGTTCACGATCTGACAAAAAACAAAAAACGGGTAAAGGGAGCTCCAGTTCACGATCTGGAAAAAAACAAAGCAAAGAAAAAAAGCTGGGTAAAGGGAGCTCCAGTTCACGATCTGACAAAAAAACAAAAAACAAAAAACTGGGTAAAGGGAGCTCCAGTTCATGATCTGGAGAAGAAGAAAAAAAGAAAAAAAGCTGGGTATCCGGTAAAGGGAGCTCCAAATCACGATCTTGAAAAAAAAAACGGGTAAAGGGAGCTCCAGTTCACGATCTGGAAAAAAAAAGAAAAAGAAAAAAAGCTGGGTAAAGGGAGCTCCAGTTCACGATCTTTTTTAAACTGGGTAAAGGTCAAGATGTGCTCCCCCCTTATATTATCTATCAAGAGCTGCTATTTTGTATTTACCCCATTCTGACTTTGCGCTGACTTTATTTATATATACATGTATGTTGTTGGGACGAAAGAGTGAGTGAAAGCAGGAATTGTGGAATGAATGAAGAGAAGGAATAAAAAAATAAAAATATGTTATGATAAAGACTTTTTTTATATATAGAAATGATTAAACTGGGACCAACAAATTATAAAAATAAAATTAAAAAAGATGTGACCCCCCCTCCCCCCGCCTTACGTTTCTCAGCTCTCCCCGCATTTTCACGTTTGCCTTTCTTACCAAACATTAAGCTGTATTTTATTAACCTTTTCAGCTAATTATCTTTGTTGAATAATTAATCGCAGTCGTGATAAAGGCCATTATCTAATAGGACACCCCCCTCTATTCTAATCATTATTGTTTGAAAGCTTGCATAGACATCTATATGTGTGCAAAGTTTGAACAATGTATGCCTTCTATTTCCCGATAAAATGCCAATGTTAAAGTTTGGAGATTAGACCACGGATGCAACACACACACACACACACACACACACACACACACACACACACACACACAACCAAACAACTATCATACCATAGACTCACTTCGTGTTAACTTCGTTAGCCAAAAATCAGCTGAACGGATGAATAAAAGTTAAACACTATCTAACAGACACCAAGACACGACATTCTGATTTTGTTCCTGCAGTTTCTTACTAGATTACTAGCCATAGGTCTAACATAGATTCGCTCCCCTTGGACTGCTGGTCTCGGTTTCTGCGACTTGAACAAACCCGGGTGTAGCTGCAAATTGGGATTCGGAACGAGCGGCTTGGGAGCAACGCCACTGTACAGCCCAGAAGATGGGACAGCAAAAAAAAAAAAAAAAAAAAAAAAAAGAAGATTACTAGCCATATTGTAAGGAGCTTCTGTGCTTGTAACTTCCTCTGATCTGTCCATCTCTCCTTTGACTCTGCCTTTTCCCTTTGCTTTCTGTCATCTACTATATTTCTGACTTGTTGGTCCATTCTCCTGCCTCTTTTGCCCCCAAAAAATCTTCCCAATAATGTTCTACTTTGAGCTCCTCCCAAATCGGGATGTGTGGGCTATTGCAACGGGAAGACGAGTTAAAACTGAAAACCGGACACACCTTACCCATTATGGCCTTATGGCCTAGGAACGGGTCTAAGCTTGGGAAAAAAAGTAGTGCCTAATAGTCTGTAAAATATGGTAACCTTCTCTCTCTCTCTCTTTCTCTCAAACTCAGCTCTTTTTAGATTAGTGCTACTTTTGACTTCAACAAATGAAATCGTTATGTGCAATCTTGCTATGTATTTATATCTGGCATTTAAGAGAAGAAGCATTATGGTAAGTTAGCTCAGTTAGCGAGAATATTTATATTGTGTTATGCATTACTCATGATTGTTGTAAGTTTAATATATGTATTGTGAATCACCCCTTTGAATGGAGCCTTGGCCTTACCAAATAAAGATCGTTATCGTTATCATTATCATTATCGTTATCGTTATCTCTCTCTCTCTCTCTCTCTCTCTCTCTCTCTCTCACACACTCTCTTTCAAATGAACCAACTTGCCCATACACTGGCTTCTTTGTGTTGACAGTGTTGATAAACTGACAATCTTTATCTCCTAATTCAGTGCAATGCATCTTCAGCAACAACAACAACACAAACTGTTTTCTAACCCTTTGACTTCCATATATGTAACATGATCACATAATTATGTGCTCAATGACATCATCAGATGAAGGGGAATAACTCTGGTTTTTGCCTTCACACAGTGAAGAGAGTTATATCCCCAGGCCATATTGCCAGATTGGCTCTGTCGTCTAGCAAGTTACCTTTTTCAGATCATTCTTTATTTTTTAAATGATTTTTTTCTTTAATTTTCTGTAGCAGTCAATTAGGGGTCAAAGCTAGTTATAAGCACAGACTATTTTCTACCCAGTACGACTATACGAGTTTGACTTTATATCTAATTAGTTCACGGCTAATCACTTTAGGCCTAATAAATTATACTTTTAAAAAGGTCTGTTAACGGCGGTAAGTGTTTATCTCTCCCAGACCACCCACTTCAGACTAGCCTATATAGGTGAAACAAATTGAAGTTCACAAGGTCAAGAGATTCCTGATGAACAGTCTAGTCAATCACGTCTAAAGTTCAACTTCAACTTCAACTAAAAAAACCACAAAACAGAGCCAAACCTAAATGCATGTATGTTAGCACAGAACAGGCTCCACTGAACTCCCATCGAGGTGACTCAGCAGCAGAACTTTGCAGTGCCACCTTTGGTGGGTTGCCTCCTGCATGACGGCCTAACTTAGATTAGGATTGCTGATTTCGGGATTCCACAACCTGATAAACTCGGGGTGTGGCTGCGAGTTGGGACTCGCACGGATGCAACTGGAGAAAATCCGAAAACAGGCAAGGCAGGGGACGAGGGGCCGCTGAGGCCCCTGGCAGGGTACGGAGGCAGAGCCCCTGTTGGGGGGTCAGGGAGGCAACTCCCCCCTGAAGCTGAAGAAAAAGCAAAATCATACTCAATTTGAAGCTTATTCCAGGCTTGTAAAGTGATAATTCAACACTTTTTCCCCCTTGAATTTTGAATCAAATTTGGTTTTTTGGTAACAATTTTGAAAAACAGGCGCCGCCTGGTATCCATGTCACTCGGATTGAGCGGCGAGCGAGGGAGCAGAAGACGGCAGAGGTGCAGGATGACGGGCAGACTTATGTCATGATCGTTTCATCAAGTCACACTGACACTGTCTACCCCCCCTTTCTACTGCACTAACGATCTTCTACGGCTCTTTCACTGTCATATATCCGACCTGACAAAGCCTAGAAATGCATTATCTAAGCCAACATCGACGATAAGTTCCAGTAGGAAAGCTTTGCAAACACAAAAATCCGCCATGTTTGATAGGGAACTTGACTTTCTGACCAAAACAAAAACAATGAAAAAATTCAATAAACTAAAAAAAAAAAAGAAAGCAAAATGGCGGATTGTCGGAAGAAAAGAAAGCAGCTGAGCCTCGTTCTGAATGGAAACTCGGAAAGTAAGGTCGTTTTTCATTTTCAGTTACAGAAATAATGTCCGCGAAGCGTCGATTTTGAGTACCCCTCTCTGGGCGACACACACAGGGCGCCTGTGCAGTGGCAGGGGAGAGTATCTGCTGGGTGACCGGAGACACAGTGCGCCTGCAGCGTGCTAAAGGTTAATTGTGACAGCGCATGGAAAAACCTAGACATAATGGAATTTTGGCATAAATTGAGATTTCAATTTTTCGTGGTGGAGCAAAGATTCCTTGTTAATATACAGAAAACCGATTTCAGTTATCCAGTCTAGTTTTTATTTCATAATTATTTGAAGTTTGCCATTCGAAATAGATCGTTTGCAGAAATCGGGCACAGAAGGTACAATTTTGCCTCTTTGTTTCTATTGACTTGATTTAGAAAACAATCAAATAAACAAAGAAATCATTCAAAATTGTCTTTCATGTTGTGGATACTGGTAGAACACATAACAATAGATATAAATATGCCCTAAACAGAAAATTGATATTTTGGGGGTTGTTGACTATTTTTGGCTTTTGCTAAAAACTTTCTGAGCGACTTATGTAGGTTTTTCCCATGCACCATCACAATTGTTGCCATGCGATGGGGTTAACCCTTTCATCGCCACTGTCGCCTCTCGGCACCACAATGATTTGATACCCATGTTACTAAAAAGGCATCAAATCAGGGTCTGTTATCCAATTACCTTCCTGTTCTTAATTTTGGGAGGGAAGGACAGGCCCTATTTTATGCATGTCACAGAGGAAACCCCAATATTGCAGACAGAATCTTTTCTCTACCCAGGTAAGCTTAACCCTTTCACCGCCAAAGTCGCATGTTAGCACCACAGTGATTTAACACCTATGTCACCAAAAGGCATCAAATTGGGGTCTATTATCCAAAGACCCTGTTGTCTTAGTTTTGGGAAGTAAGGATAGACCTT
>CM065690.1:5857686-5915186 GCA_017654935.2 Phymorhynchus buccinoides
ACCATAATGACAATGATATTCCAGTGCTGTTGAAAATCAAAGTACAGCTGTCATTTACTATTGTGACTGTCCCATGCTAGAGCCACTGAGCCAGCACAGGTCAGTAAATGTCAACAAGTGATAATTAAATTGAATTAATGACCAAGTGCTAATGTTGCTCTCTAGAAATCATTATTTTTTTTCGGAAAGAAAACACCTGAGGGTGCCAGAATGATCCATTTAATGATCATGGGCCCCAAAGAGAAGAAGAAGAAAAATAATAATAATAATAATAATAATAATAATAATAATAATAATAATGTGAATTTATATAGCGCTCTTTCTCACATGAGCTCAATGCGCTTTACATTGATACAAGAACATTAAAGGCAAACAAATAATAAATCATTAAAAGGTAAAGTAAGCACGATGATTGCACGCAACGTTCTCTTACTTCCTCACACACACACGCACAGGCGCGTGCGCTACGCGCGCGCACACACTCACACACATACACACGCCTGCATTCACGCAGGCACACACGCACACATACATACACAAACACACACACATATGAACGCACGCCGGCACACATACACACACATACACGCACGCACACAATTAATTATACAAGAGTAAAATAGTTACAATATGAAAATTCTAAGAAGAAACATAGACCACATTCACATTATTAATCAAGTTTGGATACAATACTGCAACTTGAAATAAAATCATACAGAAATGTTGGCGTCACCTTTATCCTACAACAAAAACATCGTCTGCTTCAGTGTTTGTTCAGTTGTGCCTCAGTGTCAAGCCGTCAAGGTGAAGATAGCGCTTTTCAAGTTTTTCGTTTGCACCACTGGTAGGTAGGTAGGTAGGTAGGTAGGTAGGTAGGTAGGTAGGTACAAAACAAGCCGTAAAGCTTTTCCAAACAGTCCCATCTTTTATGATTTTTCTGGTAAATGTATCTTTTTGGTCAAGGTTGATGCGGCATAAATTTTCCTCATAAATCATTATTCGTCATAGCTTCTAAAAACTTCTAAAAATTTTGGTAATGTATCCAGACGATTTTTAAACATATTAGTATGAGGTGCACATTTTACGTCAGTAGGCAATTCGTTCCACATGTTAGTAATTCTGTTACCAAAACAATTTTTTCTTATGTTAGTATTATATCTTTTAACAAAAACTTTCCCATAGGCGTTTCTAGTCATATTGTATTGAGGAGATGAAAAGAAATTACTCCAGGACAAATCCACATGATTGTTGAATATTTTATAAGTTTCTATAAGATCTCCCCTTGTTCTCCTTCCTTTAAGTGAAAATAAATTAAGGTACTGTAATCTGTGGTAATAATCCATGATTTTGCATGCCTTAACAAGTTTTGTAGCTCTACGCTGCACCCTTTCAATTGCTATTGACTGGTACTTAAATTTTGGAGCCCAGATAATGTTGCCATATTCTAAGTGCGGTCTAACTAAAGCTTTGTATAATTTAATAAAAATATCATGATCAATACTGATAAATGTTCTTTTAATCAATCCTATCATTTGGTTTGCTTTATTGATGCAGTTCTGGATGTGTATATCAAATGAAAGGTCTTTGTCAAAGGTTACCCCCAGATCTTTTTCTAGCTCGCACACTGTTACTGGACAAGGGGCATTGGTTTTTTCCATGGTGTAAGTTGCATTTGGATTACTTTTACCAACGTGCATTACCTTACATTTATCAGTATTAAAATAAAGGTTCCATTCGTTTGTCCAATCTTGTAATTTATTTAAATCTTTTTGAATTAGTTTATTATTCTTGGCTTTATTAAAAATCTTTGTATCGTCTGCGAATACTTTACAAGACGACTCCACACATTCAGGGAGGTCATTTATGAAAATGGTAAATAAGGTAGGACCCAAGATGCTTCCCTGAGGGATTCCACTTAAAACGTTTGTCTTAGACGAGTACATTTCCCCTACTCTCACTCTCTGGTATCTGTCAGTAAGGAAGTTTCTAATCCAGTTGTGTACATTACCAGCTATGCCGTAAGCTTTCAATTTAATTAACAGTCTCTCATGTGGCACACTATCAAAAGCTTTCCTGAAATCCAAATATACAATATCAACATTATCACCATTATCCAACAGGTCAGTTATTTCCTCCATAACTTCAAGAAGCTGCGTAGTACAAGATCTTTTATTTCTAAAGCCATGTTGACATGGAGTATATAGTTTAGTAACATTCATATGATCTGTGATTACCTCTCTAACAAATGACTCTAAAATTTTACAAACAATACATGTCAAGCTGACATGTCTATAGTTACCTGGTTGAGATCTTGAACCTTTTTTAAAAATAGCCGTAACATTTGCTTGCTTCCATTCTTCGGGAATTGAACCTGTCTCAAGAGACTTATTAAAAAGTACACATAGAGGAAAAGCTAGTTCTTTAGCTAATTCTTTTAAAACTCTTGGGGGGATTCCACCAGGACCTTGTGCTTTTGTACCATCTAATTCTTTTAATTTTGTTTCAACAGCTTTAGGAGTTATTCTAACATCGGACACTGATACTCCATCTGAATTTTCACAGTCTGATAAATTTGGCAGTGTTGTAATGTCTTCGTTAGTAAACACACTGGAAAAGAAATTATTGAGGACTTCTGCTTTATCACTGTCAGTAACAGCAAAATCGCCATTGTCTGTTTTCAAAGCACTAACACCTGCACTAGCTTTAGACCTCTCATGTACATATTTCCAAAAAGGTTTGGGATTTGTCTTACAATTAGTTGCTATATTTTTTTCATAGACTTTTCTTGCTTTTTTGATAGATTTATTACACTTATTTACTTTTTTTCTATACTTTTTATAAGCTGGTCCCTTTTTATTCAGTTTCTGCTTAGAAGCCTGACCTTCTTTAGTCTGCAAAAATCTAGAAAAGAGTTTATGTTTCTTTATTGGAGTGCTAGCATTAGCAACGATCGTCAGACAGGCTTCACATAACTTAAGACAATTAAAAAGGCAACCAATGCCTCTTTATGATATCCATGAGGTATAAAACTAAAATTAAAAAACAAGCAAAAAAAGACAAGGAAAACGAACCTACCCACTGGCAGACGTCAGACCTACTTTCTTTTGTGATTGTGTTGAGGAGTCTGAATCTTTGTAACTTTTTGTCAAAAGAGTCACGAAGTTTCCTTGGAAAAAACTAAGTTTTCTCCCCTTAGGTCGGCAACCGGTCAAATCGGCCTTTTGCAAATTCGGCCCCGTCTTTTTTGTCATTTCGCCCTCGCCTTATGACTCAGTTGAATCGGCCTCTTTTCCGACCAACTCGTCCTCAACATAAAAGTCAATTTATAGCCAAAATTATGTGGATATGAAACGTAATGGTGATTCCGAATGAGTATGTATCCGTCAAGGTCAAGGTCAGCAGTGAAGGAACTTTGCTGCCTCTCAGCGACACACCTTTTTTTTTAGCCAGGGGCATGGCACGGGGATAGATGTGATAGAGGTGGAGGAGGGGAGAGGAACTGTCTAGTACACTTCACAGGGGCGGACCAAATGATTCATAAGGGGGGGGGGGGGGTCCGCAGGGAGTCCAGGGATCATATGGTAATGCTTTCTTATTATAAGTTTGCCTCACAGCGTTTCCCAGTGACAGTAGTCTCTTTGACCTTACCTGGCCTCTGCTGTCAAATCAATTTGGCTACTGTATCTAGAGCTGTCAAATGAATTTGACTACTGAATTACACAGTTTTAGGGAGACGTGCATCATGATATGGGTCTGTTATGTTACCTCTCTCAGCCTATATTTTTGGAACTGTGGAAAAAGGGAGGGGGTGGGGGGGGGGGGGTGGCAGAGAGAGAGAGAGAGAGAGAGAGGGTACCTTCTCTCAACTTTTTTTTTTTTTAAAGTCCATAACCCTAACCCTAACCCTCTCTCTCTCTCTCTCTCTCTCTCTCTCTCTCTCTCTCTCTCTCTCTCTCTCTCTCTCTCTCTCTCTCTCTCTCTCTCTCTCATATGGTAATGCTTTCTTATTATAAGTTTGCCTCACAGCGTTTCCCAGGGACAGTAGTCTCTTCGATCTTACCTGGCCTCTGCTGTCAAATCAATTTGGCTACTGTATCTAGAGCTGTCAAATGAACTTGACTACTGAATTACACAGTTTTAGGGAGACGTGCATCATGATATGTCGAGCTGCATAGGTCCTGGGTTAAGGCGTAGTGGCCTTGTGGGCGAAGCCCCCGGAAAATGTTGCAATTTGGTGATTATTAAAGCAAACATTGAGCCATTTTCTTAATTTTACCAATGCCTATGGTACATATGCATGGTGCAAAGGGGGGAGGGGTCCGGAAACCCTGTAAAAAAAAACTCAGATCCGCCCCTGCTTCACCGCAGACAGACCAGGAAAACTGAGAAATGATAACATTTAAAAGGGATCCCTGTCACAATATAGTACACTCGAAAATGGTCCATACATTTCCTGACTTGTCTTAACCTAACACCATCATTCCTATGACATCAAAAGTTATGACAATTTAAATACAATAAATTTAACAATTAAATACAATAAATTGATGATTATGACGAGGCCATAGAGGGTTCTGGCTGGTTCTGGTTCTGGTACGTCGAAGGAGCCTATGATGGCTATGTACTAGACGGAACTGGGAGAGCGCACTGAGAATTAAAATATAAAATCCTTGTTTTTAAATAAAGAAAAGTGTCTTTGCTTAAAACTGTCTGGTGGTGTTGACAGCTTTTTAAAGAGTTGACCATAGGCCTTTTCACAGTAGTAGTAGTAGTAGTAGTAGTAGTAGTAGTAGTAGTAGTAGTAGTAGTAGTAGTAGTAGTAGTAGTAGTAGTAGTAGTAGTAGTAGTAGTAGTAGTAGTAGTAGTAGTAGTAGTAGTAGTAGTAGAGGGACTGGCTTCTGCCTAAGCCTCGCGGCTTATATGTCCCATCCAGAATGTTTTCTCTAATAAGCTTGCATTTGCATGCGAAAAACAATCAAACTATGATTGCAATATCAATCATCATAATTATAAAACATTTCACTAAAAATTTTATTTTTGTCAAGTAGATTTTTGAAGGCGTTAGTAGATGGTGCATTTTTTAGTTCAGGTGGCAGTGAGTTCCAGGAGTTAGCAACTCTGTTACTAAAACAATGCTTTCGTTTGTTAGGGGAAGATGGGGTAAAAAGCACATGGGCGGGTAAGAAGCCCACCCCAATTATCTCATGAAATAAAGAAAATTTCAGTCAAATTTGCCCATGAGACGAATGCTAGACATTAACGCTCGTCTCATGGGCAAAATGAGACTGAAATTTGCTTAATTTCATGAGATAATTGGGGTGGGCTTCTTACCCGACCATGCGCTTTTTACCCCGTCTTCCCCTAGTATTAAACCGTGAAGGTGAAAATGACGTTTTACGTCCTCTCGGTCATAGACACATATGGGACATTTGTAAATACAAAGATGTGGGAACAATACTGGCTGCAATGCCCAGAGGCAGTGCAACACCAGTAAAGTCCCGAGTTTTTAACAATATAGATAGGTGTAGCGGTAACCACGCCTCGGTTAAACCTCATCGGTTATGGTACCGCCACATGATGTACACATTATATATTAAACCGTTGAACTTGTACTTTCCCCTCTTTTGTTTCTAGTTGTGTCAGACAAGGATGGTGAGAAGAGAGACTCCAGTATCCAGGATCAATTCTTTGAATTGATCTACGTGTACGATAGGCTACGTGTTGCTCAGAAGAACGTGAGAAATGACTGTCTTACAGCAAAAATTCAATGTAGGCCTATTTCTAAACCTCAAGTTTGAAGAGTGTCTTTGGTCAAAAGTAAGGAATTCCACTTCACGGAAAACACCATGTCTATAATTAGCAATGACGTCATCAATTTGGTTGTCTCAGAGATTTCAGACGGCTAGGCTGCGTTTGTTTTGCAAGCCTATGCTATGAAGAAATCTTCACTCAGATATTGCAATCTGGCGGTTTCGAGTGTTAAATAAGGTGGCTGAGCGATCCTGGTCCTGTTCATGTGAATATTGGAGCGAATATATTGTTTTCTTTGTGAATTTTACTCGCTGAGCGTCGAAGGATGATCATCGAAACTAACAAAATGGCGGACGACGATTCAGAAGACATCCCTCTCACTGACATCGCAGACGCCGTCATTGTGACCAACCTCAGTCCAGACTTCTTTGATAACGAATCAGCAAAGGTAAAAAGAAAAAGACGGCATAGCTGTTGTAGAATTGTCGAATTTTGTTGAGAACCTTTATACAGTACAGAAAATTAAGTCTTAGACTCTTACTCAACTTACTCAAGAAATGGTCTGGATGAACACTCAAGTCAGAAGTCTTTGACTGAGTCATGATTAGTCAAGAACAAAATGACAATATTATTGACACTATTGAACAAAATAGATAGTCTTCAAAAAACATTGCCCAGATGTTCACATGCCCAGATGCTCTGAATCAGTGAATGGTGCACTGGTTCAAATTGCCGCTTGTGTGACGGAATGGGCTTTAAGTTTAACGTGTGCCCAAGATCTTGTGCATGCGTTAACACACTGGACCTCATCGGTTATAAAACTCATACAAAGGAATTTTCCCAAACTGACATTAGGAACCCATAAATTTACAGCTGAGTAACTCCAGTCAACATAACCATTCCCAATTTAACCCCTCCATTGCCTGTTTGCCTCAGGAAAACGGTGAAATTATTGATTTTTTAAAATTATAAAATGTAATAGAGACCTGATCAATACACTCAATCTGAGAACATGGTCTAGAGATCTCTTTAATATTGACTTGTTTAAGTTCTAACAAAAACTAGCTTTTCATTTTCAAGGCTATGAGTATGACATCAAGAGTTATGACATAATCAATGACATTGATCACACTTCCCATAGTAGACAGGGGAGCACAGAAGGGGTTAAGAACTAAAGAAGTCCCCCGTGGGGATACTGGGGGGGGGGGGGGGGTCTTTTGTATAAATAGTTCCCCCACCTTCTGGAAGTTCTGTGCTTGTAACTTCCTCTAATCTGTCACTCTCTTTGACTCTGCCTTTTCCCTTTACTTACTGTCATCGACTATCTTTCTGCCTTACTGGTCCATTGTCCTGCCTAGTGCCTTTATTCACAAAACACTTTCAAAAACATTTCCTCAGGCTGAAGTCGGACTTGCTGGACCTAACTATTTCTTACTTAGTTAGGCGCATAACGGCAGCATGACGCATCTGCGCTCATAATTGACAGGAAACTGTCTGAGCGATCGAAGAAAAACTAAAGAACAGGTACTGCAGCATTTTGACAACTTTAATACCCTGATCACGTTATTATACTGTACATATTATATAGCAAAACAATTTTTATTTTTTTCCCCCACACGCAGGCAGAGTTTGAGGCGGCGTTCCGGAGCTTCGGCCCCGATGCCACCTTCAACTACCTGAAGAGTTTCCGCCGCGCCAGAGTTAACTTCTCCTCCACCGAAGCCACGGTGGCCGCCCGACGGGAGAACCACAACACACACCTGTGTGGACAGTTCATCAAGTGCTACTTCGCCCCGGTTAGTAACCGTATTTTGCGGACTATTACTTAGGCGCACAGGGCTCCCAATCGTCCCGCAAAACGAGGGGTCCCAGGGACTCCTTCACTTACGGTATAGAGGGTCCTAGAGGCGGGATAGAGGGTCCCAGTGGCATAGCGAATGCTAAAAAGAATTTTTCTAGTGCATCCCTGGGCACATTCCTTTAGAGCGTCCTTTAGAATTTTAGTGCTTCATAGATCCACAAATGGGGGTCCCTGGGAGCCCTGGGCGCATCTCATCATAAGGCGCACTGCCCCCCCAAAAAAAAAAGTCTAAATGATGAAGAGACTTTTATCATCTTGATAACTCTAAAACATGATTTGTATAAAAAATATTTTGTAAATTAAAATAACGTTTCATTACTCTAGCTATCCATCGCAATTTTGTCTGTGCACTTTTCTTTTCAGTTTAAGATAGGGCTTTTTTAATATAAGTTTTCTTGTTGCCCTATCTAAGGAATACAGTATTGATTTTGTGTGTGCCTTTGAAAATAAAACTGCTATGTAAAAGAAATAATTTAAACATCGGGACTTTCCTGTTGTTGCAAGTACCTCCAGGATCGTCCCATTATCTTTATTGTTAAATGTCCGACATGTAGTTACCTGTTCCAGGTCGGAGGATATTAAAACGGACTTTCATTCAAGGCGCACCCCCACCCCACCCCAGTTTTACACAAAGCTCTAGATTTTCAAATCAAATCAAACAAATCCAATCCAATCCAAATCAAATCAAATCCAAATCAAATCAAATCAAATTATTTATTGTCCTTTTCAAACAGTGCATAAAAGGCAATTTGGCTGCTGTCACCAGACAAACAAACAACAGACAAGTACAGTAAAAAGATGATCATGACTAAAAACATATTACATTAAATTAGTCATTATAAACATTATGTTAATGATATAAACATTATATTAATTATTAAGACTAAATGAAAATTAAAGCATGACTTGGGAGACATCACAAGGCCTGCACGCACACGCACACGCACACACACACACACACACACACGTGCGCTCGCGCGCGCGGAGATAGAAGTAAAATCCACAATACTATAAGATAAAATAAATGAATAAATACCATCGCAGTAAACAAAGCAACATGAATAAAAAGCAGTCATAAAAGTATATAAAATCTTAAAGAAGATATCACACTATTAAACCATAAGACAATGCTGATAACATGAGTAAAATGAATAAGTGTACAATATAAAATTTAAACAGACACAGACAGACACACACACACACACACACACACACACACACACACACACACACACACACACACACACACACACACACACACAACAACAACAACAACAACAACAACATACAGTATTTATACGGCGCTGAATCTTTCAAACAAAAATGCAATACAAAGCGAACACACACGTTCGACATAAATGGTATACAGCAGAAACAGACCTAAAGGCAAGAGAGAGAAGAAGAGAAAGAGAGTGGAGCCTCAATGATGGGGGAACAGGTGGGTTTTGAGGTTAGATTTGAAGGCTGAGAGGGTCGGTCGCTGATGGAGGGAAAGAGGAAGTTTGTTCCAAGATGTCGGTCCTGAGACAGCAAAAGAGCGCCGACCAACAGTTGAAAGCTTATACCTAGGGATCTGGAGAGAAAGCGGGTCAGAAACTGAATGTAAAGTGCGAGCTGGCGTATAGATGGAAATATTGTCGCAGAGGTAAGATGGAGCAGCTTTATGGATAGATTTAGTCATTTACACACACACACACACACACACACACACACACACACACACACACACACACACACACACAGACAGACACAGACATATCTTAGGTACAAAAAACTTTTTGACTAAAAAGTAGCGACCAATATCAATAACATTACAGTAAAAATAAGGAAAAGCTGTATTAAAAGTGTATAAAAATATCACATGCATGATTCATAGAAACAATGCTGACACGATAAGTAAAATGAATAAAACCTATTTTGTTGCAATATAGTTTGAAAAATATGGTAATATATCCACATTTTTGCTCATACAAGCACTGTACTCGTGCATGCAGAGTGTAAGCAAAAAATTGGTCGATGACATTCGGGGAGAGAGAGAGTGGATCAGATGATGAAAAAGGTGAGAGAATCCGTTGAATGAAATGGGCCTAGAAGTAGTAAAAATAATGGATGGTGAGGGGTTCTTGATTGGAGGTCATAACTTGGAATGCCTCGAGACCATTGTTGACCATTTTTACCCATTTTTATAGTGCATCCCTGGGACCCCCTACACATTCTCATACAGGCCCAGGGTCCTTTGGGTTTATAGTACTTCTGTATGCTAGTTTGTGACTTTGTCGTTTCAGACAATGACTGCCAGATAGCAGAGGGGGTAGATACTATTCACTATTCTGGCAGGCTGGGCGAGAATTTGTTTATAGTGGAGATTCCTTGCCCAGGGTACATCCCCACTCTCGGCCAAAGGGATTTGAGGACACAGCGGGCGTTGAGGAAGGTCCCCAAAGGCCATCCCATCCCTTTGGCTGCAGCACCAGAGCCGGTGCAAGGTTCGAGAGTCATAGTCCTCCACAAGAGACTAAAACTGTACCACGATTTTCCATTACTGTAGAAAATCATCTATCGTACAGCTCCCATGTTACTGTTGGCCCCTTCTGTAGGCTTATGTCAACCAATGATAAAAGCCATGTGAGTGAAGGGCATGAAGCAGTACTTCATGGACCCCTGAATGGGGGTCTCTGGGAGGGTCTGGGAGCCCTGATCAGTACTCAATGCATTGCGATGCAATTTGTGTTTGCACAGGTGCCCAAGACGTTGTCGGGAGGAGGGTTGATGCCTCCCAAACCAGAGAAGATGTTCTTGATATCTCCGCCCTGCTCCCCCCCTGTGGGCTGGGAGCAGCACCCCGAGTCAGAGCCCATCATCAACTACGAGCTCATCGAGGCTCTGTCACGACTCACCCCAGGTATTGCCTCGTTCTGCGTCATAATCCAGTGCTGTGTGGTGTGGTATGGAGTATGGATAGCTATTCTGAAGTATAATAAAGTTAGAACCCTAACCCTAACCCTTTCCTTCCTCATCAATCACACACAAAAAATCGCATGCAAAAAAAAAAAAAAAAAAAAAAAGAAGGGTGGGGCGCCTCTGGCTGCAACGCACTCTCCAGGTGGGAGCAACCCGATTTTCACAGAGATGCGTCTGTGACTGTAAAGTACCTAATAATACCTAAAAAATCTCAACAGAGCTCATCGAGGCTCTGTCAACGCCAGGTATTGCCTCCTGCGTCATAATCCAGTGTAGCGTGGTGTAGTGCTGTGTGGTGTAGTATGGAGCATAGATAGCCATTCAGAGCCCATCATCAACTACGAGCTCATCGAGGCTCTGTCACGACTCACCCCAGGTAAAGCCTCGTTCTGCGTCATAATCAGTGTAGCGTGGTGTAGTGCTGTGTGGTGTAGTATGGAGCATAGATAGCCATTCTGAAGTATAATAATCACCCATCATCAACTATGAGCTCATCGAGGCTCTGTCACGACTCACGCCAGGTATTGCCTCGTTCTGCGTCATAATCCAGTGTAGCGTGGTGTAGTGCTGTGTGGTGTAGTATGGAGCATAGATAGCCATTCTGAAGTATAATAAAGTCAGAGCCCATCATCAACTACGAGCTCATCGAGGCTCTGTCACGACTCACGCCAGGCATTGCCTCGTTCTGCGTCATAATCCAGTTCATCAAGGCTCTGTCGAGCCTCAGTTCCAAGTATTGCCTCGTTTCGCATCATAATCCAGTGTAGTGTAGTGCTGTGTCGTATAGAGTTTAGATACTTATTCTGAAGTATCAAAGTAGTGTAGTGTGGTGTAGTATGGAGTATAGATAGCTATTCTGAAGTACAGGGTTAGGTTAGGTTAGGTACATTATAGTCACAGAGGCGTCTGTCAAATTCGGGTTGCTCCCACCTGGAGAGCGCGTCGCAGCCAGAGGCGCGCCATCCAATTTTTAAAAAAAAAATTTGCATGCGATTTTTGTGTGACTGATGAAGAAGGGAGGGAGGGGGGTAAATTTTGACCAAATGACAACTTTTTCGTTGCCACTGGGTTTAATGTGTGCTAAGTGCATGAGCACACGGGACCTCGGTTTATCATCCGAAAGACTCGGAGCCATCCATCCATCCATCCATCCAGAGTCGGAGCCATCCATCAACTATGCATTCATTGAGGCTCTGTCAAGCCTCAGTGCCAAGTATTGCCTCGTTTTGCGTCATAATCCAGTGTAGTGTAGTGCCGTGTGGTGTAGTATGGAGTATAGATAGCTATTCTGAAGTACAGGGTTAGGTTAGGTACATTATAGTCACAGAGGCGTCTCTATCAAATTCGGGTTGCTTCTTGGTTCTTCCCGTGTAGATTGAGCACTTAAATCTCAATATTTAAAATGATAGTTGACACATTTCTCACATGAAAATGAGAATGGTACTAGTGCGCTTGTGAGGGGTACTTATTTCACAGTAGGTACTTATTTCTCATGACACCGGCTTGAAAACGGAGAGGCAAATACCGGCCAGCTGGTACTGGCCAGAATACACACAAGAGGGTTAAAAAAAACCCCACATAAGAAATGAATGATGCTTTGTTTGTCTCATTTTGGTTCAGACCCACCCATTGCTAGATGATTGGTATCGTAATCAACTTTGGTGGAGGAGAGTTAATTAGAAAGAGAGTATTCCCCCTTTATTCAATTTCGTTATCTCCTCTCTTGGCGTCACTAGTTTGATTAGCCAAACTTCCTTTCGAGGCTTACCAGTTTGTTCTGTGTTGTGTGTTGTTTCATGTGTAACATATTCAAGGCTAGAAGGCTGTGCCACTCTTGGACAGATGTTGATTTGTTTGTATGTCGTCCTCTCCACCATTGTTGATGTGTACTGTGTGGGTGGAGGGTCATAAAGTCGAACTTGGCACATTCTTTATTGAGAATTGATGCTTTGTTTGTCTCACTTTGGTTCTGACCCACGCATTGCTAGATGATTGGTATCGTAATCAACTTTGGTGGAGGGGAGTTATTTAGAAAGAGAGTATTCCCCCTTTGTTCAATTCCATACAAAGAGTTGTTATGAAAGAAGTGTAACAGAACGTGATACAGTCAAAGCTCTATTGTAACACTTCCAAAAAGTCAGAAAAAATGGGTCTTAAATTGGAGGTGTCTTATAACAGAGGTCAGTTTTATACATGAAATATAGTAAGATACATTCATTAGTGTTTTTGTTTGTGGCTCAAGCCACAAACCTATAACTCACTTTGTCGGTCTGTCTGTCGGTCGGTCTGTCTGTCGGTCCAAAATTGTCGCACATTTTGACAAAATTGTCGCACTTCAAATCGAGGCTACACTTCAAAATAATTGAGGCCGCTCTTTAAAATGATGTATTTTAAAAGCATACAAAATAATAAACATACGTAATACAGACACTGCAACAGACACGACGAGTATGCGGTGCTTCTTTTGATGAGTATAAGTAGGATACATAGTTTTAAATGTTTTCCAAAAGATATAAAAAGTTACGAAATGGTGCAGAGATAACATTCTGGTTTACAGATTAAAATTATTGAAAAGCCAGGGGAGATAACTCATGACTGGAGTGGTAAAAATAGACAGCGTGCCACAAACTATTGCGATTTCGCGCTTGTTTTAAAAATCGGTCTTAAATGAGAGGAGGTCTTTTAACGGAGGGTATCTTCTTCTTCTTCGCTCAGACAGTTTCCTGTCACATGAGCGTAGATGCGCCATGCTGCTGTTATGCGCCTAACTAAGAAATAGTTAGGCCCAGCATGTCCGACTCCAGCTGAAGAAATCTTTGTAAGAATTTATAGGAGTATGGACCAGTAGGATATAAAGATAGTTGACAGTAAGCAAAGGGAAAAGGCAGAGTCAAAGAGAGTGACAGATTTAGAGGAAGTTACAAGCACAGAACTTCCAGGTGGGGAACTATTTGTACAAAAGCCCCCCCCGGTATCCCCATGGAGGGTTTTATAATAGAGGTTTGACTGTACTGAATTTGACTCTAGTGATAACTGTAGCGTTATCAGTTAAACCAATTGAAGCGGTTGCTTTTTCAGATCCTGGGCAGCCAAGAGCCGCCGAAGGCGAAGGTTGTTCGCATTAATTTTTGCTTGCGTTGTGTTGTGTTGTGTTCTGTGAAGTTGACACTAGTGTTGTGGCAGCACTGAATAAACTACATTAACCCCTTGACTGCCACCAACATATTACACACTGACCTGATGACATCACTGATGATGTTTTTCAGATGAAGAGGAATAACCCTGTTATGCTGGCTTTTGCTCTAACAGAGTCAAGAGAGTTATATCCCCAGACCATTTTGCCAGATTGGCTCTATCAGTTGTCTTTTATGGCATGATTTTTTATTTTATTTTCTCTGGCAGTCAAGGGGTTAAAATTAAAAAAAGAATTGAATTAAGAAAGCCCAAGAAACCAGCCGCTGTGGCATAGTGGTTAGCGTTGCAGACTACTGGCTGGGAGGTCACGGGTTCGAATCCCATCAGAGGCGAGGTTTTTTTTCGGTCCTGGACCGACTCCTACCCAGAGTGAGTGGCTATGGGCTCAATGGGAAGACTGAAACCACACAGTCGAGCTTCACCCGCTTAACGGATGTGATTCTGAGAGTGTTGCTGTAATTTCAAGACCAACACTGCAGGTGTTTGTAGTTCTCGGGCCTGGTTAACGCCGGGATATCATTATGAAAAGAAGCGTAGAATACAACCCTGTCCATGTAGTCTCAGACCGATACAGAACTCCATAGCATCATCATCATTGTCATCCGCCTCATTTCCATCAATCATCAAAATGTAAAATGTCTCAAATTCTGTGGCTTTGCATGCCCTGCTCTCATGGTGACCTCAGTTTTGGTTTCCAATCCAGTCTATGCCTTGGTGCTCCGCGACTAAGAGAATAGTGTCGTCAGTAGCCTGGGGCTTAGTAGGTTGGTTGCCTCCTGACGGCCTAACATAGATTCGCTCCCCTTGGACTGCTGGTCTCGGATTCTGCGACCTGAACAAGCGAAGGTGTGGCTGCGAGTTGGGACTCGGAATGAGCGGCATAGGAGCAACGCCACTGTACGGCCCAGAAGATGGGACAGCAAAAAAACAAAACAACGCCCAAGACACTAATGAATGTGATAGTTAGTAGATTTGTGTGGGTCAGAAAACAAGACTGTGTATGTACGTCATGAACACTTGTAGCGTAACTGGTTATAGTGTCTGTCTTCAGTGTTAGACCAGGCTCTAAGCACTTAGCAATCACATACTTAAAGGGCCACCCTGATGGATGAGTTTTTGTAAGAAACACGTCCAGATCACCAGAAAAACACCCTTTACAGAGATTGCAACTCACTTTGCTCTGGTTTCCTAGAAATCAAACCGTCAAATCAGCGATTCTTCCTTGGCGGAGGTGCTGGAACAGGAAGTCAAATTCTTTCACTCAAAGAGAAGGCGTGTGCCGTCTCTTTTCTAATGGCCGCCTGCGTTTATAACAAATCGTTTGCACGAAATTTTCGCAATACAAGCCTTTTTTTTCTTTAAATTATTTTTTTAATACAGATTATCTAAAGGAGTTTAGCTCACAACAAAGGAAACAGCTCCAATTTTTTTTTTTACTGCACTACAAAGAAACAGCTTCAACCACAATGAGTGACCTTCACCCACCCCATCCAAAATGGCTACTCTCTCGGGTATCTACGCCAAGGAAAAATCGCCGTTTTGACGGTTTAATTTTTAGGAAACCAGAGCAAAGTGAGTGTTCCGATCCTTGAAAAGGCTGTCTTTCTGGTGATCTCAACGTGTTTCTTGCAAAAACTCATCCGTCAGGGTCCACCTTTAATTAATGGGCTTCCCTTCCCAAGTAGAGAGAGTGAAAGTCCTTGCTGCCTGTCATGTGAGGGTGGTAGTCATTTGTTCCCTGTGTTTAATGTATGCATTCTTGGTATTGGTGTGCGGCATTTGCAACAGCCATCCCGCGTCAAAGTAGCGCTGGCAAACTGTTCAGATGTAGAAGAAGGGGCACCCTGACGGATGAGTTTTTGCAAGAAGCACGTCGAGGTCACCAGAAAGACAGCCTTTTCAAGGATCGGAACACTCACTTTGCTCTGGTTTCCTAGAAATCAAAACGGCGATTCCTCCTTGGCGGAGTTGCCGGAGAGAGAAGCCATTTTGGATGGGGTGGGAGGAGGCCATTCAAGTGGTTGAAGCTTTTTCTTCTTTGTAGTGCTGTAAAAAAAAAAAGGATATGTTTCCTTTTTTGTGATCGAAACTCCTTTTGGTAAACTAAATAAAAAGGCTTGTATTGTGGAAATGTGATTTGGTCTAAGCGACTCAGGCGGCCATTAGAAAAGAGAAGGCTCATGCCTGACTTCCAGCACCTCCGCCAAGGAAGAATCGCCGATTTGACAGTTTGATTTCTAAGAAACCAGAGCAAAGTGAGCATTACCATCTCTGTAAAGGGTGTTTTCCTGGTGATCTTGACGTGTTTCTTGCAAAAAAACCTCATCCATCAGGGTGCCCCTTTGAGTAGTTTGATTTGTTGAAATATGATCAACATATTATTATTATGCAGTACTTGGTTGGTTTGGCATGCTGTGTTTAACCTGCTTACTATTGTCAGGAATTTTTATATTTTATTATTATTATTTTGGCTGTTATTTTGTTGATTGTTTTTTCTGTTCTCAGCGTTGGTTGTTCCTTAAAGTTAGTGATATTATTTTAAAAATCGATTATTACAATATGATTCTTTGCAGCGGACATGAGGATTGGTGATGTCCTTAGGTTTGCCCCACACTAAAGTAAGAGCTGGCTGACTTGTGGTTTTCATCAGCATTTGGAAAGCCTTTTCATGATGCAGTGGAACCTCCGTTATAAGACCTTCAAAAATCATCCCAAATGAGGTCTTATAAGACAGGGGTCTTACAAGGGAGGTAATTTTAATACTTGCAAAGAAGGGCAATGTCTCAGAGAAGTAGGTCTTATGTGGGAGGGAGTCTTATAAGGGAGGTTCCACTGTAGTTGAAGTCATGAGAGTTTTCCAAAGGTTTTGATTTCTGGTCTGTAACCAGCTTTCAAGCGCCAACTTGTAATTACCTACCTTTAGTTTGCTTTGACCTTGCCTCTCGTTGAAATCGACCAATCATTGCAGACTTTACATTCATGAGTGTAATAATATAACAAAAATTTGACTGCAGGATTTCACCAAGCCATTTTTAGCCCTTTCAAGGAGTCCCGTTTCGCCCTTTTTTCCCATTCAAATTCATAATCTCTTGTCCTTGTGAAAATGAACCATTGTCATAGGAAAAGAAATTCAGATCAACTTGCATATTTAATGTAGCACCATTGTCTATGAATCTTTAATTTAATGTGTTTTCACATGCTGTGATATTGTACTTCACAAACTGCAAGTTATTAATTAAGTAGTTAATAAAGCTTGGCATAAGTGATAAATTACTGCAAATATGCATCAGAACTAGAAACGCATTTTTAAAGTCATTTTGACTGAAGTCAAGCATGATTTTTATGAGTCGCAGCAATTATCGATTGTTTTTACTACAGTGCACATTGTGTATTGGTGCACTGTATTAATACGTTTGTGACTGTGAGCTTGGCTTTATTAATTCAGGCTGATCAACGTTGTACCTAACCAAAGATGTTTTTTGCACATTGGAATTTGGAACAAATCTGTTGTCAGTGTCTAAAAACACAGGTGTGCAAGGTGATCAGGGAACTTTTTAGAAGTCTGTGAACTTACATTTTGAAGTTAGATAGTCGCCTTTGATTACAGACAGAATGTTAAGACATTATGCGATAAAAATTGCAATAATGATTGATGGTTGAAAAGTGTGGAAGAGGGGAGTGGGAATAATTTAATAGAGAGGCTTGACTCAAGTTCATGTATTCTTAGACCTGTTCCAATGCAGAACAGATCATTCTGATTCAGAAAAGAGAAATGAACAGGAATAAGAATATTGATGAATCTATACTTTGTCTTCTATTTCTATTTCTACCTTGACCACCAAACCCAAACCCTGGTGAGTTTTTCCCCATTCTATCATTTTCGTCCCTGTCTTACATAGATTGAACTTGCATATGCACAATTGAATGCTTCAGGATGAAAGGTGGCAGAGTGGTTAAGACGTTCGCCTGCCAAATGTAATGCATGACCGCAACGGGAGTGACACGGGTTCGAATCCCGGCCTCGCCCTTTCTTTCTAGTTCGACAGGAAAATCAAACTGAACGTCCAGTCCTTCGGGATTGGGGACTTAAAGCTAGTCTGACCCGTGTGCTTTCCGCACGTAAAAATCCCACGGCTGTTGAAAGTCGGTAAGAGCAGGGAGAAATCCCGCTGCCTGGTATGGCCAAATTGATAGCTAGGTTTCCCAAGTCTGCCCACATGGTGCACCCCCCAAATTTTACACAAAATTCTGAAGATTGTGTTATTTATAGTTTCTTACTATGTTATCAGTCACATTATAAGGCGCAGGGGTCTGTCTGGGGGGAAAAAAGTATCGCCTTATAGTCCGTAAAACACGGTAGTACTAACGTAAAATGCGGACTATAAGCCGCTACTTTTCCCCTCAACTTTGGCCCATGCGGCTTATATACTTACGCGGCTTATATGTGGATTTTTTCAATTCTATACTTATCAGTATAATTAAATTTGCTTCCGACCACATTCTCCACTCTTATTTTGAGCTTTTGAGCTCTCAGAATTGGTTTTGACAATTAATTGATTCAAATCCCATGTTTAACCCTTTCACCGCCAATGTCGCATTTATGCACCACAATAGTTTAACACCCATGTCACTAAAAGGCATCAAATCAGGGCCTGTTATCCAAAGACCCTATTTTCTTAATTTTGGGAGGTAAGGACAGGCCTAATGTTGTACATGTCACAGAGAATTCCCCAATATTGCAGATACTTTTTTTTCTCTACCCAGTTAAGTTTAATGGTATTTTTTTGCTGGAAAAAGGCTGGCGGCGAAAGGGTTAAAGTGTTTAAGAGTATCAACACACTCATGTTGCAACAGGAGAATGTGCTCATGTTCATTATCTGTAATAAGGCAGGCAAAATCTACTGCTTTTTACTCAACTTTGACACCTTTTTGCGAATATCACTTTCTCTGCGGCTTATATGTGAATAAATACCTAATATTCTGTCAATTTAAGGGATGCGGCTTATATACAGGTGCGTCTTCTAGTCCAGGTTTTACGGTGATATCATCTGATCCTGTGTTCCAGGGGAGATCCACGAGGTTCAGCCAGCGTCGGACTCCATGCCGGGCATCGTGGTGCACGTGTGCGAGGACCCCGTGGGGTATGCCGACCGACCCTCCATGGTGCAGACCCGCCACCCCAAGCCCCTCAACTGAACCGGGCACAGCGCGCCGCGCTAAGGATCACACCTCTGCAGTGATAAATGTATTAGTGGGCATCAAAAGTTTAAGGGTTACATAAAAGTAAAGTTAAGATATCACGCTGTAGTTTGAAATATATTTGGCATCGAAAGTTTAAAGGATTACAAAAGTTTAGATATCACGCTGTTTGAAATATATTAGGCATTGAAAGTTACAGAAGTAAATAAGGGTTACAAAAGTAAAGTTAAGATATCATGCTGTAGTTTGAAATATAGTCGGCATCGAAAGTTTAAAGGTTACAAAAGTTTAGATATCACGCTGTGGTTTGATTATATTGGGCATCAAAAGTTTAAGGATTACAGAAGTAAAGTTAAGATATCACACTGTAGTTTGAAATATAGTCGGCATCGAAAGTTTAAGGGTTACATAAGTAAAGATATCACGCTGTTTGAAATATACTTGGCATCAAAAGTTTAAGGGTTACAAAAGTTAAGATATCACACTGTAGTTTGAAATATAGTGGGCATCGAAAGTTTAAGGATCACAGAAGTTAAGATATGCTGTTGCTTGAATGTATTTGGCATCAAAAGTTTAAGGATGACATAAGTTAAGATATCATGCTGTTTGAAATATGTTAGGCATCAAAAGTTTACAGGATTACAAAAGTTAAGATATCATGCTGTTTGAAATATACTTGGCATCAAAAGTTTAAGGATCACAGAAATTAAGAATCATGCTTTTGCTTGAAGTATTCTTGGCATCAAAAGTTTAAGGATTACAGAAGTTAAGATATCACACTGTTGTTTGAAATATACTTGGCATCAAAAGTTTAAGGATTACAGAAGTTAAGATATCGCGCTGTAGTTTGAAATATAGTGGGCGTTGAAAGTTTAAGGATCACAGAAGTTAAGATATCGCGCTGTAGTTTGAAATATAGTGAGCGTTGAAAGTTTAAGGATCACAGAAGTTAAGATATCACACTGTAGTTTGGGATATAGTGGGCATCGAAAGTTTAAGATATCACACTGTAGTTTGAAATATAGTGGGCATCGAAAGTTTAAGATATCACACTGTAGTCTGGGATATAGTGGGCATCGAAAGTTAAGGATTACAGAAGTTAAGAATCACGCTGTTGCTTGAATATATTTGGCATAAAAAATTAAGGATCACAGAGGTTAAGATATCACGCTGTTGTTTGAAATATACTTAGCATCAAAAGTTAAGGATTACAGAAGTTAAAATGTCACGTTGTAGTTTGAAATTTGAAATATAATTAGGCTTGAAGTTAAGGGTTACATTTTTTTTTTAAATTATTAATATACCAGGCATCAGAATGAAAGGATTACACAAGCTAGGATCACACTGTAATTTGAAATATACCGGGCATCAATAGTTAAGGATTAAATTAAATCGAAATATGCTAGGCATCAAAAAGTAAGGTTTACACAGATTAGGGATCAGCTGTAATTTGAAATATACCAGGCATCAAAAGTTAAGGATTACACAAGTTAGGGGTCAGCTATAATTTGAAATATACCAGGCATCAAAAGTTAAGGATTACACAAGTTAGGATCAGCTGCAATTTGAAATATGCTGGACATCAAACTAAATAATTTAGGATCAATCTAAAATTTGAAATGTACTACTAGGCATCAAAAGTTATGAATTTCACAAATTAAGGATCGCACTGTAATTTGATATATACTTTACATCAAAAGTTCAAGATTACACTTAGTTTCTACGTTTTATGCCCATCAGTGAAATAAATAGAATTTGACTCTTTTTTTGAGGACCACTTTTTTGCTTTCCCAATTTTTCTGTACATTGTGTTTATAAAAGAAAACCTGTTTTTCCTGAAAGACGTAAGAGTTTGACCTTACTTGGCTTAATTGAATCCAACGTGACAGCGTGATAAACTGTTAAATTCACCGCCTTTTGGATAAAAAAAAACACAGGAAAAGGTTAACATTATTCGCCAAAAGTAAAAATGTCGGAAAGAGATCATCTGCAACTTTAGCTTCTCTCTAAAAAACCCATAAAAGTGATCTTGATTACGTAAAGCATGAGCAAGGACAATTGTCAGCAGTGTGAAGTATACTTGGTTATCTCCAAACAGTCAGGATCTGAAAGAGAGAAATTATTTATTTAGGCAGAAGCTCGGGGTACGGGCCAGTATCTCATTCTCCAGGCTACAGGTACGGCGCTCAATCACGGGACGCATAAATTGTGTGCAAATGTCATATAAAAAAAAACTACTAACATTAACTCTGACATGTTCCTAACCCTATTCCTTCCCAAGGTGCGTTAAATATACGAAATAAGAAAATGCATTTTGTTGATGGAAAAATTTCACCAGGAAGAGTTACTATCTCTGAACATGGTCTGAATGTTGTAGCAATGCCATACCCATAGCCACTGTGATTGATTTATTATCTCAAAAGAGATTGTCAGCATTATTTTCAAGTGATCCTTGTCATTTGTTGACTGGTGATGAGCAGAAAGGTGGTGTGTTGGGTGTAGTCCGGCTTTGGTTACTTCCCATTTCATGTTGTGATATTTACTGATGATCGCCATTTCCATCGGGATGTGTGTGTGTGTGCACCTTTTCTTGTGTCATGTGTGACCCAGCACCACGAAAGGGACATTAAGTCGCTGGGATAGTTTCTCACAACTAGCTTGGAAAGTCAGAAATTTCAATTTAGAGTTTTGGGTATTTTCCTGTTCTCTAACATCTTATCTTTCATATTTATAAAGGACAATCTTTTATTATGGTCTCTAGATGGTCTTATAAGTGCTTTGAAACGAGTAGGTCAGTGCATTTTCTTCAGCTAGGCTAGACTTTAGACATTTTTTTTCAAAATGGCCAACGCTCATCCTAATAACTTTAAATGCTCATAACTCTGGAACAGAAAACGATACTTAAGAGTGGTTCTTGTATCATTAAACTTAAAGAAAGAGAATTGTCTGAAGTTTGCATATGTACCATTTTCTCAGAATAGTCCGTTTGACACTTAATGTCCCTTTCGTGGTGCTGGGTCACATTTATTTTAAATGTTTGCCATTCCCTCAGTGTCACCTCTCGCCATTAAAGCTGACTCACACTATTCAACCTTTTAGACGGAAGAAAATCGAGTTGTGAACTTAACATCAGATACTTCTGGCCGTGCGCCATCTTCACACTTTCAATAAACATCGGCTGGTTTTTTCCCACAACCACCTGAGAGAGTTGAAAAGAAAACGGTGCAGTCGCCAATTGCTTTTGACCTGTTGAAGGAATTTGTGCATTTGTGATTTCTATTGAAAAGATTTCAATCGACCAAATTTTGCACTCGTCATTTCTACCCACTGTTTAACCCTTTCACCACCAGCCATTTTTCAGCCAAAAAATACCATTATACTTAACTGGGTAGAGAGAAAAAAAAGATCTGCACTATTGGGAATTCCTCTGACATATAAATATAACATTAGGCCTATCCTCACCTTCGCACATGGCAAAAGCCGATACCCGACGTTAAACTGAACTTCCATCCTCACCTCCCAAAATTAAGAAAATATGGTCTTCAGATAACAGGCCCTGATTTAGTGATATGGACGGTAAACCATTGTGGTGCATAAATGCGACATTGGCAGTGAAAGGGTTAAAGGAAGGACAAACTGTGGAGACTTCACAATCAGTTTTATTCGACTGAGGTGAATAGTCTGAGAAAGCTTTCGTGTGCAGCGTACTGGGGAGAGAGAGAGACACCATGCTGTATGGTCGAGTGTCGGAACCTATTGTACATAAGTATATTATTCACAATATTTCTTGCTACAATACCACCGTAAGTTGTTGTTCAAAAGTCTGTCGGTCAGATATCTTTGGCATCATCCCACGGGCTCTCTTGTCTATCTTTCTTGCTACAATACCACCGTAAGTTGTTGTTCAGAAGTCTGTCGATCAGATATCTTGGCATCATCCCACGGGCTCTCTTGTCTATCTTTCTTGCTACAATACCACCGTAAGTTGTTGTTCAGAAGTCTGTCGATCAGATATCTGTGGCATCATCCCACGGGCTCTCTTGTCTATCTTTCTCATTCTCACATGTTTTTGTTCCTCTCTTGGACTGGAGTGAGTCCCTGATCATTTTCATTTATTTATTTTCAGATCTTCTTCTTATTCGGTCGTTCAGTTTCCCGTCAATTATGAGCGCAGATGCGTTATGCGCCCAAGTAAGAAATAATAAGGCCCAAGATTGTCCGACTTTGGCTGGAGGAAATCATTTTGAAAGTGTTCAAAAAAAGGCAGGAGAATGGACCCGAAAGACAGTAAGCGAGTCAAAGAGTGACAGATTAGAGGAAGTTACAAGCACAGAACTTCCAGAAGGTGGGGGGACTATTTATACAAAAGACCCCCCCTCCTGGTATCCCCACAGGTGGTTCTTTTCAGATCGTTGTAGAGGGGTGTGAATCTCTTTCTTTTCCCATCGAAAAGACAAGAAAAATCATTGTTTTCCTTAGAAAGCAAGATTTGTGAATCGCTAAGTTAACCCCTTCAGTGCCACCTATTAGTTGCGCATATGCCGCCGCTTTGTAGCGCAATGTTTTAACGTAACAAAATTGCTACTTAGTGCCGACATATTTAGAGAGGAGGGACTGAAGAGGTTAATTCTTTTCCTCTCCATTAGTTCAGTATTGTCATTATTTAAAGAACAAAATGTTTGTATGGCGTTTTTTCTTCTTCAGCTTGTTCGGTTGTGTTGGGGGGAAAAAAAGGCCAGAGTTTCTGTTGAAAATAAATGATCTTTGTCCTGTCCTGTTTCTTTTTGATGACGACGACGAGAGTTTGGTTCACATGATCGATTAGTTGCTTTTCAGTTATCGGACCATGCACTTGTGTGTACACCTTCGTTTTGCCGTTGTGTTTTTTTCAGTTGGATGTCCTAGTTGTTTGTGCTGTGTGTGACAATGCTTTAAAGAACAGTATTTTATTTTATTTATTGAGCCAGATTCTCATCATTCACGGGATGTATATTTTGTTGCCTGATCCACCTCCTCTTTTATCTTTACTTTTTTTTCCCCTTCGATTAGCGCTAGGGGGGGAAATCAGTCACCGTAATTTTCGGCCTATAGTATAACTATAAGATGCAACTTTTTTTTTGTTACTGCCGTTTGACCCCTGCGCCTTATCTGCTGATATGTAGCGCCTTATCTGTACTCAGAATGGGGAACAAGTTACAAAATGGCATGCATCTAAAATGAATAACTTGCTCGATGAAAATCCGTTTAATGTCCTCCGGTCTGAAACAGACACATATGGGACATTAGTAGATATAAAGATGGTGGGAACGATCCTGGAGGCAATGCCCGGAGGCAGTGCAACTCCAGGAAAGTCCTGTTGCACTGCCTCCAGGCATTGCCTCCAGGATCGTCGCAATTTTGTAACGATACAGATGTAACGATGTGATGCATCACTATATGAGTAACTTGCTCACATTATCACAGAAGTGTCGTTTCTTTGGATTTTAAAAGCACAAAAGGTTCGATAAAAACAACTTTTAAAAAGTGACACCAAAATTGCTACTGAAGAAGTCTAGTCATAGTTGAGCACTTTCGTTAAACTGCTTTGGTTTTTTTTAATGTTTTTCATCATCTTCACAGTTGGTTTAAACAAATCTTTATTCACTCACTCGGAAACGATCAAACAAAAAGACAATTAGAGCAACAAGAAGCTCGAAGCTTATACCGTGCTCCTTAAATTAACGTCATAATTGCACAATTGATTGAACAGATGGAGACTTCACAGTTATGCACCCTTATAGGCCAAAAACTATGGTACATGTAGTAGGAAATCAAAATTTTGAAAGTGTTTCCCCATTTTCGATATTGTATGTGCAGTATGTAACAAAATGTTTTCTGTTTTAAAGTTTAAAAAAAAGACAGAAAAAACCCCCACCAGATATAAAAAAATTAAGATTACTTTTTGTTTGTGGATTTTTTTTTCGAAATGATTTATATATTTTGAAGTTTATATATTTTATGTCACCATATTGAATTTACAATTCCTGCTATTCTATTCGCTTGTAAATCAGTGTAATTACTTTTTTTTATCAAGCAGAATCAAATTATCACTGGAGGAAAAGCATTTTCTCTGACAATATTCTAGGGTTTCAGGAGATGTCTCTTGGTGTAATCAGTGGATTAAAAGCCCTTTGTGCTGATCAGGAGACCACTGCTCTTTGAAGAATATGTAAAACTGTTCACACTTGGGGAAAGGGCATCTCCTCAAGCTGTAAAACCCCTTCCGACATCTGTTTTTCTGCATTCACTTTTCTCTGAATTCAGAGAATTCTCTGAAAATTACATTCAGAGATGTTCTCAATTTGTGTCCGCGTAAAAGAAGAAGAAAAAACATCATTGTATGTATGTGTGGCTCTGTAGTGTATTGTTGGGAGTATTTGCCTCGTCTCAAATGAGCTCCCTTGTTTAACAAATTCATTCTTCATCTTTCAATCGTCATATTACATGTTGTTGAGTTGAAGATCTGTTGTTGCCATTGTAAAAGGTTGCTATGCACTTTTTTCTTCCCCCCACCCCCACTCCCACTTATCACCCATATTGAACACGCCAAATAACCCCCTTCCAACACCCCCCCCACTATATCCCAAGTAAGTAACCCCCTCTCACTCTCCCCCACTCCCACTCCAGTCTCCTACCCACCCCTCACATCAGAACCTGAAGTGCGTATTTAATTTTCAAAATGCGAACGGAGAAAACAACACAAAAAGCCAAAAGACACACGATCTTTACCACTACTATGCAGTGGTCGTTTGGCTTGGTCCCACGTTGTACATGATTGTTGATGCTATAAATATGATAATAAACAACACAATTGGAATTGCTTCCAGGGCGTTTTGTTTTGTTTTTGGGGGGGTTTGGTCTGGAGTTATGTTTGAAAAGATTCTGAGTTAGCGTGTGTGATTAGATTAGATTAGATTAGGTACTTTATAGTCACAGAGGCGTCTGTGAAATTCGGGTTGCTCCCACCTGGAGAGCGCGTCGCAGCCAGAGGCGCGCCACCTTTTGTTGTTTTTTGCATGCGATTTTTGTGTGACTAATAAGGAAGGGAGGGGGGGCAAATTTTGACCAAATGACAACGTTTTCGTTGCCGCTGGGATTAACGTGCGCTAAGTGTATGGGCACACGGGACCTCGGTTTATCGTCTCATCCGAAAGACTCCACGTTCATACCGTAAGGCCTAGTGCAAAGTGAGAGGGAAAATCCCCTGTACCCAGGTTCGAACTCGGGTTTACTTGACACGAGGCGAATGTGCTACCACTGTGCCACTCTACACTAGAGTGTGTGCATGGGTGCAACTGGAAGGCGCAGGGGTCCAGGCGAGGTACAGGGGCAGAGCCCCGCCGGAGGATTCAGGGGGGCAACGCAAGAGAGATAATGACACAACAGACAGACAGTTAAAATGATGGACAGAGACAGTTGGAGTCGAATAAGCCCTGTGAAATGATTACATTGCCTTTGAAAACAATACAGGATCATTTCAAGATTCCCCCCGAGAGAGACTTCTGGGATAGAACAACCAAGTTCAAAACGCCCCCAAATTGCTTGTGTTGATTTTTTATTTTTTAACTGAAGTTCAGTTTTGGGTAAAAATTTTAAAAACCTTAAATCAGTGTGAAACAGAAAGAGTTGCACCCATGTAGTGAGTGTGTGTATGGGCGTGCGTGCCAGCGATTGAGCATACAATGGAACCTCCCTTATAAGACTTCCCATTATGAGACTCCCTCCCACATAAGACCTACTTCTCCGAGACATTGCCCTTCTTTGTAAGTATTAAAAATACCTCCCTTATAAGACCCCTCCTTTAGAAGACCTAATTTTGGATGATTTTTGAAGGTCTTATAAGGGAGTTCCACTGTACTAAATATGTAAGCTTTACCAGGGGTTATTTTTGATATTTGGTATATATATTTATAGTCACACTCACAGAGACTTGTCTGTGAAATTCGGGCTGCTCCCACCTGGAGAGCGCATCGTCACTAATGCAGCGCCACCCAATTTTTGTGTGTGTGACTGAAAGGGAAGGGCGGAGGGGTCAATTTTGACCAAACGACAAACTTCCTTTGTTACCACTGGGTTCTATCACGTGCGCGACGTCAATGAGCACACGGGACCTCGGTTTTTTTCCAACTCATCTCAAAGACTATGGGAGATTCCAGATTCCGTGCGGAAACCCGTAAATAAGTAAAAGAAAGAAGGGAAAAGATTTGCGCATGTGTCCGTATTTCCCCTAATTTGTACCCGTCTTTCTTTTACTTATTTACCGATTGCGCACAGGATTTCCGCATGAACTGTGTACGAGGCCTTGGCGTTCAGACCATAAGGTCTGGTGGTCGAGAGTGAGTGGACACTTTTCTCCCACGGCTCGGAACGATCCCGGGTTTGTTGCGTACGACGTGAATGGTTACCTCTGAGCCACTCAACCACTGTGCATGCAATGACCACTATTTTGTCATTTTAGACAGAAAAAAAAGTACGCCAACAGCTGTTATCAGGCATCAGAATAGTCTAAAGTCCAATCCTCTGAAAACCGCGGTAAAAGGGCCATCAGGGCCTTAGACTGAAGAGGGACAACACTGAAATCAGTTCCCAACATGATGAAAATGGTTTAACCCTTTCGCCGCCAGCCATTTTTCTGCCAAAAATTACCATTAAACTTAACTTGGTTAAAAAAAATTTTTATCTGCAATATTGGGAATTCCTGTGATTTCTATAACATTAGACCTATTGTTACCTCAAAAATTTTTTTTAAATGGGTCTTTGGATAAGAGGCCCTGATTTGACGCCTTTTATTGACTTGGGTGTTAAACCATTGTGGTGCATAAATGCGACATTGGCGGTGAAAGGGTTAATATTGTGATAAACCACTTTAAAATGCTATTTAACAGAAAAGATAACACTAAATAAATAGGCAAAACCTCTGTCAGAAACTTTTAATCCTCTGAAATTTGCAGATCCTCTGATAATTGTAATGCCTGGTTATCCAAGCCCAACACAAAACAGCAAATGGGTTGAGAAAGAAATGTTTATTTCCACAGTCCAACAGTACAGTCTACAATCGCCTAAACACTTTCACACAGATTGTACAACTCGACCTTTTTGATTCATTATCTGACTGTTCCTTTGTCTAAACCCCCCCCCCCCCCCCATCATTTCAGTAAAGATTTGAAACCAATTTTAATCACTACGCACACGCCTAACGTTATGCCTCTATTTCTGAATCGGTGCCCAAGTTTTTCCAGAATCTCAAATCTTCTCGAAGAAAATGGACAAAGAATTCCATGTTGAAAATGAACTTTTAACAGCATCAATATGCAGCGTTCAGAATTTAGAACCAGTTCGTCACGCCTTTTAAGTTATAATTTTTCTCTCTCGACTAACAAGACCAAAAAGCTAGTGTATGCTGCCAGTCAGAACAGGCACATGATTGTGCGTGCGCGTGTGTGTGTATGGGGTGACGGTGGGGAGTAGGGGGGCAGGGGTGGGGATGGGTGGGGGGGAGTGGGGGGATGGTTGGGGTGGTGGTGTTGAAGGGACGTGGGTGTTGGTGTGTTGTGTTATGATTATATGCAATGCATTCTCTAATATGTATTCATTTTGATAGAGATGTATGGTGAGGATGCGTGGGCCAGTTTGTTAGAAATGTTTGTACGAATGGTGAGTGAAAAGCGCATTGAGTTGCTTTGCAAGATTATGCGCTATATAAGCATTATTAATTATTTATTTATTTATTTATCAGTTTCCCCTAATGAATGCTTGGATGGTCTTTGATATCCTAGAGACAGGACTAATTGAACGAGGGAAAAAACCAACATACAGCAGCACGTTTCACTCAGGACCAACAAGGACGCAGGAGGAAAGACGCCTCGCAAAACAAGAGTAAATGGGCTATTTACATATGTTCTCTCATTCATTCGTTAATTAAAACCGCTCTCTCATTCATCCCAACAGGACTATTTTCCACCCCTCAACCTCTGTTTCCTCACCCACCCCACCCCCAAATACGACATTAAGATTGAAAATATAGATCAACCAAAGAAAAACTTGAAAGCAAATTTGATTTTCAAAGAAAAGGTGATGCTTTATATATACTGCAACCCAAGCGTAAATGTGAACACCAAAATAATTATATGCCTGAAAATAGAATGCATCAACCGCTCAAAATAATAGATATACAGAAGCACAAAAACGGGGCAAAAGATGAGAAGAGAAAACCCCCCAAACTCTGAACTATTAAAGGAAAAGTCCCTAATACCCCCATAATAAACCATAACAGAATGTAACCCTCATTATACCAACCCCAACGAGATACATCACTTTGCAGGCACACACACGCTCACATCATACGAAATCATTTCCCCTATAAATAGTTCCATCCTTAAATCAATTATTTAAATTATTACTTATATAATAGTGATTTTCCTCTTTTTTTATATATATATATATATAGCCATATGACTTTTTTTTAAAGTTTTGCATTTTTGCTGTCTTGACATCAGTGACTTAAAACAACAAAACGCCTATAATTAGCATCAAACTATCTGCCTTTCAATCTCTCGCCGAAAGAAAACGAGAATATTTTCCCCATCACTTTTTTTTTTCAAAGGAAAAATTTATACAAAGTACATATTTCCATAATCACCGAGTCAAAAACAATGTAAAGATTTCCTTTTCACAAATGGGGATTAACTATGGGAAAAATAAAAATTATCGATGTATTTATGACTGAACAATTCTGGTTGTTTTAATGGAAGCCTTTATTTTCTTTCTATCTGTTATATCAGTTTGAAGTGACAACAAAACACAGTTCACACGTACACACACTCTGACGACCAAAACATGGACTAACGTATACCCAACCCCCCAAACAGGATCCCCAGGTGAATCAAGCCTGCAACATAAAAAGGAAACAAAAGATTAATACACCTTGCTTTGCCTTATGTCAAGACCAATTGACAAAAGCTAGAACACCAAGGCTACATCAAAATGTTATGTTCTGTAAAGTTATGCGGGGATTGCCTTATAATAAGGTGCGTATTATAGTCCCAAAAAGACCATATTCAGCTGATCAGTTTATACTGGTATAGCGGCATAGCTTGAGGACAAACCTAAAGTGTACTAGGTATGGCAAACTGTGATGGTAGTCACTCACCTAGATACCGTTGAGATCATCATCGTCTTCCTCATCGTCATAGTTGTCAAAGGTGATGTTCTCATCAAAGTCGTCCTCCATGCCGGCGTTCTCGTTGATTTTGGCTGGAAACACACGGAAGGAAACCAATGCAGTTACGGCACAAATTTTTTTTTTCCAAACCTCTAATATGACCGTTGTCCTTATAAACATTCTAGAGCAGTGATGTCCCGAGGCCCCGGTCATAGGCCATTGACCTATTAAAATTGAAAATGTCCTATTGTGTTCTCCCCTGTCAGGACAAATGTCTGATTACAATTTTCAACACTGGCACGATTTGTCTTACTCATTTCAGCAGAAGCCAGGACAATGTCCTATTGATTTATTTTATCTCAGGACAGTTTGTCCTATTGATTTATTTTATCTCAGGACAGTTTGTCCTATTGATTTATTTTATCTCAGGATAGCTTGTTCTATTGATTTATTTTATCTCAGGACAATTTGTCCTATTGATTTATTTTATCTCAGGACAGTTTGTCATGTCACTTTTAGATCCTCAGTGCATCACTGTAGAGCTAGAACAAAAAGCGGCGCAGTAGCATATTCGGCTCCAGTGACCTTGACCTTCGACCAACAACCTTCATCTTCGAACTTGGCCTAGATATCGTAACTACCTACCCGCATGCAAAATTTCAGGGTCTTGGGTCCCTCTGTTCAAAGGGGGAGGGTGGGGGGGGGGATATTCACACGACGTCTCGTGTGTTGTTCTTTCGGCATAATTGTGATCCAAGAATGGCGGTATGGGTCTGTAAACAGGAAGCGAACCCACCGGAAGTAACGATTCAAGGGACATCACTAGCTTTGATAGCTGACGACTGCCAAGTACGGTTCAAACACCATGTCTTCTTTCGATTTCTTCTTCTTTGTGTGTGTTAGGGCATTGCAGAATGGGTGGGGATGGTGTTAGAAATAAATATCTATCACTTTGCTTCCATCCGCTATCAATTTTGGCAGAAATGCTTGATTTTATAAGACCTATGACAAGATGGCCGATCCTGAAGACTCTTTCTATCCGCTTTTTCCATCCTGATTTCGGGAGCATGCCTGAACTACTGTCACCCATGCCAGGGCTCCCAATTGTCCCACAAAACAAGGGGTCCCAGGGACTCCTTCACTTACAGTATAGAGGGTCCTAGAGGCGGGATAGAGGGTCCCAGTGGCATTGCGAATGCTAAAAATATTTTTTTCTAGTGCATTCCTGGGACCCACAGCACATTCTTTTACAGGGTCCTTTAGAATTTTAGTACTTCATAGACCCTCAAAATGGGAGTCCCTGGGAGCCCTACATGCATCACTGAACCTTACTGGATTCTGGCAGCTCCCCGTAGGCCTTGAGGTTGCGGGCCTCGTCAGCGGTGTACTTGAGGATGACGTCGGCCTTGGTGTCCTGGTAGTCCCTCAGACCCAGCAGGATGATGTCCCCGCCGTTGATCCACACCTGAGGGGAAACGGAAAAAAAAATAACTAGCTGTTATCGTCAGTTCACCACCCACCCACCCACGTAGGGATACCGCGGGGATTTTGCATAAATAGTTCCCCCACCTTCTGGAAGTTATGTGCTTGTAACTTCCTCTAATCGGTCACTCTCTGACTGCCTTTTTGGTTTTTTTTGGGGGGTTTTGCTGTCCCATCTTCTGGGCCGTACAGTGGCAATGGTCATACGCCGCTCATTCCGACTCTGCCTTTTCTCTTTGCTTACTGTCATCTACTATCTTTCTGCCTTACCGGTCCATTCTCCTGCCTTTTTTCAAGAAACAGTTTCAAAAAGATTTCCTCCAGCCAAAGTCGGGCTTGCTGGGCCTAACTATTTCTTGGTTGGGCGCGTAACGGCAGCATGACGCACGCATCTGCGATCGTAATAGACGATTTTTGGAAAAAACCTGGGGAGAGCATTTCGTGAAAATTAGAGTTGTTTACCTCCATTACTTGGTCAAACCCCATAGCAACAATGGCGTTGAAGCTTTAAACCGCAGGATGCTAGTCAGCGACTTGCAAACATTATTTTCAGAAAAATAAGGGGTGGCCAGTTGCTACAAAGTGATAGAACTTGCAAACTGTGACGTAAAAATATAAATTACATCAAATTTAGAATGACGCACTGCGTTCTACATGCTGTGTGTCTCCTCAAACACACGAAGCCACAGTAACACACCTGAAGGTACAGTAACTTCCCCTGTTTGACTGATCGAATTAGGCGAGATCACTCACACACACCATGAAATTACTCCCCTTAATTATTTCCGAACAATTCCTATTGACGGGAGGCTGTCCGAGCGATCGAAGAAGAAGAATCAGTTCACGCAGGAATTTGGTTATCAACAGCACTGATTCAGTGATTGGTCTGGATATTGTTGTGCCAGTTCATCTCTCTCCCCCCCCCCCGAGACGGAGTGCGACTACCCACATGGCGGGGTAATGAAAATCAGTCACACACATAATGTTCTCATCCCTAGTAGATGATGCGCTTGTAACAGTGTTCAAGTGCTTCGGCTGCTGGGATGATCCCTGGAGTCTTTTAGCCAGGGTAGGTCAACAACAACAAATCTTCCATGTAAAGTAAGTAGCAACCGTAAGGCACAAGTATGCAAAAAAGAAGAACAGTCGATTCATAAACTGAACCTCACTGCCTTCTCACTGCTCCTACAAAAATAGAAGCACAAGACAAAAACAACTAAAAGTAAAAAACATACAAACGTAAAATACGTTGTTTGAAAAATGCATTTAAAAACTAGAGGGCAAAGGGGGGGAAGGGCTGTGGGGATACCGGGGGTCTTTTGTATAAATAGTTCCCCCACCTTCTGGAAGTTCTGTGCTTGTAATTTCCTCTAATTTGTCACTCTCTTTGACTCTGCCTTTTCCCTTTGCTTACTGTCATCTATCTTTCTGCCTTACCGGTCCATTCTCCTGCCTTTTTTTCACAAACACTTTCAAAAACATTTCCTCCAGCCGAAGTCAGACTTGCTGGGCCTATTTCTTACTTAGACGCATAATGGCAGCATGACGCATCTGCGCTCATAATTCACAGGAAACTGTCTGAGCGATCGAAGAAGAAGAAGAAGAAGAATGGGGGAAGGATGTCAAATGTTAGCAAGTTTTGCGCAAGTGCCCACATACCTACTACCTAGTCTACACCTAAATACAGTCACACACACACCACATGTTTTTTTATATGATTGTTGCAATAACAATAATTTCTTCAAGCCAATTAAACAACATCACCAAACAGCAAAAAAGGACTAAGATATGAAACGCCGGCGGCGTCAAAAGCTAGTGAATGATTCAGTGAGCGCATTTTTTTAATTATTTTTTATTTTATTGTTGTTTGTTGTTTTACCCTGGCTTAAGTTAAAGACTCCAGGGATCATCCCAACAGCCAAATCACTTGGAAACACCAAGGTACACATGCACCAGCTAGGGATGAGAACATTACGTGTGTGACCGTTTTTGATTACCCCGCCACATGGGCAGCCACACTCTGTCTTCGGAGGAGGTTTTTTAATAATAATAAAAATAAAATAAGCAATATATACCTTTTTCCTCAGTTTTCCACGGATGTGACACAGCCGTCTGACTCCGTCGAAACACATGGCCTCCAGACGTCCATTGCCCAGCATCTTGGTCACTTGGGCGTACTCTGAACAACAAAACGACCGACGTCAGTCCCTTTGTACACAGTTGTAATCCATCAGTGTTTCCCATAACGCACATTTGTGCGTCCCTGAAGCACCAAAAATCAGGAAGGGACCTTTTAATTTCAGCGCTGTGCATCCCAGGGACGCGCATGTTTTTCACAGACCAAGTTTGATCTCTCTACTCGGTTGCGTGCGTGAGCATGCATGCGCAAAGTATTATACATAAGGCAGAGAGAGAGAGAGAGGAAAAGAGAGAGAGAGGGAGAGAGAGAGCCAGGGTGAATGTGTGTTGATTTTAGCATACATTATTTTACATTGTTCTAGTATTCAGCATTGGCTTTTATAATCTAAACCTTGTTTTTATGTACCCCCTTTTATACATTTTGTTTGCTGTCCTATTATTTCTTTTATACAAATTGTTTGTTTAGCTCTGTGTGTGTGTGTGTGTGTGTGTGTGTGTGTGTGTGTGTGTGTGTGTGTGCTATATTGTATTGTAATTTAATTCTTATGATGTATTTACTGTATATTGTCTTATTGTCTCTATTTGTATATGTGTTTTATGTGCATGCCAGACAAAGAATTTCTTTATGTTTTAAAGACAATAAATATTTTGATTGATTGATTGATTGATTGATTGATTGATTTATGTAGCTTGTGCGTTTTGCATATTCACCTTCATTGAAGTAGGTTTTTAAGTGTCGATTGGGGACCCTTAAAATTTAAAAAGAACCAGGGCTCCCAGGGACCCTATTTGGGGGTCTATGAAGTACTATAATCCTAAAGGACCCTCTAAAAGAATGTGCAGGGGGTCCTAGGGATGCACTATAAAAATTGGCAAAATAATAAATCATAGTCTTTGCATTCCTACTCCTAGTTATGACCTATCAAGGAACTTTCAACATCCATTGTTACACTACTTGTCCCAATTCATTGAACTAATTTTCCAATTTTTTCAGTCTCTTCTGTAGTTCTCTCTTCCTGACTGTCATATACCTATTCTTTGCTTATCTATGTGTATGTGCGCGCACGCATACATGTAAGTGTGTGTGCATGCATGCGCGCATGCGTTCATGCAAGCACACACTGACATTGCGAAAACTTCTGTCAAGCTACTCATCAAGAACACTTGAAATAAATATTCTTTTTAGCATTCACAATGTGATTGGGACCCTCTAAGTCTAACTAACCCTCCTCTAGGACCCTCTAAACCTGAAGTGAAGGAGTCCATGGGACCCCTTGTTTTGCAGGACGATTGGGAGCCCTGAGAACCCTTAAACTTTGCACCGGGGGTCCCTGGGACCCTCACATTTTATCCTTATGGGAAACATGAAGGCCTTAAGCCTTCAATAAGGTTTCCCACTCTCTCCTCATCCACAAGCTCCACCACTATGGGATCAGGGGTTCAATCAACAAATGGACTGAGAGCTTCCTGGCAGGCAGGAAGCAGAGAGTTGTTGTGGATGGAGCCACGTCCAAAGCTATCCCTTTGGAATCAGGAGTCCCCCAAGGTTCTGTGCTTGGGCCGGCCCTTTTCCTGTTCTACATAAACGATCTTCCGAGGCAACTATCTTCAATTTCCCGTCTGTTTGCAGACGATACTCTCTCAGTCTCTGTAATCGACCAGTGAACTCTCCTGAAGACCATGAAGTTCTCCACATGGACATCAACGAGTTAGCATCCTGGGACTGGGAGAACAAATGGATCCGAAGACCAACCAACAGAGTAATGGTACAAAACAGAACTGAACTGACAACAAAAAGTTAATGTAGAGCGACTACAATAGTTGAAAAATAAAACTATAAAATTTGATATGCTCATAACGATAGCACTAACTAAATATTCATTTTCTCAATACGTCAATTTCGACGAGCTGTAAATAATTCCTAATGCACAAAACATAAATTAAAATATAATCACTTAAAACTGTTCATTGAAAACAGAAAACATGTTCTAAATCACATCAGTTAATCAAACTGCAAGTTGAAGCTCTCTGCTTCAGCAAAGAAAATAACTTAGAAACAAGAGTGTAAATTATTTTTTTAAAGCCCCCCAAATAAACATCAAAAATTAAATTTACCTTGACCGTCCTCTTTGAAAACCAACTCTCGTTTTTCATTCTCGTTTTCGTTCTTGCCTCTCCTCCTGTTTTTACCTCCCTTTCCTGTGAACAACAACAGCAAAACAATCAACGTCAGATCTCACCAGTAGCAGCAACATCAACCATGGTGGAAACCTTTGAAAACCACTTAGGGCAGGGACACAAGGGATGCGTAAATTCTGTAAGGAAAACTCATTTAAGTAAAAGAAAGAAGGGTAAAAATATACGGATTAGGGGACACGTGTGCAAATCTTTTCCCTTCTTTCAATTCACATGTTTTCTAGTTTCATTCATAAATTGTTGTTGTCGATTATGATAATGTTTAAAAGTAAGAATTATAAAGCATTTTTGCAGCATTTACTAAGACATGTAATTTAACCTAATGATAATATGAATTATGATACCCACCACCTTGTCTGTGGCTGTGCTCTTTATTTAAAATTAAATACTTGGACAAAAATACTTTGAAATTGAGTAGCTTTTTACTCAGTCGTCAGATTTAAAAAAAATTATACCTCTGTAAATCTGACGTTTTCCTTTCACAACGTGTGAGAAGTTATCACTTTGAAGTTTGACTTCTTTTTTTTTAAACGTAACAAACCTAAACTGGCTAAAGATCTGACATAAATTTCTGTAAAAGAGGACCGATGTGCTCACCACCACAGTAGTAGAAGAAGAAGAAAAAGCTATCCTGAACCACCGACTTCAACAATTCAACATCTGTGGCAAAACTGTGTCATTGTGTGGTGACATTTTAGTGATTTACTGATTTACACGGTCAGGTGGGCTTTTCGTAATTATGTATTTATGAAGGAGATCGAACATATAGATCCAAACTTACCTTTGTTTTTCGGCATTATCGGATCAGTATACAGCGAACTCCAATTAAAACAAACTCGTAGATCAAGTTAATTCTTAGCACTAAAGATTTACGTTGTTGCAATATTCAACATGTGAGAGCTCTTGGACGAAGGAAGTTTCAACACGCACAGAATTCTGGGCGGAAGTGACGAAATAATGATGGGTAATGTCTATAAATAAACAGACATCCAGTTATTTTTATATTTTTGTCCTCTGCCACAAAGAGGACCGAGACTATGTTTTTTGTTTGTCTGATTTTTGTTCCGTCATATAAAAATAATGGTACATTGAAATGGGAACAAGGGCCTGTCTACCTGCTGTGAGTGCCAAGCCTGGGGATATGGGCCCCCTTGCACCCCCCCCCCCCCCATCAACTACTGCACCAATCTTATTGAAAATTGGCAGAATTATCTCTCATACATTGAATATCACAACTTTCCTGTGACTGCAGCAATTAGTGTTCCTAAAAATAGGAAAGTGCTGTCCACTTCCGTTTCTGTTGAATCAAATGAACATGTTATTAACAATATGAAAGCCGTGTGTGTGCATGTGTGTGCGCATGTGTGTGTGTGTGTGTGTGTGTGTGTGTGTGTGTGTACGTGTGTTTTCACCTCGACACTGACAGCATTTCAGCATTTCCCGGCCTACCATGCACTCAAACACACCTGTCACCAGGTGGCATTCGCAATCTGCCGTCAGAGTCCAGCTCTCGCAACCGTACAGGAGGATGGAAACCACAAGAGATTTGTACAGTTTGATCTTTGTTGGGAAGCTGATGGTGGTGCTCTTCCAGATCTTGTTCAGTTTTGCCATGGCAGCGGCAGCAAGACTTAATCTGGTTCTGAGTTCTTTGATGGAGCTGCCATCAGTTGTAAGTGTGGAGCCAAGGTGTTTGAAATTGTCCACTTGTTCTAGTTTTTGTTGACATATTTGTTGCTGTTTCTGTTTTAGAGCTGTTCACCAAAATTTTGCTTTTTTTTTATAGCTGATCTCCATAGTCTTTTGAAACTTTGTCCAGTTTGAAAGTTATAACTCCATGAGTTCTGATTCGCTGTCTCCCATGAGGTCAATGTTGTCAGCAAAGCGGTCGTCCGTTGATGGTGATGGAGGGGTGAAAGTCTGACAAAGTTTCCTGCATGGTATTTTCCAGGTAGATGTTGAAGAGTATTGGGGAAAGAAAGCATCCTTAGCGCACCCCTATACTGTTGTTTCAAAAATATCACTGATCCTATTGTCAGTTCAGAAGAACTGCACAACTAGAGTCTTTGTAGAGAGCCTTGATCACTTCGATGATGTTATTGTCAAAATTGAAGTTTTCCACCACCTGCCACAGGCCTTAATTTGTGCCAAACCCGATCAAATACTTTCTTGAAGTCAATGAAGTTGTGGTAAAGATCACACTGATGTTCAAGATATTTTTCAATGAGCAGTCTGATGTTGAAAATCTGCTCCATAGTGCTACGCTTTGGTCGGAATCCTGCTTGTTCTTCAGCCAATATTTCCTGGCTTGGTTTTTAGTCCGTTTAATATGATTCTTAGCATTATTTTGCTTGGGTGACTTATCAAGCTGATGGTTCGATCTGTAGTTTAGGCATTGCTTCAGATTTCCCAAATCCGTTGGCAGACGGCTCTTATATTGCTTTGATGACTTCTGGGCCCCCGTGTTTAAGCAGCTCAGCAGGAATGTTGTCTATGTGACGTAAGTGTCCCGCGCGGGACTGAGCGGGAAAAAGCGCGAGACCATGAGCTAGCTATGAAGCAGCTTGAAAACTCAGCAGACTCTGAGACTGCTGCCCCTCCCATTCATACCTCAGCCATGACCTTCACATTGGAGGCATTCAATGAGGCAACCGAGTCTATCGATGCATTCCTTGATAGGTTTGAAAGACTGGCCCAGGAATTTGAGCTTGCTCCGGAAAAGTTCAACCTCAAGCTTGCCCAAAGTCTCAGGGGTGTGGCTTATGAGGTGTACAGCAAACTTCCGTCAAGCCAAATTACTGACTACCCAGCTTTGAAAGAAGCCCTGCTCAACAGATACGAGTTGACAGCGGACGCCTACCGGAAAAAGTTCCGGTCAACCAGAAAAGGTAGGGGAGAGTCCTATGCCCAATTTTCAGATAGACTGGGAAACTATCTGACAAAATGGGTGTCCCTTTCCGCAAAATCAGAGTCCTATGAGGATCTCCGGGAACTGATGGTTGGCGAGCAGCTGCGCGAAACCATGTCCCCAGAGTTACGCACCTTTACTGCCGAACAAGGTGCCACAACTCTGGCTGACCTCATCCAGCTAAGTGACCGGTACACTCTAGCCCATGATGAACCTAGCGCCCCTAAAAGGCCAAAACTACAGCACATAGTTGGCTCCACTGCTTCACAGCAGAGCAGGGGTAACCCCAACTCCAACAGTGGGTCAAACAGTTCTACCCATGAACGACAACCACTGGGACAACCCTTATTCTGCTCATACTGCAAGTCGAACACCCACAATCGGGATGACTGCAGGAAACTTGCTTACAAGCGGCAAAATGTTGCAACTATGCAAGTCGTCTCGACTTCGCAGAATTGCACAAACCCCTCCCCAGTACAGTGTCCAGGCACACCGTCAGTCGTTGGACAGGCGACTGTCAACAACATCCCTGTTCAGTGTCTCTATGACACTGGACTGTCATGTGATGCCATTGTCTGCGGATCCTTAGTCCCCGCGTCAGCATACACGGGAGACTTCATCTCTCTGCAAGGCCCTGATGCTGCAATCGCCCCATCCACTTTGCCAGTCGCCATAATCAATGTCGACACCAGATTTGTTAAGGGACCCATCAAGGCAGTGCTCATGGACAGTCCTGTCTATGACCTCATACTTGGATCACAGTATGTGTTTTTAGGGCACCCCTCTCAACCTGCTATTGTTTCAGCAGGATTCCCTTCTCCCCAACCCACAAACCAACTCCCTCCCTCCTTCCCAAAGAGCAAATCTCCCTCAGCAGGGAAGAAACCTCTCAACGCGGCAAACCAAATTGCCGCGCGAGCCAATCCTGATTGTCCCAAGTCCCCAAGTCCGCCACAACTTGGAAAATCCTTCCCAAGGAATGTCCGCCTAACGACCCAAGACCACTCGCCACAGGTACCTCAGGTGAAAGGCAGCACTGTACCCGCAAACACCCACCGAAGGTACTATCGGGACAGGCCGCCGCACGTACAGCCGTCACCTACCCCTCCCTTTCAGCGAGTGGCAGTCGACTTGGTCGGGCCTCTACCTCAACGGAAGAAGAAATTCCGGTACATAGTCACCGTGGTCGACATATGTACCATGAGGTGCGATGCCGCCCCAATCTCCTCACTTGATGCTAGTCAGGTAGCTGCGGCACTCAAAGCCATTTTCACCCGAATCGGCCTACCAAACCACATCATCAGCAATGATGAATCCAGGCTAAAGGGGAAACTCAGGCAAGAGGTGTTTGCTATTCTGCAATCAACCTTGGGACAATTCAACACAGGATTGCCGCACCAACCTCAGTCGGAATCCATTCCACTGATCTCTAACCCACCTGCTCCTTTGAACTCTGTGTTGCGACCAGATGTTCCACCATTCCAGCCGACCCAGTCTCCCCACTAATTTGTCCCTGTCGCCCAAGTCGAAAGTGGAGTCGGCGTTCCACAGGAAGATTCCGGTACCAGAATCTTTTCTTCGGGGGGCCTCTGTGACGTAAGTGTCCCGCTTTCTTTATTTCTTATCTACACCCCCCCCCCTTTCTCCCCTCCCCACCCCCCCACCCTCTCTCCTTTTCATTTCTCTGTCCGGCCGCCACGTTAATTGCCACCCACCATCTAAAGAACGCCGAATAAGGCAATTATCTCTTTGAAGCAAGATCTATCTACCCATCACAAGAAAGTGACAACCACGGTTATCTCCCTTTGAAGACGGTTTTGCCTTTCCAATCACAAGGTTAGGAATGTCCGGCATGTGATAATGCTGTAATCGGCGCGTGATTGTTCTGTACACTCTGAACATCATCTTGTGACGTGTCGACTGTAATAAACCAATAGCAGGCTTTCATTGTTTGAAAGTGAAGGCTATAATTGGCGTAGTGAGAAAAAGTTTTTCACACAAGACGCTGAAACTGACTAGAGCAACACCTCTCCCAGCCAGAATAGCCCACCTAGTAAGTCTTATTGATGACTGGTGATTGAGACTGGTTGTTTGTTTGACCCTAGTTTTGATCTAGATCCTATGTTCAATGATGAATAAGGAGTAGATAGATATGTTATAGAAAAGAAGTGGTAAACATTCTATTCTATTTATGCACACTGATTATTTGTGTGTGTGTGTGTTTTGACTTGAACACTTTTGGTACCAGAACCGGAGTTTATGCCTACTAACCCTTTTGTCTATTTTTAGTAGGAAACCTATGGGCCGCAATCTTGCACTTTATGATACCATTCCTTTCCAGGTGTTGGATGGAGAGTGATGATGGATTGATCACCTTTTATGTTTTACTGATCTCAGTTTGTTAACTGAAATTCAGTTTATTTATTAATTAGTGCTATTGTACAAGGGAAGCCTTCTAGCCGGTTGGGATTCACTAATGCCCTGCCGACTGAAGCCCCTTGTCTCTAAGCCATAGAGATCTACATCCACCTTCTCCTGTGATTATCAGCAGGGCATCGTGGGCCGGACGATCATCCCGGACTCCACCAAGCACCAAGACGGGTCCGTCGCCAAGACGACCCGCACCCAGAATCCGCGAGGAGACCACGCCTGAACCGTGCCATCCCGCGAAGCCGTAACCGGAACGACTGGGAGCTACTCTCATCTGACGAGCAAGCCCAGCCAACCCAGCACTCGCCGATCACCACGGAGGAACTTGAAACAGCTAAGTCCACCGGACTGCGCCAATCATTTGAACTTTCCTACGGACACTGAAGATAATTAGTAACCCTTCCGGCATGGGGCGAACCTTATAGAAAGACAAAAGTCTTATAAATCCTTTCGGATTTCATTGTTTTTTTATCCATATTTTGTTTTGGCGCCATTGAGCTGCTTTATTATTATTGTTGCATAATCTTATGCAGATTTTGGGAGTAAATAAAATACAAGTGTCAAATAATCCTGAACCCTTTGGTCAGACTGATGAGAGTGGGAGTCTTGTAATTTCATGTAAAACCCTACTTCTCTCTGTCTGCCATTTAGAGCAATTCAACCACTTGTATTTCTTACAACCATACGAGCCAGAACCCGGGCACAAATATAAATTTATTAGATGAAAAGGGGCCGGGAAAGTTGCTCATCTCCCATACCCTAGAGAAGTGGGCTAAAGGCAAATTTTCTAAAGTCTTCCCTAGGGACTTAGCCTTTTAACCCATTACCTCGTCACAGTCTACTCCTGGTGCCTGTTCTCCTTTGAGTAAATGGCTTCTTCCACTTCTTCTTGAAGAATCAGTGCATCACATGCTGAATCGTTTGTCGACGAAAATGGTGTTTTACGTCCTCTTGGTCTGAATCAGACACATATGGGACATTTGTAAATACAAACATGGTGGGAACAATACTGGAGGCAATGCCCGGAGGCAGTACTAAACCAGTACAGTCCCGATTTTTTTATTAATACAGACAGGTGTAGCGGTAACCACGCCTCGGTTAAACCTCATCGGCTATGGCACCGCTACAAGTATTTGTTGCATTATTTTTACTAATAACTGAATCGTTTGTGAGAGAGAAAATAGAGTTTTTACGCCTTCTGGGTCAAAGGACCATTTGGGGCATTTGAAATTATAAAGATCCTGGAAAAAAGGAAGATTTTAGGCCATTGTGTGCCATTAAGAATGAAAGACACGGACGGACATAAACGTTTTGCACACCAATGTCGTGAGTGCATTTCTTCTTTGCAAACACTTAAAGGGGGACCCTGACGGATTAGTATGTGCAAGAAACACGCCAAGATCACCAGAAAGACAGCCTTTTTAAGGATCGGAACACTCACTTTGCTCTGGTTTCTGATAAATCAAACCGCCAAAACGGTGATTCCTCCTTGGCGGAGATACCAGAGAGAGAAGCCATTTTGGATGGGGTGGGTGGAGGCCACTCATTGTGGTTGAAACTTTTTCTTCTTTGTAGTGCAGTAGAACAAAAATTGGAGCTATTTTTGTTGTTGTGAGCGAAACTCCTTTTGGTAAACTGTATAAAATTTTAATAATAAATAAATAAAAAAGCTTGTATTGTGGGGATTTTGTGCAAACGATTTGGTCTAAACTCAGGCGGCCATTAGAAAAGAGAAGGCATGTGCCTTCTCTTTCACTGAAAGAATTTGACTTCCAGCACCTCCGTCAAGGAGGAATCGCCGATTTGACTTCTAGGAAACCAGAGCAAAGTGAGTGTTGCGATCTCTGTAAAGGGTGTTTTCCTGGTGATCTTGACGTGTTTCTTACAAAAACGTATCCATCAGGGTGCCCCTTTAAGACGAATATTCTAGCATCTGAAGTGAAGACAGGTATGCGTTGCAGGTGCCTACATCATGTGACTGAAAGTTGAAATAATAGAACACTAGCAGACCCGCTTGCTACGCTTCACACACACTCTCTCTTTCATTCAGATTTAGTCCAAGGGAAGTAAGCGCTGAAGCCAGTCCAGCCCGTGAGTTACTACCCAGTCCATGAGTTACTACCCTTTACTACTACAGCACATACAATCAAACAGAAAAGTGAGTCTCCCTTGGCAGAGATATGCACTGGAGATTCAAAATTTCTACGGGACCACTTGGGTGCCACAATACACCACCCAGAGATGCCTACCCCCAAATTTGCTTTTCAGGAACACTCCCACTCAAAATCCGTAACAGAGCATGATTTTCAGGAACATAGCTTCCGTCCAGCATCCATCTTCATGGAAATCGCGCACTCTGATGCTTGAAGCTGCCAAGCGCGTAGCTGGTCAAATTTTGGCTCGACCTTGGTGAAAGACGATTGGTTGAAAAGCTCTCTCGGAAAACTTTGGGGCTGACTTTCGTAAGCTTTCGGTATTGCTTTCCCGCCTCTCTCTCTCTATCCCTCTCTCTCTCTCTTGCAGACGCTAAACCACCAGCCGGCATCGAAATTTGTTGTTGTTGATGTTTTAATTTTTCCTGTAACATGCGCCTGTTTTCCGTATTTTCAGAACACACTGCCAAAATCAATACATTTCCGTAACAAATACGGATAACCCGTGACAGTAGGCATGTCTACACCACCAGACAAAATTTGAAGCGATTCTGTCCACCGGTTCATGAGTTACAGGGTGAACATACACCACCAGACAAATTTTGAAGCGATTCTGTCCACCGGTTCATGAGTTACAGGGTGAACAGACACACAGACATACAAAAGCACAAGTGAATTTTAGCATAGATTGAATAAATGGAAAAACTAAGACAACAATAAATTAACCGATGTGTACATTATGCAGAAAATGCATGACCAGCCCTTGGATGCTTCACGCGCTTTGAAAAAAACCACCTGCCTCTCTCTCTCTCTAACCATTCATTCTAAGCTTAAACACATTCCATAACATTTCACACCATTTTTCAACATTTAATACTTTTAAAAATGCACATTCTTCAACCAGATATACATACAGGTGCAAGAACAAACTCGCATGACAAAAAATATACAAACAATAATCATTCTTTTGACCAACTAGGTATCAAACTGTCCTAGGTCACCTGAGAATCGTCCAGAAACCTTGGGCAAATCAAACCTGAAGGTACGGATGATGCCAAGGTGAAAGGGGTACAGAGGCAACCATAATATTTCACAGGGGTGCTACTCTTTCAGTTTTACACTGATTTCAGTAATTTTTATTTTTACCAGAAACTGAACTTTTTTTTTTTTAAATTCATCAACAACAAAACAAATTGACCACAAGCAATTTGGGACGTTTTGAACTTAGTCTAGCTGTTCTATCTTGGAAGTTTACAAAGGCAATGTAATAATTTTACAAGGCTTATCAGACTCAAACTGTCTCTGTCTATCATTTTAACTGTCTGTCTGTCTCGTTATATCTCTTAAGTTGCCCCCCTGAATTGTCCGACGGGGCTCTGCCCCTGTACCCTGGACCCCAGCCTTTCAGGGTTTTATTTTATTTTGGGGAGTTGCACCCAATTTGGTTCTCAGAATACACAAACCCTATGCGCATGAAATCTGCAAGCACAATCTGTGAAAGCGCAAAAAGATTGCGCGTGGCAAAAGCCGATGAAACCTTTACTTTCAAGAAACCTATTCTCAGCCAGCAAATGAGCAATCATCCTCTGAAATGAGGAAATCCTCTTTCTCAGCAATCAAAACTAATCATAAACTGAAATTTGCAAATCCTCTGACAGTTACCTCTGTCAATGATCATAAATAATCCTCTGAAATTTGCAAATCCTCTGAGTTATTTCTGTCAAATAACTCAGAGGATACATAATCCTCTGGAATTTGCAAATCATCTGACAGTTATTTCTGTCAATGATCATACATAATTCTCTGGAATGTGCAAATCTTCCGACAGTTATTTCTATCAATGATCATAATAATCCTCTGAAATTTGCATATCCTCTAACAGTTATTTCTGTCAAAGATAATAATTCTCTGAAATTTGCAAAACCTTTGAGAGTTCTGAAGCCTGTACAAACACATTCAAACGATTGTGAAAGACCCAAGTAGTTCTCTAGCATGCTGACTTTTTCATTGTTGTTTTTTGGTAGTCCCAGTTCTATAAGAACGGGACTACATTACAATGGGGACGAGGGCTGTGCGTTTCTCTGCTGTCCGTATGTATGTATCTGTGTGTGCGTCTGTGTGTGACCAAAGATGTTCCCCTTCATAGCGCCTAAACCACTGAACCAATCTGAACAAAACTTGGCAGATTTATTATTTAGGGTGCCTAGATGCTGCCCATAACATTTTGAAGGGGCCAATAGCACAGTGAGAGCTTAGCCCCCCCCCTTCCCCCTTTTGCTTGCCTGCCAAGCCATGTTAAATCTACTGCCTGTCTACTACTCAGAAGGCTTATAGCCAACGACAGCCAGCCAACCAACTCAACTGTCACCTGTGTGTGTGTGTGTGTGTGTGTTCGGGTTTTCCCCGTGTAGTTTTAACAATGTTCTGTAAATCGACATTAATTGTTTTGACACCCCACATTGTTTTGACGTCAAAACAACGGAGAAAGTGTGAAGTGCAATTGTAGTGCACGCGAACTACAACCGCACTTGCGCTCCAAGTCACAAGTGTACTATCCGGGACAGAAAATATTGGTCGGATTTATGGACGAAAAAAGGGATAAATGCATTCTTAAAATCCCCTATAGAGACAGCACATTTTCCGTTTTTGATGGTAAAGATACTGTTTTTGTCAAAACAACGCGGGGAAACCCAGTATGTGTGTGTGTGTGCGTGTGCGTGTGTGTGTGTGTGTGTGTGACGGCACACATGTTGGCTCCACCCCTTTCGATTGGGTAGTGGGAAGAGGGTTAAGTTTGCGGGGTGGGGGGAGGAAAAGGGGATGGAAGGTGGGAGGTGGAAGGAGGAGAGTTGGTCAAGCTGGCTTCGGGGTGAGTGAGTATGGTTATCATAGTGTAGTGAGTAGTGATAGTCTCCCTTCTTATTTTGTGTGTCTGTGTGTGAGGGGGAGTATATGTGTGTGGGTGTCGCTGGTAACTGGGACCACATTTATAGGGCGCTGCCCTCTTGTTTTCTTCTAAGAATTAGGCCGAGGGAGAAGAGGCGGCGTTGTCTGGTGACGCCGTCACGGGGACGTCGATGGAGGGGAGGAGCTGGCAGGACTGGATGATGTCAATGCGGTCGTCCAGGTGAAACAGGTCGTTGGTCAGCAGTCGCATCGAGTGAGACACGTCCTGAAACATCCACAACATTTTTACCGTATTTTTCAGACTATAAGGCGCACCTTATTATAATGCGCACTCATAAAATTACACACAAAACTCAGATTTTGTTATTAAATTTTCTTACTATATTATCAATCATATAAGGCGCAGGGGTCTCAGTCTGGGGGAAAAGTATCAGCTTATAGCCCCAAAAAAACCCAGTACTTTTTTTGTTTGTTTAAACTAATATCAGGATTAGGAATCTTCTTCTTCTTCTTCTTCGATCACTCCTGTCATATGAGTTCAGATGCGTCATGCTGCCGTTATGCGCCTAACTAAGAAATAATTAGGCCCCATCCCCGCGTGGGGATACCGGGGGGGGGGGGGGGTTTGTATAAATAGTTCCCCCACCTTCTGGAAGTTCTGTGCTTGTAACTTCCTCTAATCTGTCACTCTTTTTGACTCTGCCTTTTCCCTTTGCTTTCTGTCATCTACTATCTTTCCGGCTAGCCGGTCCATTCTCCTGCCTTTTTTCACGAAACACTTTCAAAAAGATTTCCTCCAGCCGAAGTCGGACTTGCTGGGCCTAACTATTTCTTAGTTAGGCGCATAACAGCAGCATGACGCATCTGCGCTCATAATTGACAGGAAACTGTCTGAGCGATCGAAGAAGAAGAAGAAGAAGATTAGGCCCCAAAAAGGGTGAAAGTAAAACCTTCCCTCAATCCTGAAATGACATGCTTCAATGTTCTCTGAATCTTCCCAATCCTGAAGTGGTGACCGCATTAAAAATAATTTCTAATGTGTGTGTGTGTGCGTGTGTGTGTGTATACAGAAAGGGTTGGGTGGTGTTAGAATTGCATATCTATCATTTTGTTTTAACCCTTTCGCCGCCAGCCATTTTTTTAGAAACAAATTCCCATTAAACTTACCCGAGTAGATACCAAAAAAATTGTCTGTAAATTAATGTAATACTGGGGATTCCTGTGTGACATATTTAAAGCAAGGCCTATCCTTACCTCCCAAAAGTAAGAGAACAGGGTCTTTGGATAACAGACCCTGATTTGATGCCTTTTAGTGACATGGGTGTTAAATCATTGTGGTGCAAAAATGCGACGTTGGCGGTGAAAGGGTTAATACGCATCAGTTTAGGCAGAAATGGTAGGTTTTATAAGATCGTGATTCCGGATGACAAGATGGCCAATCCTGAAGACTCTTTATCAACTTTCTTCAATCCTGCTTTCAGGAGCATGCCTGAACTACTTTCACCCATGGGCGCGGTATCTCCATCTTCGGCTGGAGAAAATCTTTGAAAGAATTTCTGGAACAAAAGGCAGGAGAACGGACCAGTTAGGCAGAAAGATAGTAGACGACAGTAAAGCAAAGGGGGAAAGGCAGAGTCAAAGAGAGTGACAGATTAGAGGAAGCCACAAGGGCAGAACTTCCAGAAGGTGGAGGAACTATTTGTAAACAAGACACCCCCCGGTATCCCCACGAGGGAATATCAGGGATGAAACTGAAGAATTATGAAAAAGATTGAGAAATGGGGGTCTGGAGGCAAACCCCCCTGAAATTGAAACTTAAAGAGGCAACCTGACGGATGAGTTTTTGCAAGAAACACGTTGAGATCACCAGGAAAACACCCTTTACAGAGATCGCAACACTCACTTTGCTCTGGTTTCCTAGAAATCAAACAGTCAAATCGGCGATTCCTCCTTGGTGGAGGTGCTGGAAGTCAAATTCTTTCACCCAAAGAAGAGGCGTTTGCCGTCTCTTTTTGAATGGCCGCCTGTGTTTAGACCAAATCGTTTGCACGAACTTTTCGCAATATAAGCCTTTTTTTTTCTTTAAAAAAAAAATTATATACAGTATATCTAAAGGAGTTTCGCTCACAACAAAGGAAATAGCTCCTTTTTTTTTACAGCACTACAAAAAAAGAAAACGCTTCAACCACAATGAGTGACCTCCACCCAGCCCATCCAAAATGGCTTTTCTCTCCAGCATCTCTGCCAAGGAGGAATCACCATTTTGACGGTTTAATTTCTAAGAAACCAGAGCAAAGTGAGTGTACCGATCCTTGAAAAGGCTATCTTTCTAGTGATCTCAACGTGTTTCTTGCAAAAACTCATCCGTCCGAGTCCACCTTTAAGAAAAAATAAAATCTAAGCCTTCAAAACAGCATTACAATAGAATCGATACATTTAGTTCATTTTGCATTCACTCATAGGAGGTAATTTTACACTTAGTTGGTCTCTTCTTTTTTTTACCTAAAACATTACCCTTCGGGCCATCAAAAAGGCTGAAATCAGCCTAAAGGCAGAAAACCATGCCTGAATATATAGCATTCCCTAATTTTTTTAAATGAAGGATCTAGAAAAGTCCAGTTTTATTTTCTTTATGAAGGTCGCTCATGTTTTATTTACAAACAAGAGAGTGATCAAAGAGTTTACCAGAGTGAGATTAGCAACAATTGGTGAAAATGATGAGCAATACACTTCTAGAACAAAAGACCTGCTGCACCACAGAATGAGATTTGACCAGCATAGTGGTGGAGGAGGTTACATGGCGAGCCACCCCCACCTAACATTTTCCTTACAATTTTTTTTACTGAAGTGAGCAAATTCAGTGAAAACTGTAAGCATACATCTTCTTCCTCAATCTCTTGGACAGTTTCCTGTCATATGAGCGCAGATGCCTCATGCTGCCGTTATGTACCTAACCTAACTAAGAAATACTTTGTAAGAGAAAATCTTTGTAAGAGTTTCTAGAACAAAAGGCAGAACAAAGGACCATTAAAAAAACCAGGGGGGGGGGGGGGGCAGAAAGACAGTACATGACAGTAAGCACATGGAAAAGGCAGAGTCAGAGTGAGTGGCAGATTAGAGGAAGTTACAAGCACAGAACTTCGAGATGGTGGGGGAACTATTCATACAAACGACCCCCTGGTATCCCCACGGGGTGCAATATATCTGACCGAAGACTGACTTGACCAGCACAGCATGGTGGCCGTCAGATTGCTCGCGGTACACAGCAGAGATGCCCACCCTAATTAAAATTTAAATTTTTCACAAAATAAAAAGCTTGAAAATTTTGAACATTTTTCCAAGAAATTTTCGAAACATAAGCAAAGTCTGTGACAATATGAATTGTTCAGAAATAATTAAGGGGAGTAATTTCATGGTGTGTAGGAGTTATCTTGCCTAATTCAATCGGTCAAACAGGGGAAGTTACTCTGCCATCAGGTAAATCCCCAGCCCTCGCTTCGTGTGTTTGAGGAGACACACAGCATGTAGAACGCAGTGCGTCATTCTGAAATTGATGTCATTTATATTTTTACGTCACAGTTTGCAAGTTCTATCACTTTGTAGCAACTGGTCACCCCTTATTTTTCTACAAAATGTTTGCAAGTCGCCGACTCGCATCCTGCGGTTTCAAGCTTCGACGCCATTGTTCCATTGTCGCTATGGTGTTTGACCGAGTAATGGAGGTAAGCAACTCTAATTTTCACAAAGTGCTCTCCCCTATTTTTTTCTGAAAACCGTCTATTGTAAGCGCTGACCTGCACCACGGAGTGTGACTTGACTAGCATGGCTGTGGTGGTGGCTAGGCTGCGAGCAGCCCCCAGGTACGTCTGTCCAGCAATGTCTACCAGGTGCTCGTGCAGCTGCCAGTTGTTCTCACCTGAGAGAACATAATAAATAATGATAATAATTAATAATGCTTATAGAGCGCACAATCTTGCTAAGCAACTCAGTGCGCTTTTCATTCACCATTCGCACAGACATTTCCAACAGACTGGTTCATGTAGCCTCATCTCTATGAAAATGAATACAGTGGAGTCCGGGTAAAACGAATTTTAAGGGAACACAGACTCAGTTCGTTGTATCAGGATTTCGTTATACATGTACATGTACAATGTATGTTGAAAACAAAAACAGTTCAAACACTCACCAATGATAACCGAAAACATAAACTTGACCAGTTTGGACCGTCTGTCTTAATCAAGGGATGTACAAGGCTTGAAGAAGTTCAGCAGTGTTGTCTGACGCTGATCTGTTTTGGCACACTTTTCAACAAGTTTGTCCATTAAGTGACAACACATCACACAAATTTAGTTTGTTATAGGCTTTCACGAACTTTTCGATCTTTATATTGAGCGTGAATTGTAAAGTGACCTTGAGAAACCGAATGATCTGTAGGAAGCCTAGGCCTAGCAGACGACCCAGTGTGAATTTAAATGAGTTCACGCATGCGCAGTTCATATTTTCCGACTTCCTTCCTCTTGACAACACGTTCTAGCTTGGAGTTTGAAGGCCTAGGTTTTTGCAGCGCATCGCACAGGCTGAGTTCGTTATAGGCTATTTTTCCAAGTAAATAAAATTATCCTGGGGCGTAGAACATGTGTTCGTAAAAAGCGGGTGTTTGTTATTTCAAAAGGATTTTTTGTTCGTTATACCCATGGCTTTGCAAGTGACAAATAGAAGGGCATTTGCCGGGAAATTGAAGTCAGTTCGTTAATCGCGAAATTTCGTTAAAAGCGAGTTCGTTATAGTTGGACTCCACTGTACATTAGAGAATGCATTGCATATAATCATCATAACGCAACACACTAACACCCGCCTCCCTTCAAACCCCCCACCCCAACCATTTTGGGTCACATCCTTGAGGGAAGGTTTTAACAGGGGGGTTCCACTGTACACAAAGAAGCTGGTTACCACTAAGGCAAAGGAGGAGGAAGGACATTTCAGTTGATGCCTGTACCAGTCACCTCTTCCAGCACCTTGGGCTCGAAGTACATTCGCCCAGTACATCACTCTACACAATGCAAAGACATTCACTGCCAAGCACCCTGCCATGTGTTTGTCTAAACTTAGAGCTTATGTCAGTCACTTCTCCCCTGCTAAAGTAGCACATGCACACGGGGTGGGTGGGATCGTTACTTCCCCTCTTGTCGGTTGAGATGCAGCGCACGGCCAAGAACGTCAAAGAAATACATGGCGCTAGAAGAGTTGAAAAGGAACACATGCAATGTACCTGTTGACCCTGGGGTGAGTATGTAAATTATATAACATTCCAAGACCTTGGCTATGCATTTACATACTCTTTCCTCAATCAAAGCTTAAAAATAAAAAGTAAAAAGAAGATTTAAAAAAACCCACCAAGCAATGTATATTTACCAACCCCAGACTCTCTCCCCCACCCCCCCCCCCCCCCCTCTCCCCCCCCCCCCAGACTCTCTCTCCCCCCCCCCCCCCCCCCCCCCACCCCCCCCCCCCCCCCCCCCTCAACACACACACATACACTTTCCCCTTGTTCCTCTTCCCAAAGAGTCCGTATAAATACTTACGAAGTTTACGATGAAGTAATCTGAAAAAGAACAAAAAAAGCACTTTTGATTAACAAAATGTCTGCAATCGTAATTTCTGCACCTTAATAGTGAAAAAAAATATAACAATTAATTGAAATTTACCCCCCCCCCCCCCTCCCCCCAAACAAAAAGAAGAAGAAAAGAAATGGTCTAATACTATACTCAACCCATTGGGTTTAACCCATTGTTTTGCATCATGCAACCCACACAAAATGGCACACATTGTGAACTTGATTTGCTGTTGCTGCTGTTGTTGTTGACATACCCTGGCTAAAAGACTCCAGGGATCATCCCAACAGCAGAAGCGCTTGAACACTATGGTGCAAACGCATCAGCTAGAGATGAGAACAATACGTGTGCAACTGCTTTTGTGCTTTTGATTACCCCACCACGTGGGCAGCCACACTGATCCGTCTGTGGGGGTAGAACACGATTTGACTCACACTGATAGCGTTGCTGTCGCGTCATCGATTCGACTGACGCCAACGACACAACTGAACTTGCACAAGAGGACAATGGAATTCGGAAATAATTAAGGGGAGTAATTTCATGGTGTGTGGGAGTTATCTTGCCTAATTTTATCTTGCCTAATTCAATCAGTCAAACAGGGGAAGTCACTCTATACTACCATCAGCTCTCGTAGCCTATCGACGCGTGTGTTTGAGCAGACATACAGCACTTAGAACACTGTGCGTCATTCTAAATATGTATGTCATTTATATTTTTACGTCACAGTTTGCAAGTTCTATGAGTTTGTAGCAACTGGCCACCCCTTATTTTTCTAAAACAAATGTTTGCAAATCGCTGACTCGCATCCTGCGGTCTCAAGCTTTGATGCCATTGTTGCATTGTCGCTATATTTTTATTTTACACGGTGGAAGACAAGTTTCCATGTGCGTTGTACAATGCCAATGGACAATAAAGAAACTTATGACATATGACTTATGACTTATGGTAATGGAGGTAAACAACTCTATTTTTCACGAAGTGCTCTCCCCTAGTTTTTTCCCGAAAATGGTCACTTTAACTCACGTGTCGTATTTTGGCCTGTTGAATCTGGAGTCTGCCATTCGCGGAGACATCAGCATGGGGACATCACTCAGATCAGAGGATGAGCCACGCTCAAGCTTCTTGTTGGGCTCCACTGACCAAAAACAAAAAAACAACCAACAAATCGAATTGATAAAAAAAATTTTTTAGTGACTGGCAGGGGCTGGATGATCGGAAATTTGACTGATGGACTTACGGACTAACTTTAGATTGCCGTAAAAAACAACCCACCTGGACTATAAGATGCACAGGTCTATATATGAGTATGCGCTTGTTGATGTGCATATCTATATATCTATGTGTGTGGAAACCAGTGCTGGGGAAACAGTCAACGCTTCAGACCTACCTCCTCTGAAAGGTGCAGCATCTACTAGAGAGAGAGAGAGAGAGAGAGAGAGAGAGAGAGAGAGAGAGAGAGAGAGAGAGAGAGTATGCGCTTGTTAATGTGCATGGATTCTCTCTCTTTCTCCCCCCCCCTCTCTCTATCTCTCTCTCTCTCTCACCACCTTTGAGTGGAGGTAGGTCTGAAGTGTTCACACTCTGTTCCCCCAGCACTGGTTTCCACACACATAGATATGCACATTAACAAACACATACTCTCCCTCTCTCTCCCTCTCTCTCTCTAGTAGATGCTGCACCTTTCAGAGGAGGAAGGTCTGAAGCGTTGACCATTTCCTCAGCACTGGCGTGCACACACATAGATATGCACATTAACAAACGCATACTCTATGTCTCTCTCTCTCTCTCTCTCTCTCTAGTAGATGCTGTACCTTTCAAAGGAGGTAGGTCTGAAGCGTTCACCATTCCCCCAGCACTGGCGTGCACACACATAGGATATGTATGCACATTAACAAACGCATACTCTGTCTCTCTCTCACAAAAAGACCCTCTCTCTCTCTAGTAGATGACTGTACCTTTCAAAGGAAGTAGGTCTGAAGCGTTCACCATTCCCCCAGCACTGGCGTGCACACACATAGGTAGGTCTGCACATTAACAAACCATACCCCCTCCGGTGGTCTCACAAACAAGACCCCCGGGTGCACATGACAATAAACCAGCGTCAGTGTCAGTGTCTCTCTCTAGTAGATGCTGTACCTTTCAGAGGAGGTAGGTCTGAAGCGTTGACCGTTCCCCCAGCGGTGGTGTTCACACACATAGGTATGCACATTAACAAACGCATACTCGCTCTCTCTCTCTCTCTCTCTCTCTCTCTCTCTCTCTCTCTCTCTCTCTCCTTTCAGAGGAGGTAGGTCTGAAGCGTTGACCGTTCCCCCAGCGGTGGTGTTCACACACATAGGTATGCACATTAACAAACGCATACTCGCTCTCTCTCTCTCTCCTCTCTCTCGTAGATGCTGTACCTTTCAGAGGAGGTAGGTCTGAAGCGTTGACCGTTCCCCCAGCGGTGGTGTTCACACACATAGGTATGCACATTAACAAACGCATACTCGCTCTCTCTCTCTCTCTCTCTCTCTCTCTCTCTCTCTCTCTCTCTCTCTCTCTCTCTCTCGTAGATGCTGTACCTTTCAGAGGAGGTAGGTCTGAAGCGTTGACCGTTCCCCCAGCGGTGGTGTTCACACACATAGGTATGCACATTAACAAATGCATACTCGCTCTCTCTCTCTCTCTCTCTCTCTCTCTCTCTCTCTCTCTCTCTCGTAGATGCTGTACATTTCAGAAGAGGAAGGTCTGAAGCATTGACCGTTCCCCCAGCACTGATGTCCACACACATGCACATTAACAAACGCATACTCTCTCTCTCTCTCTTCCTCTCTCTCTGTCTCTTCCTCTCTCTCTGTCTCTTCCTCTCTCTCTCTCTCTCTCTCACAAAAAGACCCCCGGATAATGACAATAAACCAGCGTCAGTGTCAGTCTCTCTCTCTCTCTCTCTCTAGTAGATGCTGTACCTTTCAGAGGAGGTAGGTCTGAAGCGTTGACCGTTTCCCCAGCGGTGGTGTCCACCTCTTCTTCCTCCTCCTCAGACTCTGAGGCCTCTCCAGCCACCACCACCGCCTGCCCCCCTGAAGCCTTCAACAGACGTCCAGCTACATTAACATGGGAACAAACTCCCCCAAATTAAAAAAACAACAACTGAAAGCCAGGGGTACAGGGGCAGAGCCCCATTCGGGGAGTTCAGGGGACAGGGGTGGGTAGGGTGGGTGACAACGTCCATCAAAAAAGACACTGTTGCCCTATTTTTGTTGTCTCTCGTCCCCCCCCCCCCCCCCCCCCCCCCATCTCTATGATCTCTTAGATCTTCTTCTTCGTTCGCTCAGTTTCCTGTCATATGAGCGTAGATGCGTCATGCTGTCGCTACGCGCCTAAGAAATAGTTAGGCCCAGCATGTCCGACTTCGGCTGAAGAAATCTTTGTACGAATTGATAGAGAAAAGGCAGGAGAATGGACCAGTAAGACAGAAAGATAGCAGATGACAGCAAGCAAAGGGAAAAGGCAAAGAGAAGGTGAGGGGATTATTTGAGGAAGTTACAAGCACAGAACTTCCAGAAGGTGGGGGAACTATTTGTACGAAAGAACCCCCGGTATCTCCACAGGGGGGATCTCCACAATTAGATCAAATTTATGTTCATCAAAAAAGGCACTGTTGCCCTATTTTCTTGTCTCCCCCCCCCTCTATGATCTTAGTAGGGCTCACAAATGTTATTGCATTACTTTGTTAAGGCTTGGCTGTATCTGCTTGAATGCAACCATCAAACGGTAGTATACATGGGTGCAACTACACAAATTATGAAAAAAAAACCTTCAAAGGCATTTTTTATGGTCCAAAAAATCAAAAACACACACAAACCCATTCACACATTTGATTGAACAAATATCACACATCATGACAAGTGACAGACAGTTCACTGTTCAAGTTTTTAAACAAAAATTTAATCAGGGGTAGAGGATAAAATTGCAAATACCAGTACTGTATAGTGTAGTTAATAATAAAGAATACATTTAAACAAATTCAAAGCTGGTTTTTTGTTGTTGGGGGGGGGTGCTAAAATGGGAAGTGGGTAAATTATATGCAGGTTCATAAGTCAAAAACAGGAAAACCAAAATGTCATTGGTAAAACACTCATCAAAGAGAAAAAAACACTGCAAATAAATGATAACAAAATCAAAAATACAATCGATATATTTTTTAACACAGAATCAGCAGAATAAAATTGCTAATGATGTAATATTGTTTAGCATCCAGGCTCAATTCCTTTTCCATAATTTACTTCTATGAAGAGATGGGGAAATAAAAAGAAACATTCCATCAGATTTTTCCATTGTTACTATCTTGCTAATGCTCAGATGCATAAAATGGTGCATACTTTCTTTCTTTCTTCATTTTTTTGGTTGTGTTTGTGGCTTTTGTTGTTGTTATAATTTGTAAAAACATCCTCACGGAACATGACACTAACGACTAATGACTAATTATTGCCTTTAACTACTTCAACAAAAGCCCTAGACTTTTCGAGAAGCACCTTCACCCCATCGCACCCTTTCCTTTACCTTAAAAACAAATATGGAGGGGAAGCAAAGGGGAGGTAAGGTCAGGTGAAAAATGGGTAGGAACAGGGAGATGGAGAGCTGAGGTATACTTAAGGTCCACACAGGAAAAAAAAAGAAAAAAGCACAAGCAAACTAAAGAGTAAAACTTGAAAATTAAACGTTCAAAGCGATTTACGCATGGGTGCTCCTGGGAAATTTCAAAAATCCTGCACAGGGACAGCCCCGGCAAAGTGCAGGGGCAGTGCACACACACACGCACAATTTACTGATCTTTTTTCACCCCTTTAGACTAGTACAAATGCTACATTCCTTTGAATATATACCAAATGCTTATACAGGCCCTTTTCATTGTACAAGTGTGTGTGTGTGTGTGTGTGTGTGTGTGTGTGTGTGTGTGTGTGTGTGTGTGTGTGTGTGTGTGTGTGTGTGTGTGTGTGTGTGTGTGTGTGTGTGTGTGTGTGTGTGTGTGTGTGTGTGTGTGTGTGTGTGTGTGAGTGAGTGAGTGAGTGAGTGAGTGAGTGAGTGAGTGAGTGAGTGAGTGAGTGAGTGAGTGAGTGAGTGAGAGAGCGAGCGTGCGTGTAAGAAAATCGTTGCTTCTCAAATTCTCATAATCCTGCAATTGAGGACATCCTGCAAGAAGGAGCGTCCATGAATTTAAGACGACAAAGGGTTCCCACTCTTGAGCTGGAAAAAATTCAAGGACTTTTCCAGGGTTTTTCAAGGGGATATTTGAATTCTTAAAGGGTCATCGTAGTTACATCAATGATCACAAAAAAAGCAGATAGCGCAAAAATAAGGCGATACACAATCTGAATGCGTCCGTGGTGAAAGCATGGATCCGTACAGAGAATCAGTACCAGAAATAATATTTCAATTCATAAGATCTATGTTACTTTTCATTTGTGATTCGCAAAAACACATGACTTAAAGTTTTGTGAGATTTCATGATATACATGAGAAT